>OX421493.1:12385223-12985223 GCA_949126835.1 Anisus vortex
CTTAAACATAAAAGTGACTAAATATTCACTTTAAACATAAAAGTGAATAAATATTCACTTTAAACATAAAAGTGACCAGATGTCACACTTTAAACATAAAAGCGACTAAATATTCACTTTAAACATAAAAGTGACTAAAGATTCACTTTAAACATAACAGTGACTAAATATTCACTTTAAACATAGAAGTGACTAAATGTCACACTTTAAACATAAAAGCGACTAAATATTCACTTTAAACATAAAAGTGACTAAATATTCAATTTAAACATAAAAGTTACTAAATATTCTCTCTAAACATAAAAGTAACTAAATATCACACTTTAAACATAAAAGTGACTAAATATTCACTTTAAACATAAAAATGACTAATTATTCACACTTTAAACATAAAAGTGACTAAATATTCACACTTTAAACATAAAAGTGACTAATTATTCACTTTTAACATAAAAGTGTCTAAATATTCACTTTCAACATAAAAGTGACTATTCACTTTAAACATAAAAGTGACTAAATATTCACACTTTAAACATAAAAGTGACTAAATATTCACTTTAAACATAAAAGTGACTAAATATTCACACTTTAAACATAAAAATGACTAAATATTCACACTTTAAACATGAAAGTGACTAAATATTCACTTTAAACATAAAAGTGTCTAAATATCAAACTTTAAACATAAAAGTAACTAAATATTCACTTTAAACATAAAAGTGACTAAATATTCACTTTAAACATAAAAGTGACTAAATATTCAATTTAAACATAAAAGTGACTAAATATTCACTTTAAACATAAAAGTGACTAAATATTCACTTTAAACATAAAAGTGAATAAATATTCACTTTAAACATAAAAGTGACCAGATGTCACACTTTAAACATAAAAGCGACTAAATATTCACTTTAAACATAAAAGTGACTAAAGATTCACTTTAAACATAACATTGACTAAATATTCACTTTAAACATAGAAGTGACTAAATGTCACACTTTAAACATAAAAGCGACTAAATATTCACTTTAAACATAAAAGTGACTAAATATTCAATTTAAACATAAAATTTACTAAATAATCACTCTAAACATAAAAGTAACTAAATATCACACTTTAAACATAAAAGTGACTAAATATTCACTTTAAACATAAAAGTGACTAATTATTCACACTTTAAACATAAAAGTGACTAAATATTCACACTTTAAACATAAAAGTGACTAATTATTCACTTTTAACATAAAAGTGTCTAAATATTAACTTTTAACATAAAAGTGACTAAATATAACACTTTAAACATAAAAGTGACTAAATATTCACTTTAAACATAAAAGTGACTAAATATTCACACTTTAAACATAAAAGTGACTAAATATTCACTTTAAACATAAAAGTGACTAAATATTCACACTTTAAACATAAAAGTGACTAAATATTTACACTTTAAACATAAAAGTGACTAAATATTCACTTTAAACATAAAAGTGACTAAATATCACACTTTAAACATAAAAGTGACTAAATATTCACACTTTAAACATAAAAGTGACTAAATATTCACTTTAAACATAAAAGTGACTAAATATTCACACTTTAAACATAGAAGTGAGTAAATATTCATTTTAAACATAAAAGTGACTAAATATTCAATTTAAACATAAAAGTGACTAAATATTCTCTCTAAACATAAAAGTAACTAAATATCACACTTTAAACATAAAAGTGACTAAATATTCACTTTAAACATAAAAGTGACTAAATGTCACACTTTAAACATAAAAGTGACTAAATATTCACACTTTAAACATAAAAGTGACTAATTATTCACTTTTAACATAAAAGTGTCTAAATATTCACTTTCAACATAAAAGTGACTACTCACTTTAAACATAAAAGTGACTAAATATTCACACTTTAAACATAAAAGTGACTAAATATTCACTTTAAACATAAAAGTGACTAAATATTCACACTTTAAACATAAAAATGACCAAATATTCACACTTTAAACATAAAAGTGACTAAATATTCATTTTAAACATAAAAGTGTCTAAATATCAAACATTAAACATAAAAGTAACTAAATATTCACTTTAAACATAAAAGTGACTAAATATTCACTTTAAACATAAAAGTGACTAAATATGCAATTTAAACATAAAAGTGACTAAATATTCACTTTAAACATAAAAGTGACTAAATATTCACTTTAAACATAAAAGTGAATAAATATTCACTTTAAACATAAAAGTGACCAGATGTCACACTTTAAACATAAAAGCGACTAAATATTCACTTTAAACATAAAAGTGACTAAAGATTCACTTTAAACATAACATTGACTAAATATTCACTTTAAACATAAAAGTGACTAAATATTCAATTTAAACATAAAAGTGACTAAATATTCACTTTAAACATAAAAGTAACTAAATATCACACTTTAAACATAAAAGTGACTAAATATTCACTTTAAACATAAAAGTGACTAATTATTAACACTTTAAACATAAAAGTGACTAAATATTTACACTTTAAACATAAAAGTGACTAATTATTCACTTTTAACATAAAAGTGTCTAAATATTCAATTTCAACATAAAAGTGACTAAATATAACACTTTAAACATAAAAGTAACTAAATATTCACTTTAAACATAAAAGTGACTAAATATTCACACTTTAAACATAAAAGTGACTAAATATTCACTTTAAACATAAAAGTGACTAAATATTTACACTTTAAACATAAAAGTGACTAAATATTTACACTTTAAACATAAAAGTGACTAAATATTCACTTTAAACATAAAAGTGACTAAATATTCACACTTTAAACATAAAAGTGACTAAATATTCACACTTTAAACATAAAAGTGAATAAATATTCACTTTAAACATAAAAGTGTCTAAATATTAAACTTTAAACATAAAAGTAATTAAATATTCACTTTAAACATAAAAGTGACTAAATATTCACTTTAAACATAAAAGTGACTAAATATTACATTTAAACATAAAAGTGACTAAATATTCACTTTAAACATAAAAGTGACTAAATATTCACTTTAAACATAAAAGTGAATAAATATTCACTTTAAACATAAAAGTGACCAGATGTCACACTTTAAAAATAAAAGCGACTAAATATTCACTTTAAACATAAAAGTGACTAAATATTCACTTTAAACATAAAAGTTACTAAATATCCACTCTAAACATAAAAGTAACTAAATATCACACTTTAAACATAAAAGTGACTAAATATTCACTTTAAACATAAAAGTGACTAAATATTCACTTTAAACATAAAAGTGACTAAATATTCACACTTTAAACATAAAAGTGACTAAATATTCACACTTTAAACATAAAAGTGACTAAATATTCACTTTAAACATAAAAGTGACTAAATATCACACTTTAAACATAAAAGTGACTAAATATTCACACTTTAAACGTAAAAGTGACTAAATATTCACTTTAAACATAAAAGTGACTAAATATTCAATTTAAACATAAAAGTGACTAAATATTCACTTTAAACATAAAAGTGACTAAATATTCACTTTAAACATAAAAGTGAATAAATATTCACTTTAAACATAAAAGTGTCTAAATATCAAACTTTAAACATAAAAGTAACTAAATATTCACTTTAAACATAAAAGTGACTAAATATTCACTTTAAACATAAAAGTGACTAAATATTCAATTTAAACATAAAAGTGACTAAATATTCACTTTAAACATAAAAGTGACTAAATATTCACTTTAAACATAAAAGTGAATAAATATTCACTTTAAACATAAAAGTGACCAGATGTCACACTTTAAACATAAAATTTACTAAATAATCACTCTAAACATAAAAGTAACTAAATATCACACTTTAAACATAAAAGTGACTAAATATTCACTTTAAACATAAAAGTGACTAATTATTCACACTTTAAACATAAAAGTGACTAAATATTCACACTTTAAACATAAAAGTGACTAATTATTCACTTTTAACATAAAAGTGTCTAAATATTCACTTTCAACATAAAAGTGACTAAATATAACACTTTAAACATAAAAGTGACTAAATATTCACTTTAAACATAAAAGTGACTAAATATTCACACTTTAAACATAAAAGTGACTAAATATTCACTTTAAACATAAAAGTGACTAAATATTCACACTTTAAACATAAAAGTGACTAAATATTTACACTTTAAACATAAAAGTGACTAAATATTCACTTTAAACATAAAAGTGACTAAATATAAAACTTTAAACATAAAAGTGACTAAATATTCACACTTTAAACATAAAAGTGACTAAATATTCACTTTAAACATAAAAGTGACTAAATATTCACTTTAAACATAAAAGTGAATAAATATTCACTTTAAACATAAAAGTGTCTAAATATCAAACTTTAAACATAAAAGTAACTAAATATTCACTTTAAACATAAAAGTGACTAAATATTCACTTTAAACATAAAAGTGACTAAATATTCAATTTAAACATAAAAGTGACTAAATATTCACTTCAAACATAAAAGTGACTAAATATTCACTTTAAACATAAAAGTGAATAAATATTCACTTTAAACATAAAAGTGACCAGATGTCACACTTTAAACATAAAAGCGACTAAATATTCACTTTAAACATAAAAGTGACTAAAGATTCACTTTAAACATAACAGTGACTAAATATTCACTTTAAACATAGAAGTGACTAAATGTCACACTTTAAACATAAAAGCGACTAAATATTCACTTTAAACATAAAAGTGACTAAATATCACACTTTAAACATAAAAGTTACTAAATATTCACTTTAAACATAAAAGTGACTAATTATTCACACTTTAAACATAAAAGTGACTAAATATTCACACTTTAAACATAAAAGTGACTAATTATTCACTTTTAACATAAAAGTGTCTAAATATTCACTTTCAACATAAAAGTGACTATTCACTTTAAACATAAAAGTGACTAAATATTCACACTTTAAACATAAAAGTGACTAAATATTCACTTTAAACATAAAAGTGACTAAATATTCACACTTTAAACATAAAAATGACTAAATATTCACACTTTAAACATGAAAGTGACTAAATATTCACTTTAAACATAAAAGTGTCTAAATATCAAACTTTAAACATAAAAGTAACTAAATATTCATTTTAAACATAAAAGTGACTAAATATTCACTTTAAACATAAAAGTAACTAAATATTCAATTTAAACATAAAAGTGACTAAATATTAACTTTAAACATAAAAGTGACTAAATATTCACTTTAAACATAAAAGTGAATAAATATTCACTTTAAACATAAAAGTGACCAGATGTCACACTTTAAACATAAAAGCGACTAAATATTCACTTTAAACATAAAAGTGACTAAAGATTCACTTTAAACATAACATTGACTAAATATTCACTTTAAACATAGAAGTGACTAAATGTCACACTTTAAACATAAAAGCGACTAAATATTCACTTTAAACATAAAAGTGACTAAATATTCAATTTAAACATAAAATTTACTAAATAATCACTCTAAACATAAAAGTAACTAAATATCACACTTTAAACATAAAAGTGACTAAATATTCACTTTAAACATAAAAGTGACTAATTATTCACACTTTAAACATAAAAGTGACTAAATATTCACACTTTAAACATAAAAGTGACTAATTATTCACTTTTAACATAAAAGTGTCTAAATATTCACTTTCAACATAAAAGTGACTAAATATAACACTTTAAACATAAAAGTGACTAAATATTCACTTTAAACATAAAAGTGACTAAATATTCACACTTTAAACATAAAAGTGACTAAATATTCACTTTAAACATAAAAGTGACTAAATATTCACACTTTAAACATAAAAGTGACTAAATATTTACACTTTAAACATAAAAGTGACTAAATATTCACTTTAAACATAAAAGTGACTAAATATAAAACTTTAAACATAAAAGTGACTAAATATTCACACTTTAAACATAAAAGTGACTAAATATTCACTTTAAACATAAAAGTGACTAAATATTCACACTTTAAACATAAAAGTGACTAAATATTCACTTTAAACATAAAAGTGTCTAAATATTAAACTTTAAACATAAAAGTAACTAAATATTCACTTTAAACATAAAAGTGACTAAATATTCACTTTAAACATAAAAGTGACTAAATATTCAATTTAAACATAAAAGTGACTAAATATTCACTTTAAACATAAAAGTGACTAAATATTCACTTTAAACATAAAAGTGAATAAATATTCACTTTAAACATAAAAGTGACCAGATGTCACACTTTAAACATAAAAGAAACTAAATATTTACTCTAAACATAAAAGTGACTAAAGATTCACTTTAAACATAACAGTGACTAAATATTCACTTTAAACATAGAAGTGACTAAATGTCACACTTTAAACATAAAAGCGACTAAATATTCACTCTAAACTTAAAAGTGACTAAATATTCAATTTAAACATAAAAGTTACTAATAATTTACTCTAAACATAAAAGTAACTAAAAATCACACTTTAAACATAAAAGTGACAAAATATTCACTTTAAACATAAAAGTGACTAAATATTCACTTTAAACATAAAAGTGACTAAATATTCACTTTAAAATTTAAAGTGACTAAATATTCACACTTTAAACATAAAAATAACTAAATATTCATTTTAAACATAAAAGTGACTAAATATTCACTATAAAAATAAAAGTGACAAAATATTCACTTTAAACATAAAAGTAACTAAATGTCACACTTTAAACTTAAAAGCGACTAAATATTTACTTTAAACATAAAAGTGACTAATTATTTACACTATAAACATAAAAGTGACTAAATATTCACCATTTAAACATAAAAGTGACTAATTATTCACTTTTAACATAAAAGTGTCTAAATATTCACTTTCAACATAAAAGTGACTAAATATAACACTTTAAACATAAAAGTGACTAAATATTCACTTTAAACATAAAAGTGACTAAATATTCACACTTTAAACATAAAAGTGACTAAATATTCACTTTAAACATAAAAGTGACTAAATATTCACACTTTAAACATAAAAGTGACTAAATATTCACACTTTAAACATAAAAGTGACTAAATATTCACTTTAATCATAAAAGTGACTAAATATTCAATTTAAACATAAAAGTGACTAAATATCACATTTTAAACATAAAAGTGACTAAATATCACACTTTAAACATAAAAGTGACTAAATATTCACACTTTAAACATAAAAGTGAATAAATATTCACTTTAAACATAAAAGTGACTAAATATCACACTTTAAACATAAAAGTAACTAAATATTCACTTTAAACATAAAAGTGACTAAATATTCACTGTAAACATACAAGTGACTAAATATTCACTTTAAACATACAAGTGACTAAATATTCACTTTAAACATAAAAGTGACTAAATATTCACTTCAAACATAAAAGTGAATAAATATTCACTTTAAACATAAAAGTGACCAAATGTCACACTTTAAACATAAAAGCGACTAAATATTCACTTTAAACATAAAAGTGACGAAAGATTCACTTTAAACATAACAGTGACTAAATATTCACTTTAAACATAAAAGTGACTAAATGTCACACTTTAAACATAAAAGTGACTAAATATTCATTTAAACATAAAAGTGACTAAATATTAACACTTTAAACATAAAAGTGACTAAATATTCACTTTAAACATAAAAGTGACTAAATATTCAATTTAAACATAAAAGTGACTAAATATTCACACTTTAAACATAAAAGTGACTAAATATTCACACTTTAAACATACAAATAACTAAATATTCACTTTAAACATATAAGTGACTAAATATCACACTTTAAACATAAAAGTGACTAAATATTCACTTTAAACATAAAAGTGACTAAATATTCACACTTTGAACATAAAGGTGACTAAATATTCACACTTTAAACAAAAGTGACTAAATATTTACTTTAAACATAAAAGTGTCTAAATATTCACTTTCAACATAAAAGTGACTAAATATCACACTTTAAACATAAAAAAGACTAAATATTCACTTTAAACATTAAAGTGACTAAATATTCACACTTTAAACATAAAAGTGACTAAATATTCACTTTAAACATAAAAGTGACTAAATATTCAAATTAAACATAAAAGTGACTAAATATTCACTTTAAACATAAAAGTGACTAAATATTCACACTTTAAACATAAAAGTGACTAAATATTCACTTTAAACATAAAAGTGACTAAATATTCACTTTTAACATAAAAGTGTCTAAATATTCACTTTCAACATAAAAGTGACTAAATATAACACTTTAAACATAAAAGTGACTAAATATTCACACTTTAAACATAAAAGTGACTAAATATTCACACTTTAAACATAAAAGTGACTAAATATTCACTTTAAACATAAAAGTGACTAAATATTCAATTTTAACACAAAAGTGACTAAATATTCACTTTAAACATAAAAGTGATTAAATATTCACATTAAAAATAAAAATGACTAAATATTCACACTTTAAACATAAAAGTGACTAAATATTTACTTTAAACTTAAAAGTGACTAAATATTCACTTTAAACATAAAAGTGACTAAATATTCACTTTAAACATAAAAGTGACTAAATATTCACTTTAAACATAAAAGTGACTAAATATTCAATTAAAACATAAAAGTGACTAAATATTCACTTTAAACATAAAAGTGACTAAATATCACACTTTAAACATAAAAGTGACTAAATATCACACTTTAAACATAAAAGTTACTAAATATTCACACTTTAAACATAAAAAAGAATAAATATTCACTTTAAACATAAAAGTCACTAAATATCACACTTTAAACATAAAAGTTACTAAATATTCACACTTTAAACATAAAAGTGACTAAATATTTACTTTACACTTAAAAGTGACTAAATATTCACTTTAAACATAAAAGTGACTAAATATTAACTTTAAACATAAAAGTGACTAAATATTCACACTTTAAACATAAAAGTGACTAAATATTCACACTTTAAACATAAAAGTGACTAAATATTCACTTTAAACATAAAAGTGTCTAAATATTCACTTTCAACATATAAGTGACTAAATATCACACTTTAAACATAAAAGTGACTAAATATTCACTTTAAACATAAAAGTGACTAAATATTCACACTTTGAACATAAAGGTGACTAAATATTCACACTTTAAACAAAAGTGACTAAATATTTACTTTAAACATAAAAGTGTCTAAATATTCACTTTCAACATAAAAGTGACTAAATATCACACTTTAAACATAAAAAAGACTAAA
This sequence comes from Anisus vortex, assembly GCA_949126835.1. Lineage (NCBI taxonomy): Eukaryota > Metazoa > Mollusca > Gastropoda > Planorbidae > Anisus > Anisus vortex. The sequence goes on from OX421493.1 coordinate 12,394,609, forward strand.
TATTCACTTTAAACATAAAAGTGACTAAATATTCACACTTTAAACATAAAAGTGACTAAATATTCACTTTAAACATAAAAGTGACTAAATATTCAAATTAAACATAAAAGTGACTAAATATTCACTTTAAACATAAAAGTGACTAAATATTCACACTTTAAACATAAAAGTGACTAAATATTCACTTTAAACATAAAAGTGACTAAATATTCACTTTTAACATAAAAGTGTCTAAATATTCACTTTCAACATAAAAGTGACTAAATATAACACTTTAAACATAAAAGTGACTAAATATTCACACTTTAAACATAAAAGTGACTAAATATTCACACTTTAAACATAAAAGTGACTAAATATTCACTTTAAACATAAAAGTGACTAAATATTCAATTTTAACACAAAAGTGACTAAATATTCACTTTAAACATAAAAGTGATTAAATATTCACATTAAATATAAAAATGACTAAATATTCACACTTTAAACATAAAAGTGACTAAATATTTACTTTAAACTTAAAAGTGACTAAATATTCACTTTAAACATAAAAGTGACTAAATATTCACTTTAAACATAAAAGTGACTAAATATTCACTTTAAACATAAAAGTGACTAAATATTCAATTAAAACATAAAAGTGACTAAATATTCACTTTAAACATAAAAGTGACTAAATATCACACTTTAAACATAAAAGTGACTAAATATCACACTTTAAACATAAAAGTTACTAAATATTCACACTTTAAACATAAAAAAGAATAAATCTTCACTTTAAACATAAAAGTCACTAAATATCACACTTTAAACATAAAAGTTACTAAATATTCACACTTTAAACATAAAAGTGACTAAATATTTACTTTACACTTAAAAGTGTCTAAATATTCACTTTCAACATAAAAGTGACTAAATATAACACTTTTAACATAAAAGTGACTAAATATTCACACTTTAAACATAAAAGTGACTAAATATTCACACTTTAAACATAAAAGTGACTAAATATTCACTTTAAACATAAAAGTGACTAAATATTCAATTTTAACACAAAAGTGACTAAATATTCACTTTAAACATAAAAGTGATTAAATATTCACATTAAAAATAAAAATGACTAAATATTCACACTTTAAACATAAAAGTGACTAAATATTTACTTTAAACTTAAAAGTGACTAAATATTCACTTTAAACATAAAAGTGACTAAATATTCACTTTAAACATAAAAGTGACTAAATATTTACTTTAAACATAAAAGTGACTAAATATTCAATTAAAACATAAAAGTGACTAAATATTCACTTTAAACATAAAAGTGACTAAATATCACACTTTAAACATAAAAGTGACTAAATATCACACTTTAAACATAAAAGTTACTAAATATTCACACTTTAAACATAAAAAAGAATAAATATTCACTTTAAACATAAAAGTCACTAAATATCACACTTTAAACATAAAAGTTACTAAATATTCACACTTTAAACATAAAAGTGACTAAATATTTACTTTACACTTAAAAGTGACTAAATATTCACTTTAAACATAAAAGTGACTAAATATTAACTTTAAACATAAAAGTGACTAAATATTCACACTTTAAACATAAAAGTGACTAAATATTCACACTTTAAACATAAAAGTGACTAAATATTCACTTTAAACATAAAAGTGTCTAAATATTCACTTTCAACATAAAAGTGACTAAATATCACACTTAAACATAAAAGTGACTAAATATTCAATTTAAAGATAAAAGTGACTAAATATTCACTTTAAACATAAAAGTGACTAGATATCACACTTTAAACATAAAAGTGACTAAATATTCACTTTAAACATAAAAGTGACTAAATATTTACACTTTAAACATAAAAGTGACTAAATATTCACACTTTAAACATAAAAGTGACTAAATATTCACTTTAAACATAAAAGTGACTAAATATTCAATTTAAACATAAAAGTGACTAAATATTCACTTTAAACATAAAAGTGATTAAATATTCACATTAAACATAAAAATGACTAAATATTCACACTTTAAACATAAAAGTGACTAAATATTTACTTTAAACTTAAAAGTGACTAAATATTCACTTTAAACATTAAAGTGACTAAATATTCACTTTAAACATATAAGTGAATAAATATTCATTTTAAACATAAAAGTGACTAAATATTCAACTTAAACATAAAAGTGACTAAATATTCACTTTAAACATAAAAGTGACTAAATATTCACTTTAAACAAATTAAACATAAAAGTGACCAAATGTCACACTTTAAACATAAAAGCGACTAAATATTCACTTTAAACATAAAAGTGACTAAAGATTCACTTTAAACATAAAAGTGACTAAATATTAACTTTAAACTTAAAAGTGACTAAATATTCACTTTAAACCTAAGAGTGACTAAATATTCACTTTAAACATAAAAGTGACTAAATATTCACTTTAAACATAAAAGTGACTAAATATTCACTTTAAACATAAAAGTGACTAGATATCACACATTAAACATAAAAATGACTAAATATTCACAATTTAAACATAAAAGTGACTAAATATTTACTTTAAACATAAAAGTGACTAAATATTCACTTTAAACATAAAAGTGACTAAATAGTCACACTTTAAACATAAAAGTGACTAAATACTCACACTTTAAACATAAAAGTGACTAAATATTTACTTTAAACATAAAAGTGTCTAAATATTCACTTTCAACATAAAAGTGACTAAATATCACACTTTAAACATAAAAAAGACTAAATATTCACTTTAAACATAAAAGTGACTAAATATTCACACTTTAAACATAAAAGTAAATAAATATTCACACTTTAAACATAAAAGTGACTAAATATTTACTTTAAACATAAAAGTGACTAAATATTCAATTTAAACATAAAAGTGACTAAATATTCACTTTAAACATAAAAGTGACTAAATATTTACTTTAAACATAAAAGTGACTAATTATTCACACATTAAACATAAAAGTGAATAAATATTCACTTTAAACATAAAAGTGTCTAAATATCAAACTTTAAACATAAAAGTAACTAAATATTCACTTTAAACATAAAAGTGACTAAATATTCAATTTAAAAATAAAAGTGACTAAATATTCACTTTAAACATAAAAGTGACCAAATGTCACACTTTAAACATAAAAGCGACTAAAAATTCACTTTAAACATAACAGTGACTAAATATTCACTTTAAACATAGAAGTGACTAAATGTCACACTTTAAACATAAAAGCGACTAAATATTCACTTTAAACATAAAAGTGACTAAATATTCAATTTAAACATAAAAGTTACTAAATATTCACTCTAAACATAAAAGTAACTAAATATCACACTTTAAACATAAAAGTGACTAAATATTTACTTTAAACATAAAAGTGACTAAATATTCACTTTAAACTTTAAAGTGACTAAATATTCACACTTTAAACATAAAAATAACTAAATATTCATTTTAAACATAAAAGTGACTAAATATTCACTATAAACATAAAAGTGACAAAATATTCACTTTAAACATAAAAGTAACTAAATGTCACACTTTAAACTTAAAAGCGACTGAATATTCACTTTAAACATAAAAGTGACTAAATATTCACACTTTAAACATAAAAGTGACTAAATATTCACAATTTAAACATAAAAGTGACTAAATATTCACTTTGAACATAAAAGTGTCTAAATATTCACTTTCAACATAAAAGTGACTAAATATAACACTTTAAACATAAAAGTGACTAAATATTCACACTTTAAACATAAAAGTGAATAAATATTCACTTTAAACATAAACGTGTCTAAATATCAAACTTTAAACATAAAAGTAACTAAATATTCACTTTAAACATAAAAGTGACTAAATATTCACTTTAAAAATAAAAGTGACTAAATATTCAATTTAAACATAAAAGTGACTAAATATTCAATTTAAACATAAAAGTTACTAAATATTCACTCTAAACATAAAAGTAACTAAATATCATACTTTAAACATAAAAGTTACTAAATATTCACTTTAAACATAAAAGTGACTAAATATTCACTTTAAACTTTAAAGTGACTAAATATTCACACTTTAAACATAAAAATAACTAAATATTCATTTTAAACATAAAAGTGACTAAATATTCACTATAAACATAAAAGTGACAAAATATTCACTTTAAACATAAAAGTAACTAAATGTCACACTTTAAACTTAAAAGCGACTAAATATTCACTTTAAACATAAAAGTGACTAAATATTCACACTTTAAACATAAAAGTGACTAAATATTCACACTTTAAACATAAAAGTGACTAAATATTCACTTTTAACATAAAAGTGTCTAAATATTCACTTTCAACATAAAAGTGACTAAATATTCACACTTTAAACATAAAAGTGACTAAATATTCACTTTAAACATAAAAGTGACTAAATATTCACACTTTAAACATAAAAGTGACTAAATATTCACACTTTAAACATAAAAGTGACTAAATATTCACTTTAAACATAAAAGTGACTAAATATTCAATTTAAACATAAAAGTGACTAAATATCACACTTTAAACATAAAATTTACTAAATATCAATCTTTAAACATAAAAGTGAATAAATATTTACACTTTAACATAAAAGTGAATAAATTTTCACTTTAAACATAAAAGTGACTAAATATCACACTTTAAACAAAAAAGTAACTAAATATTTACTTTAAACATAAAAGTGACTAAATATTCACTTTAAACATACAAGTGACTAAATATTCAATTTCAACATAAAAGTGACTAAATATTCACTTCAAACATAAAAGTGAATAAATATTCACTTTAAACATAAAAGTGACTAAATATTCACACTTTAAACATAAAAGTGACTAAATATTCACTTTAAACATGAAAGTGACTAAATATTAAATTTAAACATAAAAGTGACTAAATATCACACTTTAAACATAAAAGTGACTAAATATCACACTTTAAACATAAAAGTGACTAAATATTCACACTTTAAACATAAAAGTGAATAAATATTCACTTTAAACATGCAAGTGACTAAATATTCACTTCAAACATAAAAGTGAATAAATATTAACTTTAAACATAAAAGTTACCAAATGTCACACTTTAAACATAAAAGCGACTAAATATTCACTTTAAACATAAAAGTGACTAAAGATTCACTTTAAACATAACAGTGACTAAATATTCACTTTAAACATAAAAGTGACTAAATGTCACACTTTAAACATAAAAGTGACTAAATATTCACTTTAAACAAAAAAGTGACTAAATATTAACACTTTAAACATAAAAGTGACAAAATAATCACTTTAAACATAAAAGTGACTAAATATTCAATTTAAACATAAAAGTGACTAAATATTCACACTTTAAACATAAAAGTGAATAAATATTCACTTTAAACATAAAAGTGACTAAATATCACCATTTAAACATAAAAGTTACTAAATATTCACACATTAAACATAAAAGGGACTAAATATTCACTTTAAACATAAAAGTTACTAAATATTCACTTTAAACATAAAAGTGATTAAGTATTCATTTTAAACATAAAAATGACTAAATATTCACACTTTAAACATAAAAGTGACTAAATATTTACTTTAAACATAAAAGTGACTAAATATTCAATTTAAACATAAAAGTGACTAAATATTCACACTTTAAACATAAAAGTGAATAAATATTCACTTTAAACATAAAAGTGACTAAATATTCACACTTTAAACATAAAAGTAACTAAATATGCACTTTAAACATAAAAGTGACTAAATATTCACTTTAAACATAAAAGTGACTAAATATTCAATTTAAACATAAAAGTGACTAAATATTCACTTTAAACATAAAAGTGACTAAATATCACACTTTAAACATAAAAGTGACTAAATATCACACTTTAAACATAAAAATTACTAAATATTCAAACTTTAAACATAAAAGTGAATAAATATTCACTTTAAACATAAAAGTCACTAAATATCACACTTTAATTAGTTGATAATTTTCTTATCCTATTCTTGTGCTAGTTAATTTCGTGTATTTTAAACTCATTGTACAAAATTGTTCAAGTTTATTTAATTGATATAATTCACAGTCGTAGTCGAGTTCTAGTTAATTTAGTTGATTATATGTAAGGGGTGGGGAGGAAAAGATGGATTATCCTAGTTTGCGCAACCTTGGGAAACCAAAGTGACCATAGAGGTCTAAGGCTAAAGCTAACCAAGATCAATTTAAAGAGCTAAACACAACACTAACTCTATACATTAAGCCCGACACAAGAACAACACAAGAAATGAGAAAACCAACAACATAATAGAGTAGAGTTAGTGTTCAAGATGGCGGATATAAAAACGCATCCTAAAGTGACTAACAACTGACAACCCCCCCCCCCCAAAAAGAGAAAGAAACTGCAGATGTCAAGCCACGTAACGGGAAAAGCTTGCAACTGTGCAAGGTTACAATGCTTTGAGAGCATTACCCTGCAATCGAGACAGTCAATTTTTGAAAGGTTTTATGCGATGTGTACAAAAGACGAACAGGATGCCATGGTAGCTGCATCTCCTTTCAATGTTGTCCTAGTTACCAACACCGTGCTATTGAATGTAGAAAAACACATTTCCAACTTCTATGTAGCACACATGTCCAGTCAAGACACAACCTCTGCGTGAAGTCATCTTCTCACAGGAACACGCTCGTCTGATGCATGGTGCGAGCGGTCGTCAATATACTTCTACCCTCATCTCTGTGGGTGCTGGAGAGAGGCTGATAAGTCGCCCTGCAGGCGGAGGTCACTCCTTCTCGAGGTGGATTGCCGCCTGATGCCCCACAGAAAAGCCTGCAGAGGTGGCACCCCGCTTTCTGGCGCCCCCGGGGATGGAGGCTGGTGCGACGTACGGAACGGTAGACAGTCCTCGTCCTGTAAATGGCTGCTTTAAAGGTGGTCTTAATGGGATGCGTACGCTATGGATGGGGGCATCCACGTGTCAGCCAAAATCCACTCAACCAACGCACCGTCAGCCTACATTACACCAATACGAGGCAAGTCCTGGATGGTTCGTGGGGCCGGCTGGTCCAGCGGTTAGTTAACCGGACTGTCAACCAAAAACAAACTGACAGGTCGCGGGTTCTATCCGTGCCACCGGCGGATCCCTGTCGCCCCGCAGGAATTTTGGGCCTAGTAAACGTAATAATCTTCTATCTAGAAGGAACGTCTGTAAACTTATAAGAGGCAAGGATGAGCCATGTGCTATAACTTATAAGGGCAAGCAAATGTACGTTCACTAACGGGAAACCCGAGAGGAGCAAGCCGCTTACCACGCGACCGCCATATAGGCGGCCAGCGTAGGACTAGCCTCGGACAGAGTCGTACTCATACCTTTTCCATGTCGTAGTGCATGGCCTGCTAACAGAGCCGTACTCATACCTTTCCCATGTCGGAGTGCATGGCCTGCTAACAGAGTCGTACTCATATCTTTCCTCCATGTCGGAGTGCGTGGCCTGCTAACAGAGTCGTACTCATATCTTTCCTCCATGTCGTAGTGCATAGCCTGCTAACAGAGCAGTACTCATACCTTTCCTCCATGTCGAAGTGCATGGCCTGCTAACAGAGTCGTACTCATACCTTTCCTCCATGTCGTAGTGCATGGCCTGCTAGCAGAGTCGTACTCATACCTTTCCTCCATGTCGCAGGACATGGCCTGCTAACAGAGTCGTACTCATACCTTTCCCATGTCGAAGTGCATGGCCTGCTAACAGAGTCGTACTCATACCTTTCCCATGTCAGAGTGCATGGCCTGCTAACAGGGTCGTACTCATACCTTTCCTCAATGTCGTAGTGAATGGCCTGCTAACAGAGTCGCACTCATACCTTTCCTCCAGGTCGAAGTGCATGGCCTGCTAACAGAGTCGTACTCATACCTTTCCTCAATGTCGTAGTGCATGGACTGCTAACAGAGTCGTACTCATAACTTTCCTCCATGTAGTAGTGCATGGCCTGCTAACAGAGTCGTACTCATACCATTACTCCATGTCGTAGTGCATGGCCTGCTAACAGAGTCGTACTCATACCTTTTCTCCATGTCGTAGTGCATGGCCAGCTAACAGAGTCGTACTCATACCTTTCCTCCATGTCAGAGTGCATGGCCTGCTAACAGAGTCGTGCTCATACCTATCCATGTCGTAGTGCATTGCCTGCTAACAGAGTCGTACTCATACCTATCCATGTCGGAGTGCGTGGCCTGCTAACAGAGTCGTACTCATACCTTTCCTCCATGTCGTAGTGCATGGTCTGCTAACAGAGTCGTACTCATACCTTTCCTTCATGTCGTAGTGCATGGCCTGCTAACATAGTCGTACTCATACCTTTTCTCCATGTCGGAGTGCATGGCCTGCTAACAGAGTCGTACTCATACCTTTCCTCCATGTCGTAGTGCATGGCCTGCTAACAGAGTCGTACTCATACCTTTCCCTTATGTCAAAGTGCATGGCCTGCTAACAGAGTCGTACTCATACCTTTCCTCCATGTCATAGTGCATTGCCTGCTAACAGAGTCGTACTCTTACCTATCCATGTCGGAGTGCGTAGACTTCTAACAGAGTCGTATTCAAATCTTTCTTAACATGTCGTAGTGCATGGCCTGCTAACAGAGTCGTACTCATACCTTTCCTTCATGTCGTAGTGTATGGCCTGCTAACATTGTCGTACTCATACCTTTTCTCCATGTTGGAGTGCATGGCCTGCTAACAGAGTCGTACTCATACCTTTCCTCCATGTCGAAGTGCATGGCCTGCTAACAGAGTCGTACTCATACCTATCAATGTCGTAGTGCATTGCCTGCTAACAGAGTCGTACTCATACCTGTCCATGTCGGAGTGCGTGGCCTGCTAACATAGTCGTACTCATACCTTTCCTCCAGGTCTAAGTGCATGGCCTGCTAACAGAGTCGTACTCATACCTTTCCTCCATGTCGTAGTGCATGGCCTGCTAACAGAGTCGTACTCATACCTTTCCTCCATGTCGTAGTGCATGGCCTGCTAACAGAGTCGTACTCGTACCATTACTCCATGTCGTAGTGCATGGCCTGCTAACAGAGTCGTACTCATACCTTTCCTCCATGTCGTAGTGCATGGCCTGCTAACAGAGTCGTACTCATACCTTTCCTCCATGTCAGAGTGCATGGCCTGCTAACAGAGTCGTACTCATACCTATCCATGTCGTAGTGCATTGACTGCTAACAGAGTCGTACTCATACCTATCCATGTCGGAGTGCGTGGCCTGCTAACAGAGTCGTACTCATACCTTTCCTCCATGTCGCAGTGCATGGTCTGCTAACAGAGTCGTACTCATACCTTTCCTTCATGTCGTAGTGCATGGCCTGCTAACATAGTCGTACTCATACCTTTTCTCCATGTCGGAGTGCATGGCCTGCTAACAGAGTCGTACTCATACCTTTCCTCCATGTCGTAGTGCATGGCCTGCTAACAGAGTCGTACTCATACCTTTCCTCCATGTCGAAGTGCATGGCCTGCTAACAGAGTCGTACTCATACCTTTCCTCCAAGTCGAAGTGCATGGCCTGCTAACAGAGTCGTACTCATACCTTTCCTCCATGTTGAAGTGCATGGCTTGCTAACAGAGTCGTACTCATACCTTTCCTCCATGTCGGAGTGCGTGGTCTGCTAACAGAGTCGTACTCATACCTTTCCTTCATGTCGTAGTGCATGGCCTGCTAACAGAGTCGTACTCATACTTTTCCTCCATGTCGTTGTGCATGGCCTGCTAACAGAGTCGTACTCATACCTTTCCTCCATGTTGAAGTACATGGCTTGCTAACAGAGTCGTACTCATACCTTTCCTCCATGTCGGAGTGCGTGGTCTGCTAACAGAGTCGTACTCATACCTTTCCTTCATGTCGTAGTGCATGGCCTGCTAACAGAGTCGTACTCATACCTTTCCTCCACGTCGTAGTGCATGGCCTGCTAACAGAGTCGTACTCATACCTTTCCTCCATGTCGTAGTGCATGGCCTGCTAACAGAGTCGTACTCATACCTTTTCTCCATGTCGTAATGCATGGCCTGCTAACAGAGTCGTACTAAAATCTTTCTTCCATGTCGTAGTGCATGGCCTGCTAACAGAGTCGTACTCATACCTTTCCTTCATGTCGTAGTGTATGGCCTGCTAACATTGTCGTACTTATACCTTTTCTCCATGTCGGAGTGCATGGCCTGCTAACAGAGTCATACTCATACCTTTCCTCCATGTCGAAGTGCATGGCCTGCTAACAGAGTCGTACTCATACCTATCAATGTCGTAGTGCATTGCCTGCTAATAGAGTCGTACTCATACCTGTCCATGTCGGAGTGCGTGGCCTGCTAACATAGTCGTACTCATATCTTTCCTCCATGTCGGAGTGCGTGGCCTGCTAACAGAGTCGTACTCATATCTTTCCTCCATGTCGTAGTGCATAGCCTGCTAACAGAGTCGTACTCATACCTTTCCTCCAGGTCGAAGTGCATGGCCTGCTAACAGAGTCGTACTCATACCTTTCCTCCATGTCGTAGTGCGTGGCCTGCTAACAGAGTCGTACTCATACCTTTCCTCCATGTCGTAGTGCATGGCCTGCTAACAGAGTCGTACTCATACCATTACTCCATGTCGTAGTGCATGGCCTGCTAACAGAGTCATACTCATACCTTTCCTCCATGTCGTAGTGCATGGCCTGCTAACAGAGTCGTACTCATACCTTTCCTCCATGTCAGAGTGCATGGCCTGCTAACAGAGTCGTACTCATACCTATCCATGTCGTAGTGCATTGACTGCTAACAGAGTCGTACTCATACCTATCCATGTCGGAGTGCGTGGCCTGCTAACATAGTCGTACTCATACCTTTCCTCCATGTCGTAGTGCATGGTCTGCTAACAGAGTCGTACTCATACCTTTCCTTCATGTCGAAGTGCATGGCCTGCTAACATAGTCGTACTCATACCTTTTCTCCATGTCGGAGTGCATGGCCTGCTATCAGAGTCGTACTCATACCTTTCCTCCATGTCGTAGTGCATGTCCTGCTAACAGAGTCGTACTCATACCTTTCCTCCATGTCGAAGTGCATGGCCTGCTAACAAAGTCGTACTCATACCTTTCCTCCAAGTCGAAGTGCATGGCCTGCTAACAGAGTCGTACTCATACCTTTCCTCCATGTTGAAGTGCATGGCTTGCTAACAGAGTCGTACTCATACCTTTCCTCCATGTCGGAGTGCGTGGTCTGCTAACAGAGTCGTACTCATACCTTTCCTTCATGTCGTAGTGCATGGCCTGCTAACAGAGTCGTACTCATACCTTTCCTCCATGTCGTTGTGCATGGCCTGCTAACAGAGTCGTACTCATACCTTTCCTCCATGTTGAAGTGCATGGCTTGCTAACAGAGTCGTACTCATACCTTTCCTCCATGTCGGAGTGCGTGGTCTGCTAACAGAGTCGTACTCATACCTTTCCTTCATGTCGTAGTGCATGGCCTGCTAACAGAGTCGTACTCATACCTTTCCTCCACGTCGCAGTGCATGGCCTGCTAACAGAGTCGTACTCATACCTTTCCTCCATGTCGTAGTGCATGGCCTGCTAACAGAGTTGTACTAATACCTTTCCTCAATGTCGTAGTGCATGGCCTGCTAATAGAGTCGTACTCATAACTTTCCTCCATGTCGTAGTGCAAGGCCTGCTAACAGAGTCGTACTCATACCTTTCCTCCATGTTGAAGTGCATGGCTTGCTAACAGAGTCGTACTCATACCTTTCCTCCATGTCGGAGTGCGTGGTCTGCTAACAGAGTCGTACTCATACCTTTCCTTCATGTCGTAGTGCATGGCCTGCTAACAGAGTCGTACTCATACCTTTCCTCCACGTCGCAGTGCATGGCCTGCTAACAGAGTCGTACTCATACCTTTCCTCCATGTCGTAGTGCATGGCCTGCTAACAGAGTCGTACTCATACCTTTCCCCCATGTCATAGTGCATTGCCTGCTAACAGAGTCGTACTCTTACCTATCCATGTCGGAGTGCGTGGACTGCTAACAGAGTCGTACTAAAATCTTTCTTCCATGTCGTAGTGCATGGCCTGCTAACAGAGTCGTACTCATACCTTTCCTTCATGTCGTAGTGTATGGCCTGCTAACATTGTCATACTCATACCTTTCCTCCATGTCGAAGTGCATGGCCTGCTAACGGAGTCGTACTCATATCTTTCCTACATGTCGAAGTGCATGTCCTGCTAACAGAGTCGTACTCATACCTTTCCTCCAAGTCGAAGTGCATGGCCTGCTAACAGAGTCGTACTCATACCTTTCCTCCATGTTGAAGTGCATGGCTTGCTAACAGAGTCGTACTCATACCTTTCCTCCATGTCGGAGTGCGTGGCCTGCTAACATAGTCGTACTCATATCTTTCCTCCATGTCGGAGTGCGTGGCCTGCTAACAGAGTCGTACTCATATCTTTCCTCCATGTCGTAGTGCATAGCCTGCTAACAGAGTCGTACTCATACCTTTCCTCCAGGTCGAAGTGCAAAGCCTGCTAACAGAGTCGTACTCATACCTTTCCTCCATGTCGTAGTGCATGGCCTGCTAACAGAGTCGTACTCATACCTTTCCTCCATGTCGTAGTGCATGGCCTGCTAACAGAGTCGTACTCATACCATTACTCCATGTCGTAGTGCATGGCCTGCTAACAGAGTCGTACTCATACCTTTCCTCCATGTCGTAGTGCATGTCCTGCTAACAGAGTCGTACTCATACCTTTCCTCCATGTCAGAGTGCATGGCCTGCTAACAGAGTCGTACTCATACCTATCCATGTCGTAGTGCATTGACTGCTAACAGAGTCGTACTCATACCTTTCCTCCATGTCGTAGTGCATGGCCTGCTAACAGAGTTGTACTAATACCTTTCCTCAATGTCGTAGTGCATGGCCTGCTAATAGAGTCGTACTCATAACTTTACTCCATGTCGTAGTGCAAGGCCTGCTAACAGAGTCGTACTAATACCTTTTCTCCATGTCGTAGTGCATGGCCTGCTAACAGAGTCGTACTCATACCTTTCCTCCATGTCATAGTGCATTGCCTGCTAACAGAGTCGTACTCTTACCTATCCATGTCGGAGTGCGTGGACTGCTAACAGAGTCGTACTAAAATCTTTCTTCCATGTCGTAGTGCATGGCCTGCTAACAGAGTCGTACTCATACCTTTCCTTCATGTCGTAGTGTATGGCCTGCTAACATTGTCATACTCATACCTTTCCTCCATGTCGAAGTGCATGGCCTGCTAACGGAGTCGTACTCATATCTTTCCTACATGTCGAAGTGCATGTCCTGCTAACAGAGTCGTACTCATATTTTTCCTCCAAACGAAGTGCATGGCCTGCTAACAGAGTCGTACTCATACCTTTCCTCCATGTTGAAGTGCATGGCTTGCTAACAGAGTCGTACTCATACCTTTCCTCCATGTCGGAGTGCGTGGCCTGCTAACATAGTCGTACTCATATCTTTCCTCCATGTCGGAGTGCGTGGCCTGCTAACAGAGTCGTACTCATATCTTTCCTCCATGTCGTAGTGCATAGCCTGCTAACAGAGTCGTACTCATACCTTTCCTCCATGTCGTAGTGCATGGCCTGCTAACAGAGTCGTACTCATACCTTTCCTCCATGTCGTAGTGCATGGCCTGCTAACAGAGTCGTACTCATACCATTACTCCATGTCGTAGTGCATGGCCTGCTAACAGAGTCGTACTCATACCTTTCCTCCATGTCGTAGTGCATGGCCTGCTAACAGGGTCGTACTCATACCTTTCCTCCATGTCAGAGTGCATGGCCTGCTAACAGAGTCGTACTCATACCTATCCATAACGTAGTGCATTGACTGCTAACAGAGTCGTACTCATACCTATCCATGTCGGAGTGCGTGGCCTGCTAACAGAGTCGTACTCATACCTTTCCACCATGTCGTAGTGCATGGTCTGCTAACAGAGTCGTACTCATACCTTTCCTTCATGTCGTAGTGCATGGCCTGCTAACATAGTCGTACTCATACCTTTTCTCCATGTCGGAGTGCATGGCCTGCTAACAGAGTCGTACTCATACCTTTCCTCCATGTCAAAGTGCATGGCCTGCTAACAGAGTCGTACTCATACCTTTCCTCCAAGTCGAAGTGCATGGCCTGCTAACAGAGTCGTACTCATACCTTTCCTCCATGTTGAAGTGCATGGCTTGCTAACAGAGTCGTACTCATACCTTTCCTCCATGTCGGAGTGCGTGGTCTGCTAACAGAGTCGTACTCATACCTTTCCTTCATGTCGTAGTGCATGGCCTGCTAACAGAGTCGTACTCATACCTTTCCTCCATGTCGTTGTGCATGGCCTGCTAACAGAGTTGTACTAATACCTTTCCTCAATGTCGTAGTGCATGGCCTGCTAATAGAGTCGTACTCATACCTTTACTCCATGTCGTAGTGCAAGGCCTGCTAACAGAGTCGTACTCATACCTTTTCTCCATGTCGTAGTGCATGGCCTGCTAACAGAGTCGTACTCATACCTTTCCTCCATGTCATAGTGCATTGCCTGCTAACAGAGTCGTACTCTTACCTATCCATGTCGGAGTGCGTGGACTGCTAACAGAGTCGTACTAAAATCTTTCTTCCATGTCGTAGTGCATGGCCTGCTAACAGAGTCGTACTCATACCTTTCCTTCATGTCGTAGTGTATGGCCTGCTAACATTGTCGTACTCATACCTTTTCTCCATGTCGGAGTGCATGGCCTGCTAACAGAGTCATACTCATACCTTTCCTCCATGTCGAAGTGCATGACCTGCTAACGGAGTCGTACTCATATCTTTCCTACATGTCGAAGTGCATGTCCTGCTAACAGAGTCGTACTCATACCTTTCCTCCAAGTCGAAGTGCATGGCCTGCTAACAGAGTCGTAATCATACCTTTCCTCCATGTTGAAGTGCATGGCTTGCTAGCAGAGTCGTACTCATACCTTTTCTCCATGTCGGAGTGCGTGGTCTGCTAACAAAGTCGTACTCATACCTTTCCTTCATGTCGTAGTGCATGTCGTGCTAACAGAGTCGTACTCATACCTTTCCTCCATGTCGTTGTGCATGGCCTGCTAACAGAGTCGTACTCATACCTTTCCTCCATGTCGTAGTGCATGGCCTGCTAACAGGGTCGTACTAAAACCTTTCCTCAATGTCGAAATGCAAGGCGTGCTAACAGAGTCGTACTCATACCTTTCCTCCATGTCGGAGTGCATGGCCTGCTAACAGAGTCGGAGTGCATGGCCTGCTAACAGAGTCGTACTTATACCTTTCCTCCATGTCGTAGTGCATGGCCTCTAACAGAGTCGTACACATACCTTTCCTCCATGTCGTAGTGCATGGCCTGCTAACAGAGTCGTACTAATACCTTTCCTCCATGTCAAAGTGCATGGCCTGCTAACAGAGTTGTACTCATACCTTTCCTCCATGTCGAAGTGCATGGCCTGCTAACAGAGTCGTACTCATTCCTTTCCTCCATGTCGTAGTGCATGGCCTCAAACAGAGTCGTACTCATACCTTTCCTCCATGTCGTAGTGCATGGCCTGCTAACAGAGTCGTACTAATACCTATCCATGTCGTAGTGCATTGACTGCTAACAGAGTCGTACTCATACCTATCCATGTCGGAGTGCGTGGCCTGCTAACAGAGTCGTACTCATACCTTTCCTCCAAGTCGAAGTGCATGGCCTGCTAACAGAGTCGTACTCATACCTTTCCTCCATGTTGAAGTGCATGGCCTGCTAACAGAGTCGTACTCATACCTTTCCTCCATGTCGTAGTGCATGGCCTGCTAACAGAGTTGTACTAATACCTTTCCTCAATGTCGTAGTGCATGGCCTGCTAATAGAGTCGTACTCATACCTTTACTCCATGTCGTAGTGCAAGGCCTGCTAACAGAGTCGTACTCATACCTTTTCTCCATGTCGTAGTGCATGGCCTGCTAACAGAGTCGTACTCATACCTTTCCTCCATGTCATAGTGCATTGCCTGTAAACAGAGTCGTACTCTTACCTATCCATGTCGGAGTGCGTGGACTGCTAATAGAGTCGTACTAAAATCTTTCTTCCATGTCGTAGTGCATGGCCTGCTAACAGAGTCGTACTCATACCTTTCCTTCATGTCGTAGTGTATGGCCTGCTAACATTGTCGTACTCATACCTTTTCTCCATGTCGGAGTGCATGGCCTGCTAACAGAGTCATACTCATACCTTTCCTCCATGTCGAAGTGCATGGCCTGCTAACGGAGTCGTACTCATATCTTTCCTACATGTCGAAGTGCATGTCCTGCTAACAGAGTCGTACTCATACCTTTCCTCCAAGTCGAAGTGCATGGCCTGCTAACAGAGTCGTACTCATACCTTTCCTCCATGTTGAAGTGCATGGCTTGCTAACAGAGTCGTACTCATACCTTTTCTCCATGTCGGAGTGCGTGGTCTGCTAACAGAGTCGTACTCATACCTTTCCTTCATGTCGTTGTGCATGGCCTGCTAACAGAGTCGTACTCATACCTTTCCTCCATGTCGTAGTGCATGGCCTGCTAACAGGGTCGTACTAATACCTTTCCTCAATGTCGAAATGCAAGGCGTGCTAACAGAGTCGTACTCATACCTTTCCTCCATGTCGGAGTGCATGGCCTGCTAACAGAGTCGGAGTGCATGGCCTGCTAACAGAGTCGTACTTATACCTTTCCTCCATGTCGTAGTGCATGGCCTCTAACAGAGTCGTACACATACCTTTCCTCCATGTCGTAGTGCATGGCCTGCTAACAGAGTCGTACTAATACCTTTCCTCCATGTCAAAGTGCATGGCCTGCTAACAGAGTTGTACTCATACCTTTCCTCCATGTCGAAGTGCATGGCCTGCTAACAGAGTCGTACTCATTCCTTTCCTCCATGTCGTAGTGCATGGCCTCAAACAGAGTCGTACTCATACCTTTCCTCCATGTCGTAGTGCATGGCCTGCTAACAGAGTCGTACTAATACCTATCCATGTCGTAGTGCATTGACTGCTAACAGCGTCGTACTCATACCTATCCATGTCGGAGTGCGTGGCCTGCTAACAGAGTCGTACTCATACCTTTCCTCCAAGTCGAAGTGCATGGCCTGCTAACAGAGTCGTACTCATACCTTTCCTCCATGTTGAAGTGCATGGCCTGCTAACAGAGTCGTACTCATACCTTTCCTCCATGTCGTAGTGCATGGCCTGCTAACAGAGTCGTACTCATACCTTTCCTCCATGTCATAGTGCATTGCCTGTAAACAGAGTCGTACTCTTACCTATCCATGTCGGAGTGCGTGGACTGCTAATAGAGTCGTACTAAAATCTTTCTTCCATGTCGTAGTGCATGGCCTGCTAACAGAGTCGTACTCATACCTTTCCTTCATGTCGTAGTGTATGGCCTGCTAACATTGTCGTACTCATACCTTTTCTCCATGTCGGAGTGCATGGCCTGCTAACAGAGTCATACTCATACCTTTCCTCCATGTCGAAGTGCATGGCCTGCTAACGGAGTCGTACTCATATCTTTCCTACATGTCGAAGTGCATGTCCTGCTAACAGAGTCGTACTCATACCTTTCCTCCAAGTCGAAGTGCATGGCCTGCTAACAGAGTCGTACTCATACCTTTCCTCCATGTTGAAGTGCATGGCTTGCTAACAGAGTCGTACTCATACCTTTTCTCCATGTCGGAGTGCGTGGTCTGCTAACAGAGTCGTACTCATACCTTTCCTTCATGTCGTTGTGCATGGCCTGCTAACAGAGTCGTACTCATACCTTTCCTCCATGTCGTAGTGCATGGCCTGCTAACAGGGTCGTACTAATACCTTTCCTCAATGTCGAAATGCAAGGCGTGCTAACAGAGTCGTACTCATACCTTTCCTCCATGTCGGAGTGCATGGCCTGCTAACAGAGTCGGAGTGCATGGCCTGCTAACAGAGTCGTACTTATACCTTTCCTCCATGTCGTAGTGCATGGCCTCTAACAGAGTCGTACACATACCTTTCCTCCATGTCGTAGTGCATGGCCTGCTAACAGAGTCGTACTAATACCTTTCCTCCATGTCAAAGTGCATGGCCTGCTAACAGAGTTGTACTCATACCTTTCCTCCATGTCGAAGTGCATGGCCTGCTAACAGAGTCGTACTCATTCCTTTCCTCCATGTCGTAGTGCATGGCCTCAAACAGAGTCGTACTCATACCTTTCCTCCATGTCGTAGTGCATGGCCTGCTAACAGAGTCGTACTAATACCTATCCATGTCGTAGTGCATTGACTGCTAACAGCGTCGTACTCATACCTATCCATGTCGGAGTGCGTGGCCTGCTAACAGAGTCGTACTCATACCTTTCCTCCAAGTCGAAGTGCATGGCCTGCTAACAGAGTCGTACTCATACCTTTCCTCCATGTTGAAGTGCATGGCCTGCTAACAGAGTCGTACTCATACCTTTCCTCCATGTCGTAGTGCATGGCCTGCTAACAGAGTTGTACTAATACCTTTCCTTAATGTCGTAGTGCATGGCCTGCTAATAGAGTCGTACTCATACCTTTCCTCCAAGTCGTAGTGCATGGCCTGCTAACAGAGTCGTACTCATACCTTTCCTCCATGTTGAAGTGCATGGCCTGCTAACAGAGTCGTACTCATACCTTTCCTCCATGTCGTAGTGCATGGCCTGCTAACAGAGTTGTACTAATACCTTTCCTTAATGTCGTAGTGCATGGCCTGCTAATAGAGTCGTACTCATATCTTTCCTACATGTCGAAGTGCATGTCCTGCTAACAGAGTCGTACTCATACCTTTCCTCCAAGTCGAAGTGCATGGCCTGCTAACAGAGTCGTACTCATACCTTTCCTCCATGTTGAAGTGCATGGCTTGCTAGCAGAGTCGTACTCATACCTTTTCTCCATGTCGGAGTGCGTGGTCTGCTAACAAAGTCGTACTCATACCTTTCCTTCATGTCGTAGTGCATGTCGTGCTAACAGAGTCGTACTCATACCTTTCCTCCATGTCGTTGTGCATGGCCTGCTAACAGAGTCGTACTCATACCTTTCCTCCATGTCGTAGTGCATGGCCTGCTAACAGGGTCGTACTAATACCTTTCCTCAATGTCGAAATGCAAGGCGTGCTAACAGAGTCGTACTCATACCTTTCCTCCATGTCGGAGTGCATGGCCTGCTAACAGAGTCGGAGTGCATGGCCTGCTAACAGAGTCGTACTTATACCTTTCCTCCATGTCGTAGTGCATGGCCTCTAACAGAGTCGTACACATACCTTTCCTCCATGTCGTAGTGCATGGCCTGCTAACAGAGTCGTACTAATACCTTTCCTCCATGTCAAAGTGCATGGCCTGCTAACAGAGTTGTACTCATACCTTTCCTCCATGTCGAAGTGCATGGCCTGCTAACAGAGTCGTACTCATTCCTTTCCTCCATGTCGTAGTGCATGGCCTCAAACAGAGTCGTACTCATACCTTTCCTCCATGTCGTAGTGCATGGCCTGCTAACAGAGTCGTACTAATACCTATCCATGTCGTAGTGCATTGACTGCTAACAGAGTCGTACTCATACCTATCCATGTCGGAGTGCGTGGCCTGCTAACAGAGTCGTACTCATACCTTTCCTCCAAGTCGAAGTGCATGGCCTGCTAACAGAGTCGTACTCATACCTTTCCTCCATGTTGAAGTGCATGGCTTGCTAACAGAGTCGTACTCATACCTTTTCTCCATGTCGGAGTGCGTGGTCTGCTAACAGAGTCGTACTCATACCTTTCCTTCATGTCGTTGTGCATGGCCTGCTAACAGAGTCGTACTCATACCTTTCCTCCATGTCGTAGTGCATGGCCTGCTAACAGGGTCGTACTAATACCTTTCCTCAATGTCGAAATGCAAGGCGTGCTAACAGAGTCGTACTCATACCTTTCCTCCATGTCGGAGTGCATGGCCTGCTAACAGAGTCGGAGTGCATGGCCTGCTAACAGAGTCGTACTTATACCTTTCCTCCATGTCGTAGTGCATGGCCTCTAACAGAGTCGTACACATACCTTTCCTCCATGTCGTAGTGCATGGCCTGCTAACAGAGTCGTACTAATACCTTTCCTCCATGTCAAAGTGCATGGCCTGCTAACAGAGTTGTACTCATACCTTTCCTCCATGTCGAAGTGCATGGCCTGCTAACAGAGTCGTACTCATTCCTTTCCTCCATGTCGTAGTGCATGGCCTCAAACAGAGTCGTACTCATACCTTTCCTCCATGTCGTAGTGCATGGCCTGCTAACAGAGTCGTACTAATACCTATCCATGTCGTAGTGCATTGACTGCTAACAGCGTCGTACTCATACCTATCCATGTCGGAGTGCGTGGCCTGCTAACAGAGTCGTACTCATACCTTTCCTCCAAGTCGAAGTGCATGGCCTGCTAACAGAGTCGTACTCATACCTTTCCTCCATGTTGAAGTGCATGGCCTGCTAACAGAGTCGTACTCATACCTTTCCTCCATGTCGTAGTGCATGGCCTGCTAACAGAGTTGTACTAATACCTTTCCTTAATGTCGTAGTGCATGGCCTGCTAATAGAGTCGTACTCATACCTTTCCTCCAAGTCGTAGTGCATGGCCTGCTAACAGAGTCGTACTCATACCTTTCCTCCATGTTGAAGTGCATGGCCTGCTAACAGAGTCGTACTCATACCTTTCCTCCATGTCGTAGTGCATGGCCTGCTAACAGAGTTGTACTAATACCTTTCCTTAATGTCGTAGTGCATGGCCTGCTAATAGAGTCGTACTCATATCTTTCCTACATGTCGAAGTGCATGTCCTGCTAACAGAGTCGTACTCATACCTTTCCTCCAAGTCGAAGTGCATGGCCTGCTAACAGAGTCGTACTCATACCTTTCCTCCATGTTGAAGTGCATGGCTTGCTAGCAGAGTCGTACTCATACCTTTTCTCCATGTCGGAGTGCGTGGTCTGCTAACAAAGTCGTACTCATACCTTTCCTTCATGTCGTAGTGCATGTCGTGCTAACAGAGTCGTACTCATACCTTTCCTCCATGTCGTTGTGCATGGCCTGCTAACAGAGTCGTACTCATACCTTTCCTCCATGTCGTAGTGCATGGCCTGCTAACAGGGTCGTACTAATACCTTTCCTCAATGTCGAAATGCAAGGCGTGCTAACAGAGTCGTACTCATACCTTTCCTCCATGTCGGAGTGCATGGCCTGCTAACAGAGTCGGAGTGCATGGCCTGCTAACAGAGTCGTACTTATACCTTTCCTCCATGTCGTAGTGCATGGCCTCTAACAGAGTCGTACACATACCTTTCCTCCATGTCGTAGTGCATGGCCTGCTAACAGAGTCGTACTAATACCTTTCCTCCATGTCAAAGTGCATGGCCTGCTAACAGAGTTGTACTCATACCTTTCCTCCATGTCGAAGTGCATGGCCTGCTAACAGAGTCGTACTCATTCCTTTCCTCCATGTCGTAGTGCATGGCCTCAAACAGAGTCGTACTCATACCTTTCCTCCATGTCGTAGTGCATGGCCTGCTAACAGAGTCGTACTAATACCTATCCATGTCGTAGTGCATTGACTGCTAACAGAGTCGTACTCATACCTATCCATGTCGGAGTGCGTGGCCTGCTAACAGAGTCGTACTCATACCTTTCCTCCAAGTCGAAGTGCATGGCCTGCTAACAGAGTCGTACTCATACCTTTCCTCCATGTTGAAGTGCATGGCCTGCTAACAGAGTCGTACTCATACCTTTCCTCCATGTCGTAGTGCATGGCCTGCTAACAGAGTTGTACTAATACCTTTCCTCAATGTCGTAGTGCATGGCCTGCTAATAGAGTCGTACTCATACCTTTACTCCATGTCGTAGTGCAAGGCCTGCTAACAGAGTCGTACTCATACCTTTTCTCCATGTCGTAGTGCATGGCCTGCTAACAGAGTCGTACTCATACCTTTCCTCCATGTCATAGTGCATTGCCTGTAAACAGAGTCGTACTCTTACCTATCCATGTCGGAGTGCGTGGACTGCTAACAGAGTCGTACTAAAATCTTTCTTCCATGTCGTAGTGCATGGCCTGCTAACAGAGTCGTACTCATACCTTTCCTTCATGTCGTAGTGTATGGCCTGCTAACATTGTCGTACTCATACCTTTTCTCCATGTCGGAGTGCATGGCCTGCTAACAGAGTCATACTCATACCTTTCCTCCATGTCGAAGTGCATGGCCTGCTAACGGAGTCGTACTCATATCTTTCCTACATGTCGAAGTGCATGTCCTGCTAACAGAGTCGTACTCATACCTTTCCTCCAAGTCGAAGTGCATGGCCTGCTAACAGAGTCGTACTCATACCTTTCCTCCATGTTGAAGTGCATGGCTTGCTAACAGAGTCGTACTCATACCTTTTCTCCATGTCGGAGTGCGTGGTCTGCTAACAGAGTCGTACTCATACCTTTCCTTCATGTCGTTGTGCATGGCCTGCTAACAGAGTCGTACTCATACCTTTCCTCCATGTCGTAGTGCATGGCCTGCTAACAGGGTCGTACTAATACCTTTCCTCAATGTCGAAATGCAAGGCGTGCTAACAGAGTCGTACTCATACCTTTCCTCCATGTCGGAGTGCATGGCCTGCTAACAGAGTCGGAGTGCATGGCCTGCTAACAGAGTCGTACTTATACCTTTCCTCCATGTCGTAGTGCATGGCCTCTAACAGAGTCGTACACATACCTTTCCTCCATGTCGTAGTGCATGGCCTGCTAACAGAGTCGTACTAATACCTTTCCTCCATGTCAAAGTGCATGGCCTGCTAACAGAGTTGTACTCATACCTTTCCTCCATGTCGAAGTGCATGGCCTGCTAACAGAGTCGTACTCATTCCTTTCCTCCATGTCGTAGTGCATGGCCTCAAACAGAGTCGTACTCATACCTTTCCTCCATGTCGTAGTGCATGGCCTGCTAACAGAGTCGTACTAATACCTATCCATGTCGTAGTGCATTGACTGCTAACAGAGTCGTACTCATACCTATCCATGTCGGAGTGCGTGGCCTGCTAACAGAGTCGTACTCATACCTTTCCTCCAAGTCGAAGTGCATGGCCTGCTAACAGAGTCGTACTCATACCTTTCCTCCATGTTGAAGTGCATGGCCTGCTAACAGAGTCGTACTCATACCTTTCCTCCATGTCGTAGTGCATGGCCTGCTAACAGAGTTGTACTAATACCTTTCCTTAATGTCGTAGTGCATGGCCTGCTAATAGAGTCGTACTCATACCTTTACTCCATGTCGTAGTGCAAGGCCTGCTAACAGAGTCGTACTCATACCTTTTCTCCATGTCGTAGTGCATGGCCTGCTAACAGAGTCGTACTCATACCTTTCCTCCATGTCATAGTGCATTGCCTGTAAACAGAGTCGTACTCTTACCTATCCATGTCGGAGTGCGTGGACTGCTAACAGAGTCGTACTAAAATCTTTCTTCCATGTCGTAGTGCATGGCCTGCTAACAGAGTCGTACTCATACCTTTCCTTCATGTCGTAGTGTATGGCCTGCTAACATTGTCTTACTCATACCTTTTCTCCATGTCGGAGTGCATGGCCTGCTAACAGATTTATACTCATACCTTTCCTCCATGTCGAAGTGCATGGCCTGCTAACGGAGTCGTACTCATATCTTTCCTACATGTCGAAGTGCATGTCCTGCTAACAGAGTCGTACTCATACCTTTCCTCCAAGTCGAAGTGCATGGCCTGCTAACAGAGTCGTACTCATACCTTTCCTCCATGTTGAAGTGCATGGCTTGCTAACAGAGTCGTACTCATACCTTTCCTCCATGTCGGAGTGCGTGGTCTGCTAACAGAATCGTACTCATACCTTTCCTTCATGTCGTAGTGCATGGCCTGCTAACAGAGTCGTACTCATACCTTTCCTCCATGTCGGAGTGCATGGCCTGCTAACAGAGTCGGAGTGCATGGTCTGCTAACAGAATCGTACTCATACCTTTCCTTCATGTCGTAGTGCATGGCCTGCTAACAGAGTCGTACTCATACCTTTCCTCCATGTCGGAGTGCATGGCCTGCTAACAGAGTCGGAGTGCATGGTCTGCTAACAGAGTCGTACTCATACCTTTCCTCCATGTCGAAGTGCATGGCCTGCTAACGGAGTCGTACTCATATCTTTCCTACATGTCGAAGTGCATGTCCTGCTAACAGAGTCGTACTCATACCTTTCCTCCAAGTCGAAGTGCATGGCCTGCTAACAGAGTCGTACTCATACCTTTCCTCCATGTTGAAGTGCATGGCTTGCTAACAGAGTCGTACTCATACCTTTTCTCCATGTCGGAGTGCGTGGTCTGCTAACAGAGTCGTACTCATACCTTTCCTTCATGTCGTTTTGCATGGCCTGCTAACAGAGTCGTACTCATACCTTTCCTCCATGTCGTAGTGCATGGCCTGCTAACAGGGTCGTACTAATACCTTTCCTCAATGTCGAAATGCAAGGCGTGCTAACAGAGTCGTACTCATACCTTTCCTCCATGTCGGAGTGCATGGCCTGCTAACAGAGTCGGAGTGCATGGCCTGCTAACAGAGTCGTACTTATACCTTTCCTCCATGTCGTAGTGCATGGCCTCTAACAGAGTCGTACACATACCTTTCCTCCATGTCGTAGTGCATGGCCTGCTAACAGAGTCGTACTAATACCTTTCCTCCATGTCAAAGTGCATGGCCTGCTAACAGAGTTGTACTCATACCTTTCCTCCATGTCGAAGTGCATGGCCTGCTAACAGAGTCGTACTCATTCCTTTCCTCCATGTCGTAGTGCATGGCCTCAAACAGAGTCGTACTCATACCTTTCCTCCATGTCGTAGTGCATGGCCTGCTAACAGAGTCGTACTAATACCTATCCATGTCGTAGTGCATTGACTGCTAACAGAGTCGTACTCATACCTATCCATGTCGGAGTGCGTGGCCTGCTAACAGAGTCGTACTCATACCTTTCCTCCAAGTCGAAGTGCATGGCCTGCTAACAGAGTCGTACTCATACCTTTCCTCCATGTTGAAGTGCATGGCCTGCTAACAGAGTCGTACTCATACCTTTCCTCCATGTCGTAGTGCATGGCCTGCTAACAGAGTTGTACTAATACCTTTCCTTAATGTCGTAGTGCATGGCCTGCTAATAGAGTCGTACTCATACCTTTACTCCATGTCGTAGTGCAAGGCCTGCTAACAGAGTCGTACTCATACCTTTTCTCCATGTCGTAGTGCATGGCCTGCTAACAGAGTCGTACTCATACCTTTCCTCCATGTCATAGTGCATTGCCTGTAAACAGAGTCGTACTCTTACCTATCCATGTCGGAGTGCGTGGACTGCTAACAGAGTCGTACTAAAATCTTTCTTCCATGTCGTAGTGCATGGCCTGCTAACAGAGTCGTACTCATACCTTTCCTTCATGTCGTAGTGTATGGCCTGCTAACATTGTCTTACTCATACCTTTTCTCCATGTCGGAGTGCATGGCCTGCTAACAGATTTATACTCATACCTTTCCTCCATGTCGAAGTGCATGGCCTGCTAACGGAGTCGTACTCATATCTTTCCTACATGTCGAAGTGCATGTCCTGCTAACAGAGTCGTACTCATACCTTTCCTCCAAGTCGAAGTGCATGGCCTGCTAACAGAGTCGTACTCATACCTTTCCTCCATGTTGAAGTGCATGGCTTGCTAACAGAGTCGTACTCATACCTTTCCTCCATGTCGGAGTGCGTGGTCTGCTAACAGAATCGTACTCATACCTTTCCTTCATGTCGTAGTGCATGGCCTGCTAACAGAGTCGTACTCATACCTTTCCTCCATGTCGGAGTGCATGGCCTGCTAACAGAGTCGGAGTGCATGGTCTGCTAACAGAGTCGTACTCATACCTTTCCTCCATGTCGTAGTGCATGGCCTCCAACAGAGTCGTACACATACCTTTCCTCCATGTCGTAGTGCATGGCCTGCTAACAGAGTCGTACTAATACCTTTCCTCCATGTCAAAGTGCATGGCCTGCTAACAGAGTTGTACTCATACCTTTCCTCCATGTCGAAGTGCATGGCCTGCTAACAGAGTCGTACTCATTCCTTTCCTCCATGTCGTAGTGCATGGCCTCAAACAGAGTCGTACTCATACCTTTCCTCTATGTCGTAGTGCATGGCCTGCTAACAGAGTCGTACTAATACCTATCCATGTCGTAGTGCATTGACTGCTAACAGAGTCGTACTCATACCTATCCATGTCGGAGTGCGTGGCCTGCTAACAGAGTCGTACTCATACATTTCCTCCAAGTCGAAGTGCATGGCCTGCTAACAGAGTCGTACTCATACCTTTCCTACATGTTGAAGTGCATGGCCTGCTAACAGAGTCGTACTCATACCTTTCCTCCATGTCGTAGTGCATGGCCTGCTAACAGAGTTGTACTAATACCTTTCCTCAATGTCGTAGTGCATGGCCTGCTAATAGAGTCGTACTCATACCTTTACTCCATGTCGTAGTGCAAGGCCTGCTAACAGAGTCGTACTCATACCTTTTCTCCATGTCGTAGTGCATGGCCTGCTAGCAGAGTCGTACTCATACCTTTCCTCCATGTCATAGTGCATTGCCTGCTAACAGAGTCGTACTCTTACCTATCCATGTCGTAGTGCATGGCCTGCTAACAGAGTCGTACTCATACCTTTCCTTCATGTCGTAGTGTATGGCCTGCTAACATTGTCGTACTCATACCTTTTCTCCATGTCGGAGTGCATGGCCTGCTAACAGAGTCATACTCATACCTTTTCTCCACTTCGAAGTGCATGGCCTGCTAACGGAGTCGTACTCATATCTTTCCTACATGTCGAAGTGCATGTCCTGCTAACAGAGTCGTACTCATACCTTTCCTCCAAGTCGAAGTGCATGGCCTGCTAACAGAGTCGTACTCATACCTTTCCTCCATGTTGAAGTGCATGGCTTGCTAACAGAGTCGTACTCATACCTTTCCTCCATGTCGGAGTGCGTGGTCTGCTAACAGAGTCGTACTCATACCTTTCTTTCATGTCGTAGTGCATGGCCTGCTAACAGAGTCGTACTCATACCTTTCCTCCATGTCGTTGTGCATGGCCTGCTAACAGAGTCGTACTCATACCTTTCCTCCATGTCGTAGTGCATGGCCTGCTAACAGGGTCGTACTAATACCTTTCCTCAATGTCGAAATGCATGGCGTGCTAACAGAGTCGTACTCATACCTTTCCTCCATGTCGGAGTGCATGGCCTGCTAACAGAGTCGGAGTGCATGGCCTGCTAACAGAGTCGTACTCATACCTTTCCTCCATGTTGAAGTGCATGGCTTGCTAACAGAGTCGTACTCATACCTTTCCTCCATGTCGGAGTGCGTGGTCTGCTAACAGAGTCGTACTCATACCTTTCCTTCATGTCGTAGTGCATGGCCTTCTAACAGAGTCGTACTCATACCTTTCCTCCATGTCGTTGTGCATGGCCTGCTAAAAGAGTCGTACTCATACCTTTCCTCCATGTCGTAGTGCATGGCCTGCTAACAGGGTCGTACTAATATCTTTCCTCAATGTCGAAATGCATGGCGTGCTAACAGAGTCGTACTCATACCTTTCCTCCATGTCGGAGTGCATGGCCTGCTAACAGAGTCGGAGTGCTTGGCATGCTAACAGAGTCGTACTTATACCTTTCCTCCATGTCGTAGTGCATGGCCTCCAACAGAGTCGTACTCATACCTTTTCTACATGTCGTAGTGCATGGCCTGCTAACAGAGTTGTACTCATACCTTTCCTCCATGTCGAAGTGCATGGCCTGCTAACAGAGTCGTACTCATTCCTTTCCTCCATGTCGTAGTGCATGGCCTCAAACAGAGTCGTACTCATACCTTTCCTCCATGTCGTAGTGCATGGCCTGCTAACAGAGTCGTATTCATACCTTTCCTCCATGTCGTTATGCATGGCCTTTAACATAGTCGTACTCATACCTTTCCTCCATGTCGTAGTGCATGGCCTCTAACAGAGTCGTACTCATATCTTGCCTTCATTTCGTAGTGCATGGCCTGCTAATAGAGTCGTACTTATACCTTTCCTCCATGTCGTAGTGCATGGCCTCCAACAGAGTCGTACACATACCTTTCCTCCATGTCGTAGTGCATGGCCTGCTAACAGAGTCGTACTAATACCTTTCCTCCATGTCAAAGTGCATGGCCTGCTAACAGAGTTGTACTCATACCTTTCCTCCATGTCGAAGTGCATGGCCTGCTAACAGAGTCGTACTCATTCCTTTCCTCCATGTCGTAGTGCATGGCCTCAAACAGAGTCGTACTCATACCTTTCCTCCATGTCGTAGTGCATGGCCTGCTAACAGAGTCGTACTAATACCTATCCATGTCGTAGTGCATTGACTGCTAACAGAGTCGTACTCATACCTATCCATGTCGGAGTGCGTGGCCTGCTAACAGAGTCGTACTCATACCTTTCCTCCAAGTCGAAGTGCATGGCCTGCTAACAGAGTCGTACTCATACCTTTCCTCCATGTTGAAGTGCATGGCCTGCTAACAGAGTCGTACTCATAACTTTCCTCCATGTCGTAGTGCATGGCCTGCTAACAGAGTTGTACTAATACCTTTCCTCAATGTCGTAGTGCATGGCCTGCTAATAGAGTCGTACTCATACCTTTATTCCATGTCGCAGTGCAAGGCCTTCTAACAGAGTCGTACTCATACCTTTTCTCCATGTCGTAGTGCATGGCCTGCTAACAGAGACGTACTCATACCTTTCCTCCATGTCATAGTGCATTGCCTGCTAACAGAGTCGTACTCTTACCTATCCATATCGGAGTGCGTGGACTGCTAACAGAGTCGTACTAAAATCTTTCGTCCATGTCGTAGTGCATGGCCTGCTAACAGAGTCGTACTCATACCTTTCCTTCATGTCGTAGTGTATATGGCCTGCTAACATTGTCGTACTCATACCTTTTCTCCATGTCGGAGTGCATGGCCTGCTAACAGAGTCATACTCATACCTTTCCTCCATGTCGAAGTGCATGGCCTGCTAACGGAGTCGTACTCATATCTTTCCTACATGTCGAAGTGCATGTCCTGCTAACAGAGTCGTACTTATACCTTTCCTCCAAGTCGAAGTGCATGGCCTGCTAACAGAGTCGTACTCATACCTTTCCTCCATGTTGAAGTGCATGGCTTGCTAACAGAGTCGTACTCATACCTTTCCTCCATGTCGGAGTGCGTGGTCTGCTAACAGAGTCGTACTCATACCTTTCCTTCATGTCGTAGTGCATGGCCTGCTAACAGAGTCGTACTCATACCTTTCCTCCATGTCGGAGTGCATGGCCTGCTAACAGAGTCGGAGTGCATGGCCTGCTAACAGATTCGTACTCATACCTTTCCTCCATGTCGTAGTGCATGGCCTCCAACAGAGTCGTACACATACCTTTCCTCCATGTCGTAGTGCATGGCCTGCTAACAGAGTCGTACTAATACCTTTCCTCCATGTCAAAGTGCATGGCCTGCTAACAGAGTTGTACTCATACCTTTCCTCCATGTCGAAGTGCATGGCCTGCTAACAGAGTCGTACTCATTCCTTTCCTCCATGTCGTAGTGCATGGCCTCAAACAGAGTCGTACTCATACATTTCCTCCATGTCGTAGTGCATGGCCTGCTAACAGAGTCGTACTAATACCTATCCATGTCGTAGTGCATTGACTGCTAACAGAGTCGTACTCATACCTATCCATGTCGGAGTGCGTGGCCTGCTAACCGAGTCGTACTCATACCTTTCCTCCAAGTCGAAGTGCATGGCCTGCTAACAGAGTCGTACTCATACCTTTCCTCCATGTTGAAGTGCATGGCCTGCTAACAGAGTCGTAATCATACCTTTCCTCCATGTCGTAGTGCATGGCCTGCTAACAGAGTTGGACTAATACCTTTCCTCAATGTCGTAGTGCATGGCCTGCTAATTGAGTCGTACTCATACCTTTACTCCATGTCGTAGTGCAAGGCCTGCTAACAGAGTCGTACTCATACCTTTTCTCCATGTCGTAGTGCATGGCCTGCTAACAGAGTCGTACTCATACCTTTCCTCCATGTCATAGTGCATTGCTTGCTAACAGAGTCGTACTCTTACCTATCCATGTCGGAGTGCGTGGACTGCTAACAGAGTCGTACTAAAATCTTTCTTCCATGTCGTAGTGCATGGCCTGCTAACAGAGTCGTACTCATACCTTTCCTTCATGTCGTAGTGTATGGCCTGCTAACATTGTCGTACTCATACCTTTTCTCCATGTCGGAGTGCATGGCCTGCTAACAGAGTCATACTCATACCTTTCCTCCATGTCGGAGTGCATGGCCTGCTAACAGAGTCGGAGTGCATGGCCTGCTAACAGAGTCGTACACATACCTTTCCTCCATGTCGTAGTGCATGGCCTGCTAACAGAGTCGTACTAATACCTTTCCTCCATGTCAAAGTGCATGGCCTGCTAACAGAGTTGTACTCATACCTTTCCTCCATGTCGAAGTGCATGGCCTGCTAACAGAGTCGTACTCATTCCTTTCCTCCATGTCGTAGTGCATGGCCTCAAACAGAGTCGTACTCATACATTTCCTCCATGTCGTAGTGCATGGCCTGCTAACAGAGTCGTACTAATACCTATCCATGTCGTAGTGCATTGACTGCTAACAGAGTCGTACTCATACCTATCCATGTCGGAGTGCGTGGCCTGCTAACAGAGTCGTACTCATACCTTTCCTCCAAGTCGAAGTGCATGGCCTGCTAACAGAGTCGTACTCATACCTTTCCTCCATGTTGAAGTGCATGGCCTGCTAACAGAGTCGTACTCATACCTTTCCTCCATGTCGTAGTGCATGGCCTGCTAACAGAGTTGTACTAATACCTTTCCTCAATGTCGTAGTGCATGGCCTGCTAATTGAGTCGTACTCATACCTTTACTCCATGTCGTAGTGCAAGGCCTGCTAACAGAGTCGTACTCATACCTTTTCTCCATGTCGTAGTGCATGGCCTGCTAACAGAGTCGTACTCATACCTTTCCTCCATGTCATAGTGCATTGCCTGCTAACATTGTCGTACTCATACCTTTTCTCCATGTCGGAGTGCATGGCCTGATAACAGAGTGATACTCATACCTTTCCTCCATGTCGAAGTGCATGGCCTGCTAACGGAGTCGTACTCATATCTTTCCTACATGTCGAAGTGCATGTCCTGCTAACAGAGTCGTACTCATACCTTTCCTCCAAGTCGAAGTGCATGGCCTGCTAACAGAGTCGTACTCATACCTTTCCTCCATGTTGAAGTGCATGGCTTGCTAACAGAGTCGTACTCATACCTTTCCTCCATGTCGTAGTGCATGGCCTGCTAACAGAGTCGTATTCATACCTTTCCTCCGTGACGTAGTGCATGGCCTCTAACAGAGTCGTACTCATACCTTTCCTCCATGTCGTAGTGCATGACCTGCTCACAGAGTCGTACTCATACCTTGCCTTCATGTCGTAGTGCATGGCCTGCTAACAGAGACGTACTCATACCTTTCCTCAATGTCGTAGTGCATGACCTGCTAACAGAGTCGTACTCATACCTTCCCTCCATGTCGTAGTGCATGACCTGCTAACAGAGTCGTACTCATATCTTCCCTCCATGTCGTAGTGCATGGCGTGCTAACAGAGTCGTACTCATACCTTTCCTCCATGTCGGAGTGCATGGCCTGCTAACAGAGTCGGATTGCATGGCCTGCTAACAGAGTCGTACTTATACCTTTCCTCCATGTCGAAGTGCATGGCCTGCTAACAGAGTTGTACTCATACCTTTCCTCCATGTCGTAGTGCATAGCCTGCTAACAGAATCGTACTCATACCTTTTCTCCATGTCGAAGTGCATGGCCTGCTAATAGAGTCGTACTCATACCTTTCCTCCATGTCATAGTGCATTGCCTGCTAACAAAGTCGTACTCTTACCTATCCATGTCGGAGTGCGTGGACTGCTAACAGAGTCGTACTCAAATCTTTCTTCCATGTCGTAGAGCATGGCCTGCTAACATTGTCGTACTCATACCTTTTCTCCATGTCGGAGTGCATGTTCTGCTAACAGAGTCGTACTCATACCTTTCCTCCATGTCGAAGTGCATGGACTGCTAACAGAGTCGTACTCATACCTATCAATGTCGTAGTGCATGGCCTGCTAATAGAGTCGTACTCATACCTTTACTCCATGTCGTAGTGCAAGGCCTTCTAACAGAGTCGTACTCATACCTTTTCTCCATGTCGTAGTGCATGGCCTGCTAACAGAGTCGTACTCATACCTTTCCTCCATGTCATAGTGCATTGCCTGCTAACAGAGTCGTACTCTTACCTATCCATATCGGAGTGCGTGGACTGCTAACAGAGTCGTACTAAAATCTTTCGTCCATGTCGTAGTGCATGGCCTGCTAACAGAGTCGTACTCATACCTTTCCTTCATGTCGTAGTGTATGGCCTGCTAACATTGTCGTACTCATACCTTTTCTCCATGTCGGAGTGCATTGCCTGCTAACAGAGTCATACTCATACCTTTCCTCCATGTCGAAGTGCATGGCCTGCTAACAGAGTCGTACTTATACCTTTCCTCCAAGTCGAAGTGCATGGCCTGCTAACAGAGTCGTACTCATACCTTTCCTCCATGTTGAAGTGCATGGCTTGCTAACAGAGTCGTACTCATACCTTTCCTCAATGTCGGAGTGCGTGGTCTGCTAACAGAGTCGTACTCATACCTTTCCTTCATGTCGTAGTGCATGGCCTGCTAACAGAGTCGTACTCATACCTTTCCTCCATGTCGTTGTGCATGGCCTGCTAACAGAGTCGTACTCATACCTTTCCTCCATGTCGTAGTGCATGGCCTGCTAACAGGGTCGTACTAATACCTTTCCTCAATGTCGAAATGCATGGCGTGCTAACAGAGTCGTACTCATACCTTTCCTCCATGTCGGAGTGCATGGCCTGCTAACAGAGTCGAAGTGCATGGCCTGCTAACAGAGTCGGAGTGCATGGCATGCTAACAGAGTCGTACTTATACCTTTCCTCCATGTCGTAGTGCATGGCCTCCAACAGAGTCGTACTCATACCTTTCCTCCATGTCGTAGTGCATGGCCTGCTAACAGAGTTGTACTCATACCTTTCCTCCATGTCGAAGTGCATGGCCTGCTAACAGAGTCGTACTCATACCTTTCCTCCATGTCGTTGTGCATGGCCTGCTAACAGAGTCGTACTCATACCTTTCCTCCATGTCGTAGTGCATGGCCTGCTAACAGGGTCGTACTAATACCTTTCCTCAATGTCGAAATGCATGGCGTGCTAACAGAGTCGTACTCATACCTTTCCTCCATGTCGGAGTGCATGGCCTGCTAACAGAGTCGAAGTGCATGGCCTGCTAACAGAGTCGGAGTGCATGGCATGCTAACAGAGTCGTACTTATACCTTTCCTCCATGTCGTAGTGCATGGCCTCCAACAGAGTCGTACTCATACCTTTCCTCCATGTCGTAGTGCATGGCCTGCTAACAGAGTTGTACTCATACCTTTCCTCCATGTCGAAGTGCATGGCCTGCTAACAGAGTCGTACTCATTCCTTTCCTCCATGTCGTAGTGCATGGCCTCAAACAGAGTCGTACTCATACCTTTCCTCCATGTCGTAGTGCATGGCCTGCTAACAGAGTCGTATTCATACCTTTCCTCCATGTCGTTATGCATGGCCTTAAACATAGTCGTACTCATACCTTTCCTCCATGTCGTAGTGCATGGCCTCTAACAGAGTCGTACTCATACATTGCCTTCATTTCGTAGTGCATGGCCTGCTAACAGAGTCGTACTCATACCTTTCCTCCATGTCGTAGTGCATGGCCTGCTAACAGAGTCGTATTCATACCTTTCCTCCGTGACGTAGTGCATGGCCTCTAACAGAGTCGTACTCATACCTTTCCTCCATGTCGTAGTGCATGACCTGCTCACAGAGTCGTACTCATACCTTGCCTTCATGTCGTAGTGCATGGCCTGCTAACAGAGACGTACTCATACCTTTCCTCAATGTCGTAGTGCATGACCTGCTAACAGAGTCGTACTCATACCTTCCCTCCATGTCGTAGTGCATGACCTGCTAACAGAGTCGTACTCATATCTTCCCTCCATGTCGTAGTGCATGGCGTGCTAACAGAGTCGTACTCATACCTTTCCTCCATGTCGGAGTGCATGGCCTGCTAACAGAGTCGGATTGCATGGCCTGCTAACAGAGTCGTACTTATACCTTTCCTCCATGTCGAAGTGCATGGCCTGCTAACAGAGTTGTACTCATACCTTTCCTCCATGTCGTAGTGCATAGCCTGCTAACAGAATCGTACTCATACCTTTTCTCCATGTCGAAGTGCATGGCCTGCTAATAGAGTCGTACTCATACCTTTCCTCCATGTCATAGTGCATTGCCTGCTAACAAAGTCGTACTCTTACCTATCCATGTCGGAGTGCGTGGACTGCTAACAGAGTCGTACTCAAATCTTTCTTCCATGTCGTAGAGCATGGCCTGCTAACATTGTCGTACTCATACCTTTTCTCCATGTCGGAGTGCATGTTCTGCTAACAGAGTCGTACTCATACCTTTCCTCCATGTCGAAGTGCATGGACTGCTAACAGAGTCGTACTCATACCTATCAATGTCGTAGTGCATGGCCTGCTAATAGAGTCGTACTCATACCTTTACTCCATGTCGTAGTGCAAGGCCTTCTAACAGAGTCGTACTCATACCTTTTCTCCATGTCGTAGTGCATGGCCTGCTAACAGAGTCGTACTCATACCTTTCCTCCATGTCATAGTGCATTGCCTGCTAACAGAGTCGTACTCTTACCTATCCATATCGGAGTGCGTGGACTGCTAACAGAGTCGTACTAAAATCTTTCGTCCATGTCGTAGTGCATGGCCTGCTAACAGAGTCGTACTCATACCTTTCCTTCATGTCGTAGTGTATGGCCTGCTAACATTGTCGTACTCATACCTTTTCTCCATGTCGGAGTGCATTGCCTGCTAACAGAGTCATACTCATACCTTTCCTCCATGTCGAAGTGCATGGCCTGCTAACAGAGTCGTACTTATACCTTTCCTCCAAGTCGAAGTGCATGGCCTGCTAACAGAGTCGTACTCATACCTTTCCTCCATGTTGAAGTGCATGGCTTGCTAACAGAGTCGTACTCATACCTTTCCTCAATGTCGGAGTGCGTGGTCTGCTAACAGAGTCGTACTCATACCTTTCCTTCATGTCGTAGTGCATGGCCTGCTAACAGAGTCGTACTCATACCTTTCCTCCATGTCGGAGTGCATGGCCTGCTAACAGAGTCGGAGTGCATGGCCTGCTAACAGAGTCGTACTCATACCTTTCCTCCATGTCGTAGTGCATGGCCTCCAACAGAGTCGTACACATACCTTTCCTCCATGTCGTAGTGCATGGCCTGCTAACAGAGTCGTACTAATACCTTTCCTCCATGTCAAAGTGCATGGCCTGCTAACAGAGTTGTACTCATACCTTTCCTCCATGTCGAAGTGCATGGCCTGCTAACAGAGTCGTACTCATTCCTTTCCTCCATTTCGTAGTGCATGGCCTCAAACAGAGTCGTACTCATACATTTCCTCCATGTCGTAGTGCATGGCCGGCTAACAGAGTCGTACTAATACCTATCCATGTCGTAGTGCATTGACTGCTAACAGAGTCGTACTCATACCTATCCATGTCGGAGTGCGTGGCCTGCTAACAGAGTCGTACTCATACCTTTCCTCCAAGTCGAAGTGCATGGCCTGCTAACAGAGTCGTACTCATACCTTTCCTCCATGTTGAAGTGCATGGCCTGCTAACAGAGTCGTACTCATACCTTTCCTCCATGTCGTAGTGCATGGCCTGCTAACAGAGTTGTACTAATACCTTTCCTCAATGTCGTAGTGCATGGCCTGCTAATTGAGTCGTACTCATACCTTTACTCCATGTCGTAGTGCAAGGCCTGCTAACAGAGTCGTACTCATACCTTTTCTCCATGTCGTAGTGCATGGCCTGCTAACAGAGTCGTACTCATACCTTTCCTCCATGTCATAGTGCATTGCCTGCTAACAGAGTCGTACTCTTACCTATCCATGTCGGAGTGCGTGGACTGCTAACAGAGTCGTACTAAAATCTTTCTTCCATGTCGTAGTGCATGGCCTGCTAACAGAGTCGTACTCATACCTTTCCTTCATGTCGTAGTGTATGGCCTGCTAACATTGTCGTACTCATACCTTTTCTCCATGTCGGAGTGCATGGCCTGCTAACAGAGTCATACTCATACCTTTCCTCCATGTCGAAGTGCATGGCCTGCTAACGGAGTCGTACTCCTATTTTTCCTACATGTCGAAGTGCATGTCCTGCTAACAGAGTCGTACTCATACCTTTCCTCCAAGTCGAAGTGCATGGCCTGCTAACAGAGTCGTACTCATACCTTTCCTCCATGTTGAAGTTCATGGCTTGCTAACAGAGTCGTACTCATACCTTTCCTTCATGTCGTAGTGCATGGCCTGCTAACAGAGTCGTACTCATACCTTTCCTCCATGTCGTTGTGCATGGCCTGCTAACAGAGTCGTACTCATACCTTTCCTCCATGTCGTAGTGCATGGCCTGCTAACAGGGTCGTACTAATACCTTTCCTCAATGTCGAAATGCATGGCGTGCTAACAGAGTCGTACTCATACCTTTCCTCCATGTCGGAGTGCATGGCCTGCTAACAGAGTCGGAGTGCATGGCATGCTAACAGAGTCGTACTTATACCTTTCCTCCATGTCGTAGTGCATGGCCTCCAACAGAGTCGTACTCATACCTTTCCTCCATGTCGTAGTGCATGGCCTGCTAACAGAGTTGTACTCATACCTTTCCTCCATGTCGAAGTGCATGGCCTGCTAACAGAGTCGTACTCATTCCTTTCCTCCATGTCGTAGTGCATGGCCTCAAACAGAGTCGTACTCATACCTTTCCTCCATGTCGTAGTGCATGGCCTGCTAACAGAGTCGTATTCATACCTTTCCTCCATGTCGTTATGCATGGCCTTAAACATAGTCGTACTCATACCTTTCCTCCATGTCGTAGTGCATGGCCTCTAACAGAGTCGTACTCATACATTGCCTTCATTTCGTAGTGCATGGCCTGCTAACAGAGTCGTACTCATACCTTTCCTCCATGTCGTAGTGCATGGCCTGCTAACAGAGTCGTATTCATTCCTTTCCTCCGTGACGTAGTGCATGGCCTCTAACAGAGTCGTACTCATACCTTTCCTCCATGTCGTAGTGCATGACCTGCTCACAGAGTCGTACTCATACCTTGCCTTCATGTCGTAGTGCATGGCCTGCTAACAGAGACGTACTCATACCTTTCCTCAATGTCGTAGTGCATGACCTGCTAACAGAGTCGTACTCATACCTTCCCTCCATGTCGTAGTGCATGACCTGCTAACAGAGTCGTACTCATACCTTCCCTCCATGTCGTAGTGCATGGCGTGCTAACAGAGTCGTACTCATACCTTTCCTCCATGTCGGAGTGCATGGCCTGCTAACAGAGTCGGATTGCATGGCCTGCTAACAGAGTCGTACTTATACCTTTCCTCCATGTCGAAGTGCATGGCCTGCTAACAGAGTTGTACTCATACCTTTCCTCCATGTCGTAGTGCATAGCCTGCTAACAGAATCGTACTCATACCTTTTCTCCATGTCGAAGTGCATGGCCTGCTAATAGAGTCGTACTCATACCTTTCCTCCATGTCATAGTGCATTGCCTGCTAACAAAGTCGTACTCTTACCTATCCATGTCGGAGTGCGTGGACTGCTAACAGAGTCGTACTCAAATCTTTCTTCCATGTCGTAGAGCATGGCCTGCTAACATTGTCGTACTCATACCTTTTCTCCATGTCGGAGTGCATGTTCTGCTAACAGAGTCGTACTCATACCTTTCCTCCATGTCGAAGTGCATGGACTGCTAACAGAGTCGTACTCATACCTATCAATGTCGTAGTGCATTGCCTGCTAACAGAGTCGTACTCATACCTGTCCATGTCGGAGTGCGTGGCCTGCTAACATAGTCGTACTCTTATCTTTCTTCCATGTCGGAGTGCGTGGCCTGCTAACAGAGTCGTACTCATATCTTTCCTCCATGTCGTAGTGCATAGCCTGCTAACAGAGCAGTACTCATACCTTTCCTCCATGTCGAAGTGCATGGCATGCTAACAGATTCGTACTCATACCTTTCCTCCATGTCGTAGTGCATGGCCTGCTAACAGAGTCGTACTCATACCTTTCCTCCAGGTCGAAGTGCATGGCCTGCTAACAGAGTCGTACTTATACCTTTCCTCCATGTCGTAGTGCATGGCCTGCTAACAGAGTCGTACTCATACCTTTCCTCCATGTCGTAGTGCATGGCCTGCTAACAGAGTCGTACTCATACCATTACTCCATGTCGTAGTGCATGGCCTGCTAACAGAGTCGTACTCATACCTATCCATGTCGTAGTGCATTGACTGCTAACAGAGTCGTACTCATACCTATCCATGTCGGAGTGCGTGGCCTGCTAACAGAGTCGTACTCATACCTTTCCTCCATGTCGTAGTGCATGGTCTGCTAACAGAGTCGTACTCATACCTTTCCTTCATGTCGTAGTGCATGGCCTGCTAACATAGACGTACTCATACCTTTTCTCCATGTCGGAGTGAATGGCCTGCTAACAGAGTCGTACTCATACCTTTCCTCCATGTCGTAGTGCATGGCCTGCTAACAGAGTCGTACTCATACCTTTCCTCCATGTCGAAGTGCATGGCCTGCTAACAGAGTCGTACTCATACCTTTCCTCCATGTCGTAGTGCATGGCCTGCTAACAGAGTCGTACTCATACCTTTCCTCCGTGTCGTAGTGCATGGCCTGTTAACAGAGTCATACTCATACCTTTCCTCCATGTCGTAGTGCATGGCCTGCTAATAGAGTCGTACTCATACCTTTCCTCCATTCGTAGTGCATGGCCTGCTAACAGAGTCGTACTCATACCTTTCCTCCATGTCGTAGTGCATGGCCTACTAACAGAGTTGTACTAATACCTTTTCTCAATGTCGTAGTGCATGGCCTGCTAATAGAGTCGTACTCATACCTTTACTCCATGTCGTAGTGCAAGGCCTGCTAACAGAGTCGTACTCATACCTTTTCTCCATGTCGTAGTGCATGGCCTGCTAACAGAGTCGTACTCATACCTTTCCTCCATGTCATAGTGCATTGCCTGCTAACAGAGTCGTACTCTTACCTATCCATGTCGGAGTGCGTGGACTGCTAACAGAGTCGTACTAAAATCTTTCTTCCATGTCGTAGTGCATGGCCTGCTAACAGAGTCGTACTCATACCTTTCCTTCATGTCGTAGTGTATGGCCTGCTAACATTGTCGTACTCATACCTTTTCTCCATGTCGGAGTGCATGTCCTGCTAACAGAGTCATACTCATACCTTTCCTCCATGTCGAAGTGCATGGCCTGCTAACGGAGTCGTACTCATATCTTTCCTACATGTCGAAGTGCATGTCCTGCTAACAGAGTCGTACTCATACCTTTCATCCATGTTGAAGTGCATGGCTTGCTAACAGAGTCGTACTCATACCTTGTCTTCATGTCGTAGTGCATGGCCTGCTAACAGAGTCGTACTCATACCTTTCCTCCATGTCGTTGTGCATGGCCTGCTAACAGAGTCGTACTCATACCTTTCCTTCATGTCGTAGTGCATGGCCTGCTAACATAGTCGTACTCATACCTTTTCTCCATGTCGGAGTGCATGGCCTGCTAACGGAGTCGTACTCATATCTTTCCTACATGTCGAAGTGCATGTCCTGCTAACAGAGTCGTACTCATACCTTTCCTCCAAGTCGAAGTGCATAGCCTGCTAACAGAGTCGTACTCATACCTTTCCTCCATGTCGGAGTGCGTGGTCTGCTAACAGAGTCGTACTCATACCTTTCCTTCATGTCGTAGTGCATGGCCTGCTAACAGAGTCGTACTCATACCTTTCCTCCATGTCGTTGTGCATGGCCTGCTAACAGAGTCGTACTCATACCTTTCCTCCATGTCGTAGTGCATGGCCTGCTAACA
The DNA here is from genome assembly GCA_949126835.1 of Anisus vortex. Lineage (NCBI taxonomy): Eukaryota > Metazoa > Mollusca > Gastropoda > Planorbidae > Anisus > Anisus vortex. Next base: position 12,434,917 of record OX421493.1, read on the forward strand.
GGGTCGTACTAATACCTTTCCTCAATGTCGAAGTGCATGGCGTGCTAACAGAGTCGTACTCATACCTTTCCTCCATGTCGGAGTGCATGGCTTGCTAACAGAGTCGGAGTGCATGGCCTGCTAACAGAGTCGTACTTATACCTTTCCTCCATGTCGTAGTGCATGGCCTCCAACAGAGTCGTACTCATACCTTTCCTCCATGTCGTAGTGCATGGCCTGCTAACAGAGTCGTACTAATACCTTTCCTCCATGTCAAAGTGCATGGCCTGCTAACAGAGTTGTACTCATACCTTTCCTCCATGTCGAAGTGCATGGCCTTCTAACAGAGTCGTACTCATTCCTTTCCTCCATGTCGTAGTGCATGGCCTCAAACAGAGTCGTACTCATACCTTTCCTCCATGTCGTAGTGCATGGCCTGCTAACAGAGTCGTATTCATACCTTTCCTCCATGTCGTTATGCATGGCCTTTAACAGAGTCGTACTCATACCTTTCCTCCATGCCGTAGTGCATGACCTCTAACAGAGTCGTACTCATACCTTGCCTTCATTTCGTAGTGCATGGCCTGCTAACAGAGTCGTACTCATACCTTTCCTCCATGTCGTAGTGCATTGCCTGCTAACAGAGTCGTATTCATACCTTTCCTCCATGACGTAGTGCATGGCGTCTAACAGAGTCGTACTCATACCTTTCCTCCATGTCGTAGTGCATGACCTGCTCACAGAGTCGTACTCATACCTTGCCTTCATGTCGTAGTGCATGGCCTGCTAACAGAGACGTACTCATACCTTTCCTCAATGTCGTAGTGCATGACCTGCTAACAGAGTCGTACTCATACCTTCCATCCATGTCGTAGTGCATGGCGTGCTAACAGAGTCGTACTCATACCTTTCCTCCATGACGAAGTGCATGGCCTGCTAACGGAGTCGTACTCATACCTTTCCTCAATGTCGTAGTGCATGACCTGCTAACAGAGTCGTACTCATACCTTCCCTCCATGTCGTGGTGCATGGCGTGCTAACAGAGTCGTACTCATACCTTTCCTCCATGTCGGAGTGCATGGCCTGCTAACAGAGTCTGAGTGCATGGCCTGCTAACAATGTCGTACTCATACCTTTCCTCCATGTCGAAGTGCATGGCCTGCTAACAGAGTCGTACACATACCTTTCCTCCATGTCGTAGTGCATAGCCTGCTAACAGAATCGTACTCATACCTTTTCTCCATGTCGAAGTGCATGGCCTGCTAACAGAGTCGTACTCATACCTTGCCTTCATGTCGTAGTGCATGGCCTGCTAACAGAGTCTTATTCATACCTTTCCTCCATGTCGAAGTGCATGACCTGCTAACAGAGTCGTACTCATTCCTTCCCTCTTTATCGTAAAGCATGGCCTCAAACAGAGTCGTACTCATACCTTTACTCCATGTCGTAGTGCATGGCCTGCTAACGGAGTCGTATTCATACCTTTCCTCCATGTCGTTATGCATGGCCTTTAACAGAGTCGTACTCATACCTTTCCTCCATGCCGTAGTGCATGGCCTCTAACAGAGTCGTACTCATACCTTGCCTTCATTTCGTAGTGAATGGCCTGCTAACAGAGTCGTACTCATACCTTTCCTCCATGTCGTAGTGCATGGCCTGCTAACAGAGTCGTATTCATACCTTTCCTCCATGACGTAGTGCATGGCCTCTAACAGAGTCGTACTCATACCTTTCCTCCATGTCGTAGTGCATGACCTGCTCACAGAGTCGTACTCATACCTTGCTTTCATGTCGTAGTGCATGGCCTGCTAACAGAGACGTACTTATACCTTTCCTCAATGTCGTAGTGCATGACCTGCAAACAGAGTCGTACTCATACCTTTCCTCCATGTCGAAGTGCATGGCCTGCTAACAGAGTCGTACTCATACCTTTCCTCCATGTCGTAGTGCATAGCCTGCTAACAGAATCGTACTCATACCTTTTCTCCATGTCAAAGTGCATGGCCTGCTAACAGAGTCGTATTCATACCTTTCCTTTATGACGTAGTGCATGGCCTCTAACAGAGTCGTACTCATACCTTTCCTCCATGTCGTAGTGCATGACCTGCTCACAGAGTCGTACTCATACCTTGCCTTCATGTCGTAGTGCATGGCCTGCTAACAGAGTCGTACTCATACCTTTCCTCCATGTCGTAGTGCATGGCCTGCGAACAGAGTCGTATTCATACCTTTCTTCCATGACGTAGTGCATGGCATCTAACAGAGTCGTACTCATACCTTTCCTCCATGTCGTAGTGCATGACCTGCTCACAGAGTCGTACTCATACCTTTCCTCCTTGTCGTAGTGCATGGCCTGCTAACAGAGACGTACTAATACCTTTCCTCCATGTCGAAGTGCATGGCCTGCTAACGGAGTCATACTCATACCTTTCCTCAATGTCGTAGTGCATGACCTGCTAACAGAGTCGTACTCATACCTTTCCTCAATGTCGTAGTGCATGGACTGCTAACAGAGTCGTACTCATACCTTTCCTCCATGTCGTAGTGCATGGCCTGCTAACAGAGTCGTACTCATACCATTACTCCATGTCGTAGTGCATGGCCTGCTAACAGAGTCGTACTCATACCTTTCCTCCATGTCGTAGTGCATGGCCTGCTAACAGAGTCGTACTCATACCTTTCCTCCATGTCAGAGTGCATGACCTGCTAACAGAGTCGTACTCAAACCTATCCATGTCGTAGTGCATTGCCTGCTAACAGAGTCGTACTCATACCTATCCATGTCGGAGTGCGTGGCCTGTTAACAGAGACGTACTCATACTTTTCCTCCATGTCGTAGTGCATGGTCTGCTAACAGAGTCGTACTCATACCTTTCCTTCATGTCGTAGTGCATGGCTTGCTAACATAGTCGTACTCATACCTTTTCTCCATGTCGGAGTGCATGGCCTGCTAACAGAGTCGTACTCATACCTTTCCTCCATGTCGTAGTGCATGGCCTGCTAACAGAGTCGTACTCATATCTTTCCTCCATGTCGAAGTGCATGGCCTGCTAACAGAGTCGTACTCATACCTTTCCTCCGTGTCGTAGTGCATGGCCTGTTAACAGAGTCATACTCATTCCTTTCCTCCATGTCGTAGTGCATGGCCTGCTAACAGAGTCGTACTCATACCTTTCCTCCACGTCGGAGTGCATGGCCTGCTAACAGAGTCGTACTCATACCTTTCCTCCATGTCGTAGTGCATGGCCTGCTAACAGAGTCGTACTCATACCTTTCCTTTATGTCGTAGTGTATGGCCTGCTAACATTGTCGTACTCATACCTTTTCTCCATGTCGGAGTGCATGGCCTGCTAACAGAGTCGTACTCATACCTTTCCTCCATGTCGAAGTGCATGGCCTGCTAACTGAGTCGTACTCATACCTATCAATGTCGTAGTGCATGGCCTGCTAACAGAGTCGTACTCATACCTGTCCATGTCGGAGTGCGTGGCCTGCTTACATAGTCGTACTCATATCTTTCCTCCATGTCGGAGTGCGTGGCCTGCTAACAGAGTCGTACTCATATCTTTCCTCCATGTCGTAGTGTATAGCCTGCTAACAGAGCAGTACTCATACCTTTCCTCCATGTCGAAGTGCATGGCATGCTAACAGATTCGTACTCATACCTTTCCTCCATGTCGTAGTGCATGGCCTGCTAACAGAGTCGTACTCATACCTTTCCTCCAGGTCGAAGTGCATGGCCTGCTAACAGAGTCGTACTTATACCTTTCCTCCACGTCGTTGTGCATGGCCTGCTAACAGAGTCGTACTCATACCTTTCCTACATGTCGTAGTGCATGGCCTGCTAACAGAGTCGTACTCATACCATTACTCCATGTCGTAGTGCATGGCCTGCTAACAGAGTCGTACTCATACCTTTCCTCCATGTCGTAGTGCATGGCCTGCTAACAGAGTCGTACTCATACCTTTCCTCCATGTCAGAGTGCATGGCCTGCTAACAGAGTCGTACTCATACCTTTCCTCCATGTCGTAGTGCATGGTCTGCTAACAGAGTCGTACTCATACCTTTCCTTCATGTCGTAGTGCATGGCCTGCTAACATAGTCGTACTCATACCTTTTCTCCATGTCGGAGTGCATGGCCTGCTAACAGAGTCGTACTCATACCTTTCCTTCATGTCGTAGTGCATGGCCTGCTAACATAGTCGTACTCATACCTTTTCTCCATGTCGGAGTGCATGGCCTGCTAACAGAGTCGTACTCATACCTTTCCTCCATGTCGTAGTGCATGGCCTGCTAACAGAGTCGTACTCATACCTTTCCTCCATGTCGAAGTGCATGGCCTGCTAACAGAGTCGTACTCATACCTTTCCTCCATGTCGTAGTGCATGGCCTGCTAACAGAGTCGTACTCATACCTTTCCTCCGTGTCGTAGTGCATGGCCTGTTAACAGAGTCGTACTCATACCTTTCCTCCATGTCGTAGTGCATGGCCTGCTAACAGAGTTGTACTAATACCTTTCCTCAATGTCGTAGTGCATGGCCTGCTAATAGAGTCGTACTCATACCTTTACTCCATGTCGTAGTGCAAGGCCTGCTAACAGAGTCGTACTCATACCTTTTCTCCATGTCGTAGTGCATGGCCTGCTAACAGAGTCGTACTCATACCTTTCCTTCATGTCGTAGTGTATGGCCTGCTAACAGAGTCGTACTCATACCTTTCCTCCATGTCGTAGTGCATGGCCTGCTAACATAGTCGTACTCAAACCTTTCCTCCATGTCGAAGTGCATGGCCTGCTAACAGAGTCGTACTTATACCTTTCCTCCATGTCGTAGTGCATGGCCTGCTAACAGAGTCGTACTCATACCTTTCGTACATGTCGTAGTGCATGTCCTGCTAACAGAGTCGTACTCATACCATTACTCCATGTCGTAGTGCATGGCCTGCTAACAGAGTCGTACTCATACCTTTCCTCCATGTCGTAGTGCATGGCCTGCTAACAGAGTCGTACTCATACCTTTCCTCCATGTCAGAGTGCATGGCCTGCTAACAGAGTCGTACTCATACCTATCCTTGTCGTAGTGCATTGACTGCTAACAGAGTCGTACTCATACCTATCCATGTCGGAGTGCGTGGCCTGCTAACAGAGTCGTACTTATACCTTTCCTCCATGTCGTAGTGCATGGTCTGCTAACAGAGTCGTACTCATACCTTTCCTTCATGTCGTAGTGCATGGCCTGCTAACATAGTCGTACTCATACCTTTTCTCCATGTCGGAGTGCATGGCCTGCTAACAGAGTCGTACTCATACCTTTCCTCCATGTCGTAGTGCATGACCTGCTAACAGAGTCGTACTCATACCTTTCCTCCATGTCGAAGTGCATGGCCTGCTAACAGAGTCGTACTCATACCTTTCCTCCATGTCGTAGTGCATGGCCTGCTAACAGAGTCGTACTCATACCTTTCCTCCGTGTCGTAGTACATGGCCTGTTAACAGAGTCATACTCATACCTTTCCTCCATGTCGTAGTGCATGGCCTGCTAACAGAGTCGTACTCATACCTTTCCTCCACGTCGTAGTGCATGGCCTGCTAACAGAGTCGTACTCATACCTTTCCTCCGTGTCGTAGTACATGGCCTGTTAACAGAGTCATACTCATACCTTTCCTCCATGTCGTAGTGCATGGCCTGCTAACAGAGTCGTACTCATACCTTTCCTCCACGTCGTAGTGCTTGGCCTGCTAACAAAGTTGTACTAATACCTTTCCTCAATATCGTAGTGCATGGCCTGTTAATAGAGTCGTACTCATACCTTTACTCCATGTCGTAGTGCAAGGCCTGCTAACAGAGTCGTACTCATACCTTTTCTCCATGTCGTAGTGCATGGCCTGCTAACAGAGTCGTACTCTTACCTTTCCTCCATGTCATAGTGCATTGCCTGCTAACAGAGTCGTACTCTTACCTATCCATGTCGGAGTGCGTGGACTGCTAACAGAGTCGTACTAAAATATTTCTTCCATGTCGTAGTGCATGGCCTGCTAACAGAGTCGTACTCATACCTTTCCTTCATGTCGTAGTGTATGGCCTGCTAACATTGTCGTACTTATACCTTTTCTCCATGTCGGATCGCATGGCCTGCTAACAGAGTCATGCTCATACCTTTCCTCCATGTCGAAGTGCATGGCCTGCTAACGGAGTCTTACTCATGTCTTTCCTACATGTCGAAGTGCATGTCCTGCTAACAGAGTCGTACTCATACCTTTCCTCCAAGGCGAAGTGCATGGCCTGCTAACAGAGTCGTACTCATACCTTTCCTCCATGTCGAAGTGCATGGCCTGCTAACAGAGTCGTACTCATACCTATCAATGTCGTAATGCATGGCCTGCTAACAGAGTCGTACTCATACCTGTCCATGTCGGAGTGCGTGGCCTGCTTACATAGTCGTACTCATATCTTTCCTCCATGTCGGAGTGCGTGGCCTGCTAACAAAGTCGTACTCATATCTTTCCTCCATGTCGTAGTGCATAGCCTGCTAACAGAGCAGTACTCATACCTTTCCTCCATGTCGAAGTGCATGGCATGCTAACAGATTCGTACTCATACCTTTCCTCCATGTCGTAGTGCATGGCCTGCTAACAGAGTCGTACTCATACCTTTCCTCCAGGTCGAAGTGCATGGCCTGCTAACAGAGTCGTACTTATACCTTTCCTCCACGTCGTTGTGCATGGCCTGCTAACAGAGTCGTACTCATACCTTTCCTACATGTCGTAGTGCATGGCCTGCTAACAGAGTCGTACTCATACCATTACTCCATGTCGTAGTGCATGGCCTGCTAACAGAGTCGTACTCATACCTTTCCTCCATGTCGTAGTGCATGGCCTGCTAACAGAGTCGTACTCATACCTTTCCTCCATGTCAGAGTGCATGGCCTGCTAACAGAGTCGTACTCATACCTTTCCTCCATGTCGTAGTGCATGGTCTGCTAACAGAGTCGTACTCATACCTTTCCTTCATGTCGTAGTGCATGGCCTGCTAACATAGTCGTACTCATACCTTTTCTCCATGTCGGAGTGCATGGCCTGCTAACAGAGTCGTACTCATACCTTTCCTTCATGTCGTAGTGCATGGCCTGCTAACATAGTCGTACTCATACCTTTTCTCCATGTCGGAGTGCATGGCCTGCTAACAGAGTCGTACTCATACCTTTCCTCCATGTCGTAGTGCATGGCCTGCTAACAGAGTCGTACTCATACCTTTCCTCCATGTCGAAGTGCATGGCCTGCTAACAGAGTCGTACTCATACCTTTCCTCCATGTCGTAGTGCATGGCCTGCTAACAGAGTCGTACTCATACCTTTCCTCCGTGTCGTAGTGCATGGCCTGTTAACAGAGTCATACTCATACCTTTCCTCCACGTCGTAGTGCATGGCCTGCTAACAGAGTCGTACTCATACCTTTCCTCCATGTCGTAGTGCATGGCCTGCTAACAGAGTTGTACTAATACCTTTCCTCAATGTCGTAGTGCATGGCCTGCTAATAGAGTCGTACTCATACCTTTACTCCATGTCGTAGTGCAAGGCCTGCTAACAGAGTCGTACTCATACCTTTTCTCCATGTCGTAGTGCATGGCCTGCTAACAGAGTCGTACTCATACCTTTCCTCCATGTCATAGTGCATTGCCTGCTAACAGAGTCGTACTCTTACCTATCCATGTCGGAGTGCGTGGACTGCTAACAGAGTCGTACTAAAATCTTTCTTCCATGTCGTAGTGCATGGCCTGCTAACAGAGTCGTACTCATACCTTTCCTTCATGTCGTAGTGTATGGCCTGCTAACAGAGTCGTACTCATACCTTTCCTCCATGTCGTAGTGCATGGCCTGCTAACAGAGTCGTACTCATACCTTTCCTCCATGTCGAAGTGCATGGCCTGCTAACAGAGTCGTACTTATACCTTTCCTCCATGTCGTAGTGCATGGCCTGCTAACAGAGTCGTACTCATACCTTTCGTACATGTCGTAGTGCATGGCCTGCTAACAGAGTCGTACTCATACCATTACTCCATGTCGTAGTGCATGGCCTGCTAACAGAGTCGTACTCATACCTTTCCTCCATGTCGTAGTGCATGGCCTGCTAACAGAGTCGTACTCATACCTTTCCTCCATGTCAGAGTGCATGGCCTGCTAACAGAGTCGTACTCATACCTATCCTTGTCGTAGTGCATTGACTGCTAACAGAGTCGTACTCATACCTATCCATGTCGGAGTGCGTGGCCTGCTAACAGAGTCGTACTTATACCTTTCCTCCATGTCGTAGTGCATGGTCTGCTAACAGAGTCGTACTCATACCTTTCCTTCATGTCGTAGTGCATGGCCTGCTAACATAGTCGTACTCATACCTTTTCTCCATGTCGGAGTGCATGGCCTGCTAACAGAGTCGTACTCATACCTTTCCTCCATGTCGTAGTGCATGACCTGCTAACAGAGTCGTACTCATACCTTTCCTCCATGTCGAAGTGCATGGCCTGCTAACAGAGTCGTACTCATACCTTTCCTCCATGTCGTAGTGCATGGCCTGCTAACAGAGTCGTACTCATACCTTTCCTCCGTGTCGTAGTACATGGCCTGTTAACAGAGTCATACTCATACCTTTCCTCCATGTCGTAGTGCATGGCCTGCTAACAGAGTCGTACTCATACCTTTCCTCCACGTCGTAGTGCATGGCCTGCTAACAGAGTCGTACTCATACCTTTCCTCCATGTCGTAGTGCATGGCCTGCTAACAAAGTTGTACTAATACCTTTCCTCAATGTCGTAGTGCATGGCCTGTTAATAGAGTCGTACTCATACCTTTACTCCATGTCGTAGTGCAAGGCCTGCTAACAGAGTCGTACTCATACCTTTTCTCCATGTCGTAGTGCATGGCCTGCTAACAGAGTCGTACTCTTACCTTTCCTCCATGTCATAGTGCATTGCCTGCTAACAGAGTCGTACTCTTACCTATCCATGTCGGAGTGCGTGGACTGCTAACAGAGTCGTACTAAAATCTTTCTTCCATGTCGTAGTGCATGGCCTGCTAACAGAGTCGTACTCATACCTTTCCTTCATGTCGTAGTGTATGGCCTGCTAACATTGTCGTACTTATACCTTTTCTCCATGTCGGATCGCATGGCCTGCTAACAGAGTCATGCTCATACCTTTCCTCCATGTCGAAGTGCATGGCCTGCTAACGGAGTCTTACTCATGTCTTTCCTACATGTCGAAGTGCATGTCCTGCTAACAGAGTCGTACTCATACCTTTCCTCCAAGGCGAAGTGCATGGCCTGCTAACAGAGTCGTACTCATACCTTTCCTCCATGTTGAAGTGCATGGCTTGCTAACAGAGTCGTACTCATACCTTTCCTCCATGTCGGAGTGCGTGGACTGCTAACAGAGTCGTACTCATACCTTTCCTTCATGTCGTAGTGCATGGCCTGCTAACAGAGTCGTACTCATACCTTTCCTCCATGTCGTTGTGCATGGCCTGCTAACAGAGTCGTACTCATAACTTTCATCCATGTCGTAGTGCATGGCCTCTAACAGAGTCGTACTCATACCTTGCCTTCATGTCGTAGTGCATTGCCTGCTAACAGAGTCGTACTCATACCTTTCCTCCTTGTCGTAGTGCATGGCCTGCTAACAGAGTCGTACTCATACCTTTCCTCCATGTCGTAGTGCATGGCCTCAAACAGAGTCGTACTCATACCTTTCCTCCATGTCGTAGTGCATGGCCTGCTAATAGAGTCGTATTCATACCTTTCCTCCATGCCGTAGTGCATGGCCTCTAACAGAGTCGTACTCATACCTTTCCTCCATGTCGTAGTGCATGGCCTTAAACAGAGTCGTACTCATACCTTTCCTCCATGTCGTAGTGCATGGCCTCTAACAGAGTCGTACTCATACCTTGCCTTCATGTCGTAGTGCATGGCCTGCTAACAGAGTCGTACTCATACCTTTCCTCCATGTCGTAGTGCATGTCCTGCTAACAGAGTCGTATTCATACCTTTCCTCCATGACGTAGTGCATGGCCTCTAACAGAGTCGTATTCATACCTTTCCTCCATGTCGTAGTGCATGACCTGCTGCCTCTTAGGCCATGGGTGTTAACTCTTAGTAGACCTTCGGCTTAGAACCGGTAGGGCTGCTGCTTCCCGTGTCTTATCGTCACCTTGCGGCGACGCTGAAGTGTCCTCTCAAGAGGTGATGCTAGCCTGCCCTGGTGAAGTATGGATAAATAGCTGTTGCCTAAACAGCAGATCCCCCCCTCTCCACGTCACATATGTAACCAAGTGAGCGACTTGCATCGATGCAGCTTGGGGCTTGTTCAAACGCATGCAACAAGCATGAAAATTTACTCATCAACATGTTTTAAATGATTTCTGATACAGAGCCATTGCAAATTATTATTATATTTGGAAAAATAATTAAAATAAAATTAAATTAAAAAGTATCCGAAACAGACGAATTATTTATTTAGCTCCCAGAATTCCGCACTAAGGTCCTGACCCTTCTTTCTCCGCTCCTAAATTATTTTTTCATTAGTTTAAACATGTACAACAAAATCTGTCTAACTACCAGTAATTAAGAATACACTTAATACTTAAAGACACATTTTTGTTATAGTTTAATAAATGCAGTCTTCTGTATTTCTGTTGGTCCGATTCATTCTTAGATTCGTAAATCGTGAGCTTTACAGTGAATTGGTGTTTAAGTTTTATTATTATTTTTTTATTTTTTATTTTTACATTTATTAATCTTTGAGCCCCCAAGTGTAGCGTGGCGGGCACTCTACGTAGTTAATTGGGCTCATGTAGAGGCTGGTTATTGCGATGTCACAATGACGTTGGGCCTTAGAATTATTTATATTTTTCCGTTTCTCGCGTGGCTGGCACGGGAGCTGTTGATTTTAGTAATTCTACTACAAGACAGGAATACTACACTTAAGCAGGTACAATAACAAAGATTGATTCAATGCCGGGATGAATTTCAAATACTGTTTATTTAGCATAAGTCGATAAATAGCATAGGTAATCCACAACGTAAATTACAGTGTATCAGTATATAGTTGGACCAGCCAAAAGACAGGACTGGCGTGTTCCGTGTCTAACGACCCCAATGCCGTTTTCATGCTATCTTAAAGTGCCCTCTGTATGGGAGGGGGGGGGGAGGAAGGGGGGTGATTAACCGCTTGTCTTTAACAGAGTCACTAGTAGGTGGAATGGGGGGTGGGAAAGGGGAGGGTGGTCTTTGATATCCTCCGGTCGGCGTACATAAGACGAATACATAATATGTGTCAATTGACAAGTTTAGCCACCTGCGCTGGCCGTAGTCTAACAGGTAAATGTAATCTACAAGACCTGGCCGGTGGCCGGGTGAGGTGGGGGGATCAAAGAAGGGGTTACTCTGTGACGAGGGGATTGGCCGGGAAGAACAGACATGGGGAGGGGTAAATGGAAACATTTTGAATTATACAAGACTATGTTTTGTGTAATAATGTACATATCTATACATGTAGAACAGTTATAAAAGAGAAAGTAACTAAATTCATATATAAAAATAAATGCAAGATACAAATACAGTCACACATTTTTCATTCATTGGTGAGCACCGCAATGAGCCAAGATTAATTGTAGTTTATAGGTTGGAGCCATTGTGAATAAGTGCCATGGCACCAGACTGAGCGGTTGGCGCTTCTAGTGAGTTTACCACACCATCCCCCTTTTTACGAGACAATTAATCAGGCGTGCAATTGTCTGTTTTACTATAAACTTATGGTACTAATCCTATGCTAGGCAAACCCAACGATTGAAGAGTATGTCTATTGTCTATTTGCTACAGGTCCTGTCATTTCCGTTCCGTGTCCTTTTGAGAGGTCCCCCGAGGTCTATAGGGACCCTTTGAATTGGAGTACACCACTCCGGCTGCTTTGCTAACAGTACAGGTGGAATGTAGTAGTTCCGTGACGTGAGTTTGCACAGGTGGCGGTTTACTCCCACATGCATGCCTGGCCAGAAGTAGTAATGTTTTATCTTAATGAGGGTGGCATTCTGGCCCCGACGACTCCGCCGGACGGAGTCATAAGCGGCCTATATCACTTGCTTACGGTTGTTTTACTTACTATTAAGACAATATGTTTAATATCAGTTTTAGTGGTGCATAATATCTACTAACTATGGCTGAAACTGCAGAGGGACCATCAACACTTTCATCAATTGACTGGTCAAAATGTGCCATGTGCCAAGAGGAAACAAGAGAAATAACAATGTCCAGCTAATTCAAAACATATAGATCAGGGCTCGACATATACCACGCTGGTTGCAAACTTAACAAAATTTCACGAACTTAATGCATTGCCAGCTAGATTGCTCAAAAGGCCTAATGAAGGAGGCGGTATTGAAGAAACAATTATAAAGAAAAAAAGCATGTTTTTATGTTTCTTGTCCCTTAAAGTACAATTCAACAAAGCTTAAGAGAAAAGCAGCAGCATCATGCTCAATTAAAGGTACAAGTGAAATTACTAAAGTTGAAGAAGAGTGTGCAAAAAGTTTACAAGGCGTGATTCAGAAGCAAATTGTAGCAAAAAGGATAGGAATCACGGTTTCCTTTGTGATGAAAGTGCTCCAACAAAAAAAATTCGAAGTCCTCAACATTTAGCTAGATGGAAAGTTAGAAAATGTGCTCTCATTTTGCAAGATAGCAAACGTTTAGCAAGACTGAGTGCAGGAAATGTAATTTCTCAGGAGCAAAAATATCATCATGTTTGCTTTATTGCTTTATACAGAAAAACACAACCCAAGTTAGATAGTGATGAGCCACGAGATCAAATGCGACATGGTCTTGTGTTTGCACAGTTAACAGAGTACATGCAGGAAGTAAGAGAAAATGTATCTGTTGACCGTCTCCCTGTCTTTAAATTAGCTAATTTGGCTAAACTATACAAATAACGTCTACAGGATTATGGTACTGACTGAGTTTAGGTACACACAGGTAGACTAAAGATTAGGTTGCTAGCACATTTTCCAGATCTTAAAGCACACAATGGCTTAGTATCAGAATTTGTTAATCATATAAAAACTCTAACAGAATATGTTAAAATTGTTTTTTTTTTAACGCCGAAATTGCCTATTTAATTGTGTCTTTTTTGTAAATTTGACAAAAACTTACCTGGCGGCCATTTAAAGAAAAAATAATCAAAATTTTCAATAACTCTTCATCAGTATTTGTTTAGCATGTAAAACTCTCCTACTGTACTGAATTTGGTGCTTGTTGCATGAAAATGAACAATTGTGCAACATAAAACCCGAGCTAATATAATTAAATGTCAACTACAGGGTTTATTTGATGGAAAGGTTGATGGGGTATGTCAATCTTTTGCTTCTTATGTCTATGAAGATCGAACATTTTTTCGAGACAGATACTGTGGCGAATGCAGAGAAGCCTTACCGCCTTTAACTTGGGTTATATTTTTGATACACATGGTTAGATGGATTTTACCAATATCTCGAGTTTATTATAATAATATAGTAACAATAAAATAACATAACATTTTCTGTGAATCCAAGTGAGGCAGATAGTGTTAAGTCGAAAACTATTAAATTCAACATTGGAGACAAGATAAATTGGGTCAATACACTGACCTTTTAAGTATATTCTCTTCAAAATCACCAATTAATAAACTTGTGTGGAGATGACATCATTGTGCTTATTAATGTATCAACACACATATATTATTGTCGGGATTACCATGCACTTTTTATTTTGGTGTCATTATATGTTTTACTAATGATACAAGTGGATTATCGAAAGACGTGGGTTAATACGTTACTAAACAATCTGACTGAATCTAAGGCAGACATTATATGCATTGCCATCTTACGACAAACATACGACAACAAAAATGACCAAAATATAAATTTTATATGCATGGCAATGATATCAAACCTCTAACAGACATGGTAAAACAGATGTTTACGTATATAGAAAATTGAAGAGAGAACTCAAATGTTTTACTGAAGATACATTGCTGGATTAAAATACCGCTCAAGTATGTTTTACAGAGTTATATGAAAGTAATCTTACAAAGTGGGAGCACACTTTTAAATCAATGCGTTGTAGTGATCTCTTTGTTTATAAAACTTATCTTTCTACTTCTGATCTTAGTTGTTTTGGATTATTTAATCTCAGTGTTATTTTCACGTTGGCCGAGTTTTACATTTTTATAATTGTTAGGATTAATTATTATTTTTTTTATAAATGTTGCACATATATATTATTATTCTAAACGTTGGTGGCTTAGGCTCATTTCTTCGATAGAAAACCCTTTTATAATAATACATTTATGTATAAAAATATCTACATTTTTATGCTTGCAACCTTATTGTAAGGATTTTTTTGATTTTTAGTTTTTTTAATTGTTTTCAATGAATAAGAAATATTTAATACAATGATTTTTTTTTTATTATCATCATATATCCCTCAGAGGCCCCTGGGGTCACCGGTGACCCACCATGTTTAATAGCCCCCCACCCCCTAGTTTAAAAAAAGTATAAATATTAATTAAATACGTGTTTTGACTTTTTTTTACCCTTAAGCCCAGTGAACACAATATGTTGAACACAAGGGAATTAATTGTGATTTCTAGTTTTTTTAAATTAACTTAGTTACTGCCTTTTTGTATAGGGCTCCCACCCAGAATTAGAAAAAAATTTGGGCCTCTAAAACTTACTCAGAAATAGTAATATTTTAAGCTACCGTTATGTTAAGTGAAAAATATATAGACCTATTTGTAAAATTATTTTTTTTATTAATCAGTGTATTTAATGATAATAGAAAACTAAAAATAGATCGTTGAAAAACGTTGATGATCAAAATATTGTGCGTGTTTTAGGTCTAAGTATCCTTCGACCCCCAAAATTGTTCATAGCTGTACGGTCCAGCAGCGTTATACAGTTTCCCTGGCCACGGCATACGAGGGGATGTGTGGCCAGAACAATGCCGCAGCTGTCTTTACTTTATCTCCAACTAGTGTTAGCTACCGATCAGAGATGAATATACTCAGAAGCACCCTCAAATCCCAGGAAAAAATCCTAGCCTGCATCAGGATTCGAAGCCAGAACCTTCAGATCGTCAGTCGAAAGCGCTTCCTGGCCAGAGTGCCGCAGTAAGATGTAGAAAGTACTTGTGTGATAGTAATATGAATTAAATAAATATAAATAGCGACGATTATTGTCTAAATAAAGTTGAAATATAACTTTTTCACAACGACAAATATTTAATGAAAAAAATATAAAGTTCAACAATATGTTAACTAAATGACGTCAACTTGTTTATTAACATTAAAAACTAATCATATTGTGGCATCGACATTAAATATTTGTTCATTCTCTTTTGATAAATTCAGATGTCAAACTTTCTTGGTAGGCCTATTTCATGAGTTTGAGTAAGGAATTTGGTAATCTGTTAAAAAATTAAAATAAAATAATATTTGTCATATGCAGCATCTATTTTCTAAATCTTAACAAAACAAGAACTTGAAACCTATGCTGACATTTTTATCAAAATTTCATTTAAAAAACGTTTGACCCAATTGATTCTTTAGTCCGTTCCCGTCTGGTGTATTCTAAACTGAATGTAATTTATTTACATAAATGCCGCTGGTGAAAAAAAACAGTGACAATTTGCTGGAAAACAATAGTGGTGAGAAAATATAAAGTTAATTCCGTTATTTTCATAATTTCATAGTGACTTTGTCCATAAGACATAACAATCTCGAAGCTATGTACGTTAAATAAATATTGGAAATTTTTAAAAATATGATTTACATATAAACTGACATTAAAAAGAAATAGAACACACTTATATAATAGTTTTACTTAAAAAGTGTATTCACTATACTTAAAAGATAAAAAAGGTCCATAATATGACGTAAACCAGACTATGATTGGCTAAAAAAATAAAACCGAACGAGCCAATAAGCTCTTACGCACAGGGCATAACGAATGTTCATGAGTGAACCAATGGGGATGGGGGCACACACGCTTCCCCACGTGTAACATACGGTAGATCTACGGTATCCACACGAACTCCATTATGTTTCCACAATGCGGATTTCCCCTTTGATCATTATTGTAGTTATTGTATCGTATACCTGCACCGTCGACGGTAGCGCAAATCCCATATAATAGGTATGGGCATCCAGGCACCAGGGCGGGGATTAGTCGGCTATGCTGTGGACATGTCTTCCTCTCCATCGAAGCCCGGAGCCCCTCTCTGGTGCAATGAAATCCCGGACACGCAGCAAGGGCTGTCCCCCTTGAGTTAGCCAACCGATTCAGGCATACTTGTGGTTTTCACACTTCGCCAGCGATGAGGCCCATGGGTACATAAGTTTAGATATACTTGTGCTATCTGGTGATGGAATTCATAAAGCGTGTCGTTGTATAGGCTATACAATCAATTTGGGTGCCAAGTCATTCAATCTACCTTATATATTTATATAAATAAAAAAAAAGAAATATGATTTATACATTTTAATAGATTTCGAATGATCTAGATGTAAGTAAAAATGTATCTAAGCTACAGCGGCGTAACTGGAGAAGAGGCGGGGCCTACGATTGGCACCAAAATGACGCTAAACGAAATTACATACCAATTATCTGACAAAAAATTAGTTAGATATAAAATAATTATAAAAAAAATCAATTGAAACTATCAAACCATTGTCGACATTATCCCTCTCTCAGGTTGCAATAAATCGCATCGGTTAAAATTAATTTACATAAACCCGTTTATAGTATGGTTACATATAGCCTAATAGTTTGTTTATTCCTTACACAATATTTTATGCTACTCATTCTCTGAAACGTCGTGGCCTATTTGTGGTCTACTGTATTTCGCCATTTTAAAAACATTTGATCATAGCCCGCATCTTAATGCTAAATCAGGGTAAATATCGTATCACATTCAATGGATAAAATTGTTTTGAATTTTGATATACAGCTTTTGGTACGTATCTAATTTATTCGTTCCAACTCAACTTCCTACCATTTTTTAAAACTTGTTACCTTAACAATAAATAAAATATAAAAAATTGAAAACTGCCGATAATAGAAAAATATATTTAAAAAAATGCTTCATCATTTTCTTTACAATAATACAATATATATATATATATATATATATATATATATATATATATATATATATGACAGTTGTTCTATATATATATATATATATATATATATATATATATATATATATATTTGTTGCTGCCTCGATTTTGGCTGACATATAAATAAATGCAAAGATTAATTAGAATGTAGAAATAGTTACCTCCAATGAGAAGCTGAGTCTTGTTTCACACAAATTGACGAAAATACGGTATTATATAAACGGTGACATTTAAGTACAGAGCAAATTTATTATTTACATTTAAAAATGTTCCATTATTTTTATGTTATAGACCTACGTGTACAAATGCATTTTTTTATTAGTCCCATGTATATGTCCATAAATCTATGTATTTCGCTTAAATATCCATCCTTCTATGTGTCTCGTTTATACGTTAAACTATTTTTTCTGTCTCGTAGTGTCTAGTATATACGACTATCTCTATTATTCGCGTGTGTAATTAATTCTCCTCCCACTATGTGTCGTGTGTATAAATCAATTTTTGTATGTGCCTCGTTTATTTTTCTATCTCTATATTATGTATCTCGTGTGTTTTTTCTATCCTTATCCCATATCTGGCTGGCGTCCTTATTTAAGGACATATCGTAAAATGCGATTTATGACATAAAATTAAGTTAAAAGTTTGCAATTTTTTCATTGAATGTCAAGAATGTATACTGATGTATCTTATTATTATCTTTATTTGTCTGCTTTTAGATTTTTTTTCGCTCGAAACAAATTTATGTCGGATGTTTGATAAAAAAGGGAAAAAAAAGTCAAATCTGAAAAAGTGATATTTTTTTTTAATGAAAATTATAAAAATTGACTTAAACATAACTTTGTTAATTAATGTTCGTAGAAGGCATAAACATAGATATTTAGTTTAAAACAATAATAATAATTACACAGCGGTGTTAAGACCAACTGTCCTTTTTTTAAAGACGCCAGCAACAAATGATACTGTGACTGAAAATTAAGATTTTTTGAGTTTTCTTTGCTAAAACATAGAAAAACTTTCCTTTTTTTTCTTTTTTTTTTTTGGAATATTAAAGAGTCTTTAACAATTGAAGATAGTTGAGTAGGAATGATATGTTGTTTGTTCATATTAACTAGTTTTAAAACCACATTGCCTATTTATATACATAAATATACATTATTATAGTAATTCTAGTATATATTTATATTTTATTCTCAACATATGTCCCAAACTTTACTCAATTCATCATGCTATAACTTAAATAGACCAATAATATTATATTATGTACTCAATATATGGATTCAGCCACCAGGTAATGTAATGAAGAGGATATAACTAAAGACTTTCTATTGAATTTCTAGATTCTAGGTCTCCTAATTATAAACAATCCAATACAAATAATGTTGAATTTGAGATGAGACTATTCAGCTTTACAGGTTGTTTGAGCTAATTTGTGTTGACTAAATCCTAGAATACATCATACAGCCGACAAAGACAGGGTTCTCCTTTTCTAAAGCTGACTACACTTTTTCTATTACAATAGGGTAGGGTCGACACAAACCTTTCTTGCTATTTTTTGTCTTTTGCTGGCTTCGATAAATTGCCCAAAAGACGAACCCGATGCCTATAAGACTTTCCGCTTCCCAGATGACCAATATCATGCCCTAAAGAACAATTTGTTGTCCACAAAATCTGTCTGATGCCTTAAAGACCAATCCACTGCCCAGAAAACACATCAATTGCCCTAAAGACGAATGCGCTGTCCATAAAACCTATCCGTTACACATAAGACCAATCCAGTGCCCGTAAGACCTATCTGATGCCCATAAGATCAATATGTTCCCCAGAAAACGAATTAGCTCCCCAAACAATGAATCTGCTGCCCAGAATACATATCTGATTCTTAGAAGACCTGGCGCCCATAAGACCAAATTGTTGACCAGAAAACCAATCCATTGGATTGAAGGCCTATACGATGACCTGAAGACCTAGCCGATGCCCCGTAGACAAAAACGCTGCCCGGAATACCATTCCACTACCCCGAAGACCTATCTGATGTTCAGAATTCCATTACAGAATAATATATGTACCAGGCAGTATGATGACAACAATACGAGGAGATGCCATCATAGAATATATTTCTTTGGACCTATATAATGTAGGCCTATTAAAGGAAAGAATATCAGATTTCGTTATAAGCAATGAGTGATATCAATTTCTGTTGGCTAAGCTGCCTATATATACATATGTATTAGTATCTAGGTGATCACGCCAAGTATCACACTATCTACAACATATTATGCAAAGAGACATAAATATTATTATATAAAGCTTACTTTAAAAAAATTAAATATGATTTATATACTTTTATATTATAAATTACATTCGCTTCTACTGTAAAGAATATTAATGCATCCTAGGCTTATCTCTGGTCAAAGTCTATTCGTGCATTTTTATTAGTGTTTTAAATGATGTTATTGTTTTTTTTTGGTTTATTCAGTTAACCCATTCAGTGCCCAGGTGCCACTTTAATGTCAATGTTTTATTACGCTATTTTCTTATCTTATTTTTTTGAAAAGCTTTAAATTAATCATTCCAACTTAAATTGTTAAGAAATATGTATTTTTCCTTGAGATAAAAGGGCCTGTTTCACTCGCAAACATGCAATGTCACGGTCATTTGTTGCTGGCGTCCTTTTTTAAAGACATAATATAAAATCAAAATATTTCCTAAACAAAATAAAAAATTTCAAAAACAAACTTTCATTCGTTTATTACACTATGACTTTCTATAACATATGTAAAAATCAAGAAAACATATTACCTCAGCAAGATATGGGTAATAAGTGTCCTAGCTTATATGTGTCCATTGTCATATATTAATAGCTCTCTCTCAACGCAAGTTTTGTGGGAGTTACTAAACCTAGACTGTTCTAAGAATCTAATCTTGTGTCGACCTTAAATTCTCGGAATGGCTTGGAATAGTTTATTATGTCTCGTAAAGGGGAGTTCATGTTAAAACTATCATTTTTATTATGAGTTGTGTAATGATACCATTATTTTCACCCCTCCTAGTAATATGTCTGTTCCCCGCTCTTCTCCTCGAGTATTTAAGGCTAGGCAGTCAGTTTTGTACAGAGTTTTTGCACAGTTGTTGCAGAGTTTTTGCAGTGTTTTGCAAAGTTTTCTGTAAATAGTTTCTTTTGAGTCTGTTGGACGGACGCTTGTGTTGGATCTATTCTATTATTGCTCTAAATACTACATTTATTGTACATACTTGCAAATTATCACCTGAATTAAATTATCAACAACATTTACACTGAAGCTTCCTCGTCAAGTTACTATTCTATTTTATTGTTTACAATACTATAATATATATTTATTTACAACTACAACGTCAAGGAAAGGAACTGTTAGAACGCAAATCCTGAGTTTGTGCCCATGACAATAAGGAGAGTTCGTGTAATACTGAAATATAAATAATAATAACCAAAAACTACCCTAGGACGAACGAGACTTATTAACAACATTAACACGGCTCTGACGACAAGGGGATTGTGGTCGTAACACCATCTTTATATGTGGTTTGTGTATTTGTCCATCTCTATGTGTCTCGTGTATTATTTTATATCTAGGCATACACGTGTATCGTGTGTTTTTCAATCTCAATATGCGTCTCGTGTATTTGTCCATATCTATCTGCGTCTCGTGTATTTTGTCCAACTCTCTGTGTCTCGTGTATTTGTCCATCTCTATATGTGCCTCGTGTATTTGTCCACTTCTCTAAATTTTATTTGCTGATGATGAGCTGCGATAGCATGGATATATACAAAACATAAAAGGCCATACTCTTACATACATTTAGAGCATAGTTCTGAAAATGTATTTCGTCTATGTCCACCAATTCTACTGTAAAATGAAGGCTCTGTTTGCCTTTCTATATTTTGTATTTCGGGTAGAGTGCGCGTGTATAAAAAAAGTATCAAAACATTTCGCTCAATCGAATTAAATCTGTCGCACACCTTACTTAAGCATGCATGCAATTGTTAATATTAATTAGTTAAGCATGTACGTTTAAAACATGGTAAAAACAAAATTAAAGATTAACATCAATAATATGCAACTGTCGGCATTAGCATAATCAACTAACATAAGTAGCAACTGGGCTAGAAACGGAGTTTTTTGTTTGTTTTTAAAGCCGTAATGTAAAAAGTGGGAATACCTGGCCATAACAATTCTCAGACACTTTTGACTTAACCATAACTACATGTAATGTCAGTGTAATGTACACCTTTTAAATATTGGGTCAGATCCGAAATGTATTCCCCGATACTGGCATTAAGATGCTTTACCACCATCGTGTCACATTGTTTGTCTTACTTTGAGCTTTTTTTTTGTCTTTAAATTAAATATATTTAAACTGTACTAAACTAATCTATACTAAACAAATCTATACTACACAAATGTAAACAAAACAAATCTATAATAAACAAATCTATGCTAGACAAATCCATACTAAACAAATATATAAATATATAATTAATCAATCTATGCTAAAGAAATCTATACTAAACAAATACATGCTAAACAAAAGTATGCAACACAATTATTTTGTAAAGAAATTGATTCGAAAAAATATAAAAATTATAAACAAATCAATTTTACCTAATTATCTAAAAAAAATCAAATATATTTCTAAGCATATATATACGAAACTAATCAACTCTAAACAAATCTATACTAAACAACTTTAGAATAAACAACTACTGACACATTTAGTCTCTATAGATATTAATAAATACATCCTTACAATTTGTACTTTCACTTGTACTTGTACAGCACTCATCAGTATATCCAACAGGACATCCAGAGGGACATCGGCCGATGCTAAACAGGCAACCATCCGTTTGGTTCAAACAATTACTTCTTCTGTTACATTCTACTATGTATCT
Source organism: Anisus vortex (assembly GCA_949126835.1). NCBI lineage: Eukaryota > Metazoa > Mollusca > Gastropoda > Planorbidae > Anisus > Anisus vortex. The sequence continues at coordinate 12,457,022 of OX421493.1, forward strand.
AGTTATTTCTGCACACTGTAGCTCTAAGAAGAAAAACGCACAGATACTATAAACATATAGGGCGTTTGCAATCCCGTGACAAAAAGCACGTGATTTGTGTTTACTTTGAGTAATGGTGTACAAGTAAATATAACTGCTGTATTAATAAAGTTTCATATAGGCTCGAACTTTTTTTAAATGATGTGTTGTGTTTTAAGTCTTATTAAGATTTAAGCTGTATTATGTATGTTAAATAAAATAGGCTATTTTATTATTATCATAGACATAGATCATAGACGATGTGAGCCTAATAGTGACTTGACTAGATAGCCTATTCACCAACAATATCACTTGACATCGTAGCCTAGCCTACGAAACATTACAAGTGTAGGCCTATAAAGTGAAATTGAAAGTGTAAATAGGTCTAGCCGGCCCTAGCCTAATCACATTAATCAATTAATCTACAGTACTACTATTTACCTCCTTATTTTTTAGTAGGATAGCCAATATTCAGATGTGAATTTTGCATGATAAAGAAGTACTTCACTTTCACCACGTTACATTTGTACCTCAAGTGGCTTCTTTATTTACACAAATACGTCACTAAAAACCTAAGCCACGCCCACTAGGAACGCTCTATTACTAAGGATAATCCGAAATCTCAGTCACACGTATTAGCTAGCGTGCGTTCCTGTGTGAGGTTTTGTCGATAGTGGAGTCACCCTGTTTCTAAACGTCAGAATCTATATAAGGCCCAAACTGGCGGCTGAGGGCAGTCCTTTCATGTGACGTCATAAGCCCATGGTCCAACAATAGCAAAGTGTACACCAACTTCCCGACCAGTCAGCTGTCAAAGAGTATCTCAGGGGCGTTTTATTTCCTAGCCGGGCGGTAACTTCAATCATCCAGGTCAACATCGTGCCACATTACATTGTTTTTGTATATAATATCTCGCGCTATTTCCCACATACACAAACCTAATGGTTTATCTACACAGTATCGCTTTATCATACCTCCCACCTAGACAAAGGCGATAAATAGAGCTTTGAGTAAGGCGGTGAAACTCAAAAGGACCGATAACTCCCTAAAGATAACGCAAGGTAGGGAGCGGCGGCTTGCCCCTGAACGAAGTCAGCATCGAACAAAAGGGATTGGTTGCCCTTTGATGGGGTCAGCATCGAACAAAAGGGATTGGTTGCCCCTTGAATGGGTCAGTATCGAACAAAACGGATTGGTTGCCCTTTGAAGGGGTCAGTATCGAACAATTTGATTGGTTTCCCCTTGAAGGGGTCAGCATCGAACAAAATGGATTGGTTGCCCCTTGAAGGGGTCAGTATCGAACAAAAGGGATTGGTTGCCCCTTGAAGGTGTCAGTATCGAACAAAAGGGATTGGTTGCCCCTTGAAGGGGTCAGTATCGAACAAAAGGGATTTGTTGCCCCTTGAAGGGGTCAGCATCGACACAAAAGGAAGTGGCATCCGCCCTGTCACTTCTACAGGGGATTGTCCCACCAGATAGGGGGTGGGGAGGGAAAAAGTAGGGGGAGGGAATTCGTTTTAACAAGCAAATTAAATATATTGACCTTGGCATTTACTAAACTATTACGCTATAACAAATGTCACCTTATGTCATAGCAACATAAAACCGAATTTCGTCATCTATATACATAAAGCAGACTGTGCGTTTGTATTCCGATTCCCATGAATTATGTTAAAGACACGTGACCTTATTGTCTCTATACTGATACAATTTTATTTCTTTTTTTTTAAATGTCCATTAATATTATTTTTAAAAAAATAGTGTAAATAATTACAGGACTTAAAGCTTTCCTAAAATGTTTTCAGTAAGTCAAATCTACTAATTATGTTTTATATCCATTTGGGAGATGGGTGATCGATTCTCATCCAGGGATAGTTCCAACTATTTGTTAAAAAATTCCATATTTTAAACCGATTACAATATTTATATTATTTTTTTTTTCTTAAATGTTTTCAGATAATAATAGAGTCTATATTTTTTATTATTATTATAACTTAAAGTTAATTTTTTTTTTATCCGTAGCTTATATTGGCCTATGTAAGTTGTTAACAGGGGAATTTAGCTTGTTATAAATAAAATCGAAATGCAGTAGTTGTGTTGCCGGTGTATTTGTAATCTGGTGTGGACCTGATATTGATGACCCCAAAATAAAAATGACATTTATTTTTTTAAATGTGTGTAATTCCCTTTACTCAAAATTGTTGTCTTAATGCGGAAAGCAACCAATGCAACACATTTGATATGCAACTGATATAAGGTTAAGTTGTTTAAATTTTGGGTAGCATTTTCCAGACGAATTTATTAAGACTTATAATGTGTATAATTATCGTAGATAAGCCAATCAAACTATCCACGTTAAGTCGGTTGCTTTATATACATAGACTATTTATTAATAGTTTATTTATTATTTATTGTCAATAATATATTTTTAAAATCTTTACATTTAATGGTTAATGATTTCAATAGTTCATAAACTTGCATCAGTAAAGCCTACTATAAAGCTATATCCTTCCCATAAAATGCGCAGCGTCAAGCCTAATGTCATTATTGGAAAACAATCAATCAAAAATGTATTATGATTTGGATTTAGAAATTAAATAAAACAACAAAATGTCATGATAGAAAACAAATTATTTTTCTTCTGATAAAATATTATATTTTCTTTACGTATAGTTGCAATAGACAAAATGTTTTTCACCTTCAAACAAATGAACTTCACAGAGCCCAAATATAACTCCATTTGAAAACGCAGGTACAAATATATCTTTATATGATATCAGTTGGACAGTTTCGTTATGTATCATGTAAATGAAATTCAGATGACCAGAGTCATTGAAGCTGTAAACTTCACTGTTGCTGTATTTGACCAATCTTAATAATTGATCTTGGCCATCTAAGCTTGAGAACACTGGAAGAGATGATTTCGTTTTTAGCAAATTATTAAAGCTCAGCTTATATATAATCACATAAGCAATAATTATACTAAAAACAATATGTGCTTAAAAATGCCAATACATGTAAAGATATTTAAAGTGTACACTTTTATATGTTTAAGTGTTTATGTGCAAATTAATGAACATTTCAACATGTATTGTAATTGATCTTTATTTAAATTTAAGGAATCAAATAGATACAGTGCTAATTCTGGGATATCCTACACATGTTAGAGATGCAAAATCTCTAGGAATGAATAGAAAAATTGAAACTCCAGGATCATAGCAAACAATAAGCCGCTGAGCTGGTATAAAGCCAATCCTAGTGCGAATAAAATCTAATCGTTTTTTGAGCTCGAGGTGCTAAAGAATGATGCTTGGTGAACAATTATAACCAATCTTGAAAAACGGCAGCGGATTTGATTATTAAATATAAAAAGAAATCATGTCCATTTTTGTCAACTTTGTATAAGTATCGCCAATTTCTAGAGGGCTGATATGTCCAGATGTTTTCAACACATACAAGCTATACATTTCACAAAAAAGTATTTTTAAAAAAAGTAAGTGCAATGGTAAAAAAATTTAAATAACGAATAATTTACTATAATGATTGAGAAGAAAATCCTTGCTGTTTACGTCTGCACGAGTCGTATTAACTAGAGAAGACGTGCAGTTACCATTGGTACTCCCTCCAACTGCATCATTGAATTCTGTTCAATATACGTTACAAAGAAAACTTGCATCTCTTGTAAAACACAAAACAACATAATTTTATTATCAAAACTCGGTAAACTTTTAATTTTTCTGTAAGCTGCTAATGAAGCAAAAATCTAGATTTTAAGCCAATGAAAGAAATGTATGTTTCCACTTTATACAATCATGCTGTGCACACCTCAGTAAAGGTTATAGACCCAGGTGAGCCGCATTTAGCACCATCGTCCGTAGTTTGATGATTCAGGTCGAGCTCTGGGCATACAGTCTTATAGATGCGTCTAAGGTGTATGTCTTCAAAATCTTGAGTAAATATTACATTAACTTCAGCCAGTTGTGTGATTAAACACAAAAGACTTTAAGTGAAGGAAGTAACAATGCAGATTTAAATATAATTGTTTTTCTGTGTATACATACAATACGCAATGGTTGCTTGTTAACGATTACAATGTTAGCTTAGTTCATATAAGAATAATTCCTTTCACCTTAAGGCAATAATCATTTATTTTAATACAAATTATAATAGTTTACCTCCACTAATGTATATACTTGGCACGTCCATAGCTTTTTCTATTTCGATGGTTAGTGAATCAATAAACATTACAGTATCACAATGAACGATGTACGTGTAGTCATCATTTACAGTGACTATGGACTTTTCACAGAACTGCAAGGAACCTTGGTTCCTGAATAAGATGCTTGGCTTAAGCCTACCTGTTTAATGATGAGAAGTTAAAAGTGTTTCTGAGGTAGATTTCGCTAATCAAATCATTGTAGCAACAGCTAAAAATAATCAATGTCATTAGCCTACGAGTGATTAAGGCATTAACACATTACACATTTATCAATCATCTTTAGTCAACCGATTGTGAGAATCCGTCAGTGATGGGTAGACTTCATGGTGCGTTTAACTTAATTTTAAACACAATTTTAATAAAATAACTTCATACATACTACAAAAATATCCCTTTTAGATGATTTTTTTTTATTCTGCAAAATGATATCGATGCAAAAGTCAATAGCGCATCTTTCCATGTGTAATAATAATCATAATAATTACATCCCACCAACAGGCAACACAGACATCGCTATCAGCCAGTTACTGGACATCATCAATGAATAGGGAATCAACAAGTCCTGACTCTGTTCGTCTTGTCCAAGGTCAATAATTTTCAAACCTATTTCCAGTATGTGTCCTGCCTTACAAGACTTGAAAAAACACTGGATATGTGTTACGATAATATAACAAGTGCTTATGTCTTTCACAGTTGTTTTCCTCTCGGAGAATCGGATCACACAATGATACACCTTACCCCTCGTTGCATACCAGTCTTATAGTTGTCAAAACCTGAAACTAAATATATTCAGTTTTGGTCAGCTGTGTCGGTAGGTAGTCTACAAATCTGTCTAGAACAAACTGATTGGAATGTCTTTATAAATAATTGTCCTGATATTGATCAACTAACCAATACTGTCAACTCCTAAATTATTTTTAGTGAAGACCATATTATCCCTCGAAGGAAAATTTGGATATTTAAAAACAACAAACTTGGATGACTAAAGAAATAAAAACAATCAATATCTATCAAGAAAATGCTTTTAAAAATGTAAGAATGGTTCATCAGAATATATTTACGCAAAAAAAATATTTAAAAAAAATACATGAAGTCATAAAACAATATAAAAAAAAATTGTAAGGTTTCTTTCGTATGAACAATTTAAACACATGTTGGGGTGACCTAAAGAAAATCACGAGCTATGTACTCAAGCGCATCCTACTGTGTGTGAATGAAGATATTAATACTTTTATCAACCAACTAAATAATTAAATATCTGTAAGAAAATCCAACAAAGACTTTTATGTCTTAATAAATTAATCCATATCTTGCTGAGGTCTTTTCTTTTTCTTTTTTTTTTTAAATATGTTATAGAAAGTCATAGTGTGATAAACGAATTAAAGTTTGTTTTTGAATTATTTAATTTTTTTAGGAAATATTTATATATTAAATTATGTCCTTAAAAAAGGACGCCAGCAAGAAATGATACCGTGACATTGCATGTTTGCGAGCGAAATAGGCCCTTTTATCTCAAGGAAAAATACATATTTTTTAACAATTTAAGTTGAAATGATTAATTTATAGTTTTAAAACAATAAGATAAGAAAATAGCGTAATAAAACATTGACATTAAAGTGGCACCTGCTTGATCAGTGCGCTCTATTTCCACAATTCAGTTGCATATTTTGGTGTGGGAAAAACACGAAAAAAATATAAAATAGTAAATTATGTTTGTGTTCAACTACAGTGGAAGCTGATTATTTACTTCAAGGGGAGCGTATCTCCTTTAAAGCCTACATGCTACGAAATAAAATCTCCAATATTGAAAGGGGTAGTGACATCCAAGCAGCCGCTCTTAAGGCAAGTACGTTTAAAATCACAGGGAGCCAGTGAATGTTTTTAAGAACAATAATGATGTGCTTAGACTTAATTTTCAGCAATAAAATGCGTACTGCAGTGTTCTGTACCCCATGCTGTCTCCGAAGCTGATTTTGATGTGTGTCACTCAAACAACTGTTTCAGTCATTTCAGTTATTTCAGTTATTTAATGATAGGGACATACATTGTATTGGTTAATCCAAAACATGTAGATGTAAGGAATAAGTTATAACCAGAGCCATTGTCAGTCTTCTGTCAACTAAGCAGTCATTATTTTTCATAGTTTTCGGAAAGGGGATCGCAAATGCATTAGCTTTAAATTTATTTTTTAAAAGTAACTTTTCGAAGACTGGTTTTAGAATCACAGAGACTGATCTCTGTATTGTAATGGTTAAATTAAGCCTAAAACTTTTGTCAAATAGCTGACAACAAAGATTTTAACCACCGTACTTTATGGACTGTCTCTATGATGACTATTATTACGACTCGTTAAATCGGATTCAATGAATATAGTTGTATCTTTATTAGAAGTCTCTAGATTCTGCTAATCTGTAGCCCAAGCTAGGGGTTCCTTGACTGACAGGTCTATGCAGTAATGTAGTTATATTCAGTATAATTATCTTCAACACCTTTCTCAACAATGATAGATCAAACAACTCCAGTTGTTGAATAAACAATTTTATTTAAATTGTAGACTCAAGATAAACTATAAATAAATGCATCAACTGATGGCAACATAAGAGTTTCATAAAATTTCATAAAATATACAAGTATCAATAAAGCGACTTCTCTCTACAAACTTTCAAACTGAACTAACTTTAAGGAGGTAGGGACTTTATAAAGAAAACTATTATCGAAGATTCTACAGGGTCCTAATACGCATTTAAATCTCCTGCTCTATAGGATACTGCAATCCAGACTTATAACCTTCAATTTCCACGGGGTTGAACGAATTATTTTATTTAAACTGCCCTCAGGGCATAAAGGTCAAACCTTGGACTCTAATACGCACTTGTTAAGAGGTCAATGCCTTAGTACGTCATTCATCTTTGACCGACATATGTAACACCCCCCTCCTTCAACATTTTAATAATTATTTCTTTTACATTTTAACAATACTAAAAAATGTTAATTTTAAGGAATAATTATAAAAGAAAATATTCCGGAGAAAACAGATCAATTGGCTATTCCACTAATTCAATCGAACTGATAACAATAACATATAATATATGCAATATAAGTAAATCTTATCAAATGGCTTAGCTATAGTCATTCAATCATTAAATATTAATTCAAAACAATGGACAATTAAATTATGTTTATCTAAATCGTGTATACAAGAAAAATACATAATCATTCTTAATAGGAGACAATATAATACAATTTAATCATTTCCATACATTAACATTCCACGGTAATAAACTCTCGCATCCATTTTTCTAAACTAATATCTTTTGCAATTGTAATTAAACAACAAGAAAAATACCGCTGCATGAGAAAAGAAAAAAAAATACTAGGCCTGACCCAATTACACAGAAAAAAATGATCCTCGCTTAGACAGTATTTTTTTCAAGCCTGTAGGCCTGACCAACACATTAGACAACACTGTCTGTGACGGGAAGAAATTATTTAGGTCAGTATTATTCTTCTCTTTCTCTCCCTATTCCTTTTCCTTACTCTCTCATTCTTTAAATGTTTACATCGCTATGCAGATTTTTACCCAATCACCGCTTAGGTCAGAAATTTCTACGCATCCAAAAAGTTATCTTGACCAAATGAGCCTTATTTAACAACTATAATCGCCAAGTTACATTCTTTTTTGTTACATTTAAAAAACTAAACATTGTATGTTCAAGAATTAAAATAGTTTATAGAAAAATTCATTAAAAATATTTCAATTTTTCATTTTACCATGACCTTTCTTCGTCATCAGTTTCTGTTTAAAATAGTGCACATATTAGCAGTTTTAAAATTAAAAACATTCAGACATGGATTTTACTTTTAAAAAATTGGCTAATTTACTTAATTAACTATCAATTAAAGCAAGTTATATCATCTTCATACAATCTTAGTACTCAACAGTAAGTACTATTCTCTATAGATTACATTAAAGACATTTCAAATCAAATATTATTGACGTACAAAAGATAAAAGAGCATAGACTATTAATTTTTTTCAGACAGAAAAAATTTTCACAATTTTTTTTTTATAAAACAAACTGCTGGTCTGAATGGTTCCATCTACAAGCTTCTCAGTTAGTAAGGTTGGATATTTTGCTCTTTTCCATTCCACAAAGGTCTCATTCATAGATTTTAGGTTAACCCATTTCTTTGGTTGTCAATACAATTCATTCAGTCTATTTTAACTAATACAGAAAAGAAAAATATTAGTTTTATATCTTGACATGAAATCCTTAATTAATCATACATTTGTTGAACATTAATATGTCAACATTATACATTCTCAACCATGAAGCCATAATGGTTTACACTGTCAAGTCATTGGCACATTCTAAATTTATACAAAACAAGGATAAGTTTTAGATTAGTTTCAACTTCTGATTTGCTTTTCATGTAACAGTATCCTAAAAGTGAAAAATCATATATAATACATTTCTTGGAATTCTTGTTAGTCATAGTTCTGCCTTGGTGCAACTATTTTTACCCCACAATATCATACATTCAATGATAATAGAACAAATGAATAAATTCACATAGAAGAAATTTGCATCCTGAATCAGTGAGCAATTATTTCAACAACAGTACATGATAAAATAAATTTCCATAGTACAATAATAAAACATTTCTCAATACTTTAGTGATAGAAAAATTCTCTTTTCTCAAACTCATTTACATCTTTTTCAATCAAATTATCCTCTCTGCCAAATGTTTCAATTATCATTTCCAAAGATTCTCAAACATATCTTATCATCAGTCCACATTTATAATGTCCTCTGATTTAGAAACCAATTCTGCGGATAAAACTGATCTTTTTCTCTAATAGCAATTATTTTAATGCTCAATCTAATAAGTTTGTTTAGAAATATCATAATATAATGATATCTGCTCTAACAATACTTTTACTCAGTCCTTTTTCATCACAAGTAAGGGATTTAGTTTTAAAATAGTAAGTTTGGTAACTAACTATCAGTGAATTTGTCATTCAATTCATCCTGAACTCCAGGCATGAATTTTACAAATAAGAGTAACAATGTTAACAACATCAAGTTTGTTCCTATTGTTTTCAGAAGGTAAGGCTTTATCATTTTCAAATGATATAATATTTTTTTCCTTGCTTTCATCACACAACAATTGCATCTGCATGTGAGCAGTGTACAGTTCTTTTCTAACAAACACAGTTATGTCAGACAAAAATGTTATGTACTTATCTAGGTACTTGATCAGCCCAAGAAGATCCAATTCAGTCAGCCACGCCTCTTGAAGTAGTTTGAGTGGACCTCGGACAGTGGGTCCAAAGATTGGTTCATAGGCTCCTTGACTCTCCGGATAGGATTTAGTTGACACCTCATGCTTCAGGCATAAGTTCGTTAGGACTGGATTGAAGAGTTTCGGAACGAAGTGGGTATCTCGATCTGTCGGTATAGATTGTGGTAACCCATAGCTTTTGATAGTTTGGGTCCAGCTCTCAGCACTCGTTTCTTCAGTGATGCTCCTCAAATCTTCATCTGTACCGGCAACTGCAGGTTTGCATTGTTGTTTGAGCATGCTGTGGTCTATATGTTCATAGACATCATTAGTAGGAGTTTCTTTATCGTCGACAGCTTTCCCATGTAGCTGTAGCAATTCTGGGTCTACTTTCTGCGCAGCAATCAATTCATTTTGTGATGACTTCTTTGATTGTTTATTTCCTTTCGGACAATCTTCAATCTTGGAGAAAAAAATAGTATCAAGTTCCACTTCTTCTTCCTCTTTTTTTTCTCGTGAGAGAATTTCTTCTTTTTTTTCTGTTGTGTCATACCTTTTATGACATCACCTACAGGATAAAGTTCTTTTTCTTCACCTGTCTCAACATTAGGACTAGGGTCTGGATTCTCCTTCACAATCAGTTCAGGTCTCACTCTCCCTTTCGCCAAATCATTTGCTAGGATAACAGATATGCCATCAACAGGAAGTTTAGATATTACTCCAACTGTCACATATCCTGTTACCAAGTCAGATGAGAGGTATATCCTATGTAGAGGTACTTCTTCTTTCCATTCAAAACCTCTCACTAGGACAGTTTGTCCTGTCAATGTATTAACATTCAGTGGTAATACATCTTTAAGCAGCAGGGTCAATGATGTTCCCGTGTCTCGTAATATGTTTACGGACTTCAGTGGTCCTTCCTTTTGTAAGGCCACACAACCTTCACTAATGAACGGTTGAAAACTGCACAGGATCTCTGTGTCAATTTCATTCTTCCTTTGACCATGACTTTCGGGTGTTTTTTCATCTTTCGACGAATTCAGACTCTTGATCGAGTCAAAAATACTTTGGTCTACTTTTTCGTCTCTGTGGACTTGAACAATCAACCCAATAGTAGCCATTCTGTATTTAAAAGCAGGATATTCATCTTCACTTTCTTCAGTTGTAGATTTCTCTAACTTCTGACTTTTGCTCTCAGGCAAATCCACCCTCAGTTTTTCTGGTTTAGAAGAATATTTCTTCGAATTCAGTTCGTTTGTATTTTTGCTTCCTTGTACATTTTGTTTTGGTGCATGGCTAGCACACATTACCACTATATTAGTTCCTTTATCTCTCTTTATGCTCCAACAGTCTGCCAGGCTATGTCCTACTTTCTTACAAAAAGTAAATTGGACGTTTTTGTTGACAGGTTTTTTATTAACATCATTTTGTTTCAAAAAATGCTCCTTTTCACGATGTTTTTGTTGTTTGTTTTCTGCTGGCCGTTGTGACCTTTTAAAATTCTTTGCATCAGCTGTTTTATGACACAGTGTATATTGCTCCGCCAAATCAGCAGCTTTATGCGGGTCAGTGATGTCACGCTCGGATAGATACATTCTCACATCCGGCCTCACTTTGTTAATAAAATCTTCTAAAAGAATGATATCTTTCATTTCTTTTAATGTGGAGACATTTCTGGATTTTATCCACTGATCCATTAACTTTTTTTCTGCTCGAAGGAAGTCTAAGTTTGTTTGGTAAGGGGACATTGTTAACTGACGGAACATTTTTCGATAACTTTCAGGTATCTGGTTGTATGCTTTCAGTACAGTCTCTTTTATGACTTCGTAATCATTTAACTGTTCCTCTTTTAATAATAGCACACAATCTCTTGCCCTTCCTTGAGTAAAAGCTGTTCTAACCAATATTCCCCATTTATCTTTTGGAAATTTAAAATCTCTGCAAGAAATCTCATAGGTCTGGAAGAATATAGCTATTTCGCTTTCTTTATCAATGTAGGTAGGGACTAGTTTTTTCCATCTTGCCATCTCTACGTCATTATGAGATTCTTTTTTAGGAGCTCCTATCTTCGCTAGTTCTATTCTTTCCTGACTTTCTCTTTGACTTTTTTTATCTTCCATCTCAAGACGTTTTTTTTCCATCTCACGATCAAGACGTTTTTGTTCTATCTCAAGATCAAAACGTTTTTGTTCCATCTCACGATCAAGACGTTTTTGTTCTATCTCAAGATCAAGACGTTTTTGTTCCATCTCAAAACTTTTTCTTCTATTTCCATCGGTTTCATTTCTAGCTGAAATCGGAACTGTTCGGACATAGATTTTGACGTCTGACCTTCAACTTGATATCCCTCCGCGCTTGATTCTACTTTCATTTTGCCACTAGCAATTAACTCATCTCTTATCTGCTGTGTCAACACAGTCCTTGATGGTGTAGTCTCAGTAATTTCTATCTTCAAGATCTCAGCGATCTCTTTTAACTTCTTTATTGATAAAGTTTTCAGAACCTCTTCTTCTGGATTTTCAATAAATTCCATTCTTTCTTTAAAAGATTTTTAAAGTAGTAAATTTCCAACTTACGTTTTTCCAATCGTAAGAATAAATTCCGCGTTATTAGACTTGCTCAGTAGGTCACGGCTTTACACACAACACAACACAACTTGAATATATGCTTCACTATACAACTATATCGGACGCAAGCCCTCAAATTGTTATGGACTGTCTCTATGATGACTATTATTACGATTCGTTAAATCGGATTTAATGAATATAGTTGTATCTTTATTAGAAGTCTCTAAATTCTGCTAATCTGTAGCCCAAGCTAGGGGTTCCTTGACTGACAGATCTATGCAGTAATGTAGTTATATTCAGTATAATTATCTTCAACACCTTTCTCAACAATGATAGATCAAACAACTCCAGTTGTTGAATAAACTATTTTTTTTAAATTGTAGACTCAAGATAAACTATAAATAAATGCATCAACTGATGGCAACATAAGAGTTTCATAAAATTTCATAAAATATACAAGTATCAATATAGCGACTTCTCTCTACAAACTTTCAAACTGAACTAACTTTAAGGAGGTAGGGACTTTATAAAGAAAACTATTATCGAAGATTCTACAGGGTCCTAATGCGCATTGAAATCTCCTGCTCTATAGGATACTGCGATCCAGACTTATAACCTTCAATTTCCACGGGGTTGAACGAATTATTTTATTTAAACTGCCCTCAGAGCATAAAGGTCAAACCTTGGACTCTAATACGCACTTGTTAAGAGGTCAATGCCTTAGTACGTCATTCATCTATGACCGACATTCGTAACAGTAGATTATGACGATTAGCGCAAACACAGGCCGCTCACCGCTCATGTCGGCTAAGCAATGGGTGACACAGTTTATCAGAAGATGATTCCACAGAAAATAGCCCGCAAGAGTGCTTTTTCTTTCACTCAAAGATATATTTAAAGTAAGATCATCTTCTGTGAGAAAGGCACTCGAGCATGGAATAGGTCGCCTGCACAAGTAGGGAAAGACTGACAACGTAGCTTTATTGATAACCTTTACTAAAATTCAACATTAATAGGTTATTTATAACGCTATAATGTATCTTTATAAAACGCATGTGTTGTTTATATTATGATTAGATAAGACATTTATAAAATATAATCATTGTAACAATACCTGTGGCTTGATCTTTAACCTGTAACTCCATCCAGGTAAATTTGAACAAGGCATCCCAACTATATGTCTTAAAGACATGTTTACTTGTTTCATTCGTATACGTTTTGAAAGTGCTGATGCGTGCCATGTTCACTGGACAAATAGTGCATGTTAACAATAAGCTAAGTGTACGTTTAACATTTGTACAAATTGATTCTAGTACACTTAACGTTTTCATTTCAATTCGTAAACCGAAGTGTGCGAAGAGTTTATTAATTTAATGAGTTTACCACTTTATCTAAATATACCTTTCAAAGAAAAACTATGCATACAAATTTTGAAAATGTGGCGATGAGTTACGACATCAACGCTCTCTGCTCAGTCTCACCTCAAGTATCAATAGGTCCCAGTATTATTTTAACATTCCATTTCAGCGAGTTAAATTAGTTTACTTTCGAATCGTTAATATAAAGTCTAAGGCCATGGGGCAGTAAAATAATTGTAAATATATAGCGCAGCCATGAAACATAATGAAAGCTCAGAGCGCATTTCACATCGAGAATCAAAAACATGCATAGAGCACATATACAATTATCTAGGCTTATAAGTAATTAAAAAATATGATTACATCAAAGCTATTATATATATTTTTACGTGACATAGTATCAGTCACTAGTATAAGCCCCTATTAGACTGATTATGTCTATATTGTTATGGAAATTTATTTATTTATGAACATAATGATATGATTCTAATAGTTAAAGTCCTATGTTTTTTTATATTTATATATGTTCACATTTCTATAGTTATTCTATTAAAACTATTCATATAATAAGTCACTGGTGTTGTTTTTCTCCTTTCAATTGGGACCAAGAATGTACAATTCTCCTTTCGTGTTAAAACGTACGGCGAGACAAGATCCGCCACTATTAGGTTTGAACTGATTTTGCAAGCAGACACAAATAATGCGACTGTCTGGCAGATGATCCAAGTATCGCCCACTCTCTTTCTTCCCGATGTATGCAAATTACTTGCAAATTACTTGTGAAGATCTGAGAAAATTCTCTGAAACTGAACGATATGATAGGTTCCGGCACTTATAGCTGATGACGTGTTTGGATTGCCGCTGAACATAGTCAGTTCTGCACTAGATTCCACTGAGAGAAGTCGCATTTGTTTTGCCCTCTTACATGTATATATTCTAATTGTAAATGCTTTTTTAATACATTTGACAAAATTCATTCATATTGATTAAATAAACATGTTGGATATTATTACAAAAGGATTGTCTTCATTCATTGTTGCAGCTAAGTTAATATTGTTTTATCACCATTATTACTGTCGTTATCTACTAAATTGAGGGAATATTTGATATCCACCGTCTGAGACAGTGAAGGGGTTCCGCGGCCACATCGAATCTTACCAACAAACAATAGACAACTGAAGCTTAACAATGTACTATATATCTTTATCAATGCTTCTTGGCAACTTACAGACTCGTCACGAAATATAATGCTAGCATCGTCAGAAGATATCACATTGGAAACTGTCACCTCGTGATAATATATATATATATATATATATATATATATATATATAAACGAAAAAATATAAGACAGAGCAAAAGCATGCAGTCTGTTAAGACTTAATATAAAAGAACTTAAAGATTAAACATGTTCAAAGAAGGTAAATGTTTAAATAATGAGTTGTTATGTTCTTTTATATTACAAGTTTTGATACAATTTAATAGCCATAGCTTGATATGGAGCTGATTCCATACTTTTTGTCTCGATGTAGAGATGCTTTTAGGGAGGGCACCATAGATTACAAAAATGTTGGTTAACCATGAAGGAACAATTTTTCACATATTTCTAAAAGTCAAACTTTTTAATGACATTGATATGACCCTAGTTGTTCTTGGAGATTTAAGGACCCCTCTAGCATTAAGTTTTACACACAAGACGAAGCAAGTGACATAATTAAAAGGTGGACAATATAAATGTAAACTTACTTTTTTGACACGCTAGGCCATTCCAACCATGCTGACAACCTTCAATGCACGATCCATCTGGACTACAGGCTGTGTCAGACTTACAGTGACATGTGTAGCGACAGTCTTTGCCAAATTTATTGGTGACATTGCAATCTGAACACACAATAATATAGTAAAAATAGGAATACAACTTATTTTTATAATATAATATATACACAATACAATGACCCTAAATTTTGTTTTACAATAATTTCTATAGACAATAGAGTAAAAAATAAATAATTTAATGACACAATCTATAGACAACAGTATAAACTGTCTTTTGGATCTGGGAATTTATGACCGTAAGAAAATGCTTCTCAAGCTAAATTGTTTGGATGGCCTTTGGCATATACTGTCGGTTTCCAAGTAATGGAACACACAATGCTTATTCCCCTCTCTTTTTCTCCCTACACAAGATTTTGTGAGCGGGGCTTTTTTTTTCGATTTTCTCGACTTTTAGTACGAAGGCGAAAGATTCTTGGTAATTTTGGTATTCCGTGTTGACCTCAAATTCTCGGAGGTTGATTATTTCTGCATGGGGTAGTTTCTATCATTTTTATTATGAGTTTTCTAATGATACCATTATTTTCACCCCTCCTAGAAATAGGTCTATCCCTCGCACCACTTTAATAGTATTTAATGATTTGTTTTTCTGAAAGGCAGTGAGTTTCGAGATAATTTCTTTTGAGGACGCATGTGTTTGCACTATTTTATTCTAACTGTACATAATCTTCATATTGTATATATTGGAACATATCACCTGAACTAAATTATCAACAACATTTACACTGAAGCTTCCTCGTCAAGTTACTATTCTATTGTGTTGTTTACAATACTATAATATTTATTGACTACTCTAACGTCAAGGAAAGGAACTGTTAGAACGCAAATCCTGAGTTTGTGCCCAGGACTACAAGGAGAGTTCGTGTAATACTGAAACATAATTAATAATAACTAAAGTCTACCCTAGGACCAACGAGAATTATCAACGATATCTGGACGGCTCTGGCCACAAGGGGATTGTGGACGTAGCACCTTGTACATAATATATATGTCCAGATTAAATTGCACTTTAAATAGACTGCTTGGGAGTGTATGTATTATTGTGTGAAATTGACTTATATATAATTGAATTTTGATTTATAATATAAAATTTAAGGCAATAAAAATATACCAATAAACATCAATTAACGTGAATTCCTTTCAAGAGAAGTTATAAAACATTCAAACAATAACGAAAGACATTAATTCGTAAATTTAATTTAAATTTAAACAGTCTAATACTGTTACAATATACTTTCTACTCTATATACATTTGTTTCAAATTTTACTCTTTAAATAACTATATATTACTAGATAACTATATGATTACTATATTAATGAATAATACAATATTATCATATATAGATCTATAATGAAATACATACTCTGCTGGCCGAAAGCAGTAGCTGTCCAATAAATCAAGAAACACAGGTGTAGACATACAGATAGATGCATTATTTTTATTCACAAAGCGTATTCCCTTTTTCCACGTAATCAGTAGCTTGTTCTAAAACTTGTTCTGTTGTCAGAATGACCTAAGATCATTAAATTACTTTTGTTTTAAACGTTTATTCCTTCTTAAAAATGCTATTAGCATACATGTTAAATAGGAAAAACAATAATTTAAATTAAACCATCATCCATTTGATATGTTTCTTTATTAACATTGATTATGCTCAGCTTTTACAAATGTATTAGTATACATGTTAAATAGGAAAAACAATAATTTAAATTAAACCATCATCCATTTGAATATGTTTCTTTTTTAACATTGATTATGTTCAGCTTTTACAAATGAAAGTTCAAACAGACTTTAATAATTTCTAGCATGCAATTTTCTATTCACTACAAACACGCTTTATTAATCAATCCACTATTTATACATACTTTTAGAATTCAAATGTTTTTTTAAAGGAGTGTAATAAATAATTCATTATAATACACTTACACAATGCCATTATATCTTCAGTTTTATAATTGTTATAATGTGTTTTTATTATATTACACGACGTAAATTGTTTCTTCGTATGTTAGTTTGTTTAAAATATTTATGTGTTTATCGAAATTGTTTAAATGCCTAAAACTTTGACTATATGAACAAATGATATTTTTAAATATTGATATTATTACAGCAAAACTAAGAAGATGTTTTTACCTGTGCGGCGAGTGGAGTTTTGAGTGGGACTTTGTTGACTAGACGCGCTATTTATCCCGCTTTCAAAAGTGTTGACATTACTGTCACTGTGTACTATGTTTTGGGGTGGGAGGGGGGCATGAATTCATTTTCGCTATGGCTAAGTTTACGAAGGTGTCACGATAACTCGTCTACATACCTTTCGTCTACGACGATTCGACTACCGCAACAGATCTTCGACCGGACAATTCGTCTACCACGACAGTTAAACTACCGCGACAATTCGTTTACTGCGACAATTCGTCTACCGCGACAATTCATCTGCCAGTTAATTCGTCTGGTAGGCTTTACCAAATGTCGCGTTAGAAAAAGTGTCGGTAGACGAAGTGTCGTATTAGATCATATGACGGTAGACCAAGTCGGTGGACGAGTTGTCGCGATAGACGTAATGTCGGTAGACCTACTTCCTGTATACGAAGTGTCGTAGACGAAAAGTCTGTAGACGAGTTTTTGTGAAATATTTTAATAATATAAATTATTATTTGGACTTCATCACAAGAAGCTATTGCTAACAGAGTAGATGGAGAGATCAAAAGCGGATCAAGATTTAACTGACCTTTAACTGGCAAGAGGAAAAATTTCAGAATGATTTTCCTTTCACGCTATCGTGTTTTTCAGGATTGGATTTTCCTGTGCTGCGAAATATTATTGTCTACTTTTTTTTATAGAAAAACAGATTCGCACCAACATGGCGGTGATGTTATGACTATACTATTACGCCCTTGAAAGTTTTATTGGAAAAATATTTATTTAAGTTTGAAAAATATTGGGAATTATTTGTATGATTTTAATTGTAAATGTAATATGCTTTTACCGGTCCAGATTCTCTTTAGGCGAGCCATTGCCGCCATAGCAGTCACAATACTTGCTCGAATTTCAGACTCACAGCGTCCGTCTGCGGATATGAGTGCTCCTAGATATTTTTTTTTTGTTACTTCTTCCAGATTTTGTTGGTTCAATATGATGTTTGCACTTCTGGCATCTGTGGTGTTGATCACTATTTTACTCTTTTATGAACTGATACTATTAGACTAATATATGATAATAATATTAAAACCGACAACCGGAATTTAACACAAATATTTTCTTTGTACATTAGACAGGGCTCTTGCTATACTCACATTATTTTAAATTTGTTCCCAATTATAAAGTCTACTTGTATGTGTAAATTATCTTAATGTTGACCAGTGGTGATTTTATGGTAATATGTAGAATTATAACCATTATACATATGATTAAGTTGTTTAAGTGTTAAATCTGTCTCTACAGAAACTCCGACTTTAGTGTTTTTACTATTTTCTATGAGTAGTTAAAGGAAAATTCATTGACAGATTGATTTTTTTGTTTAAGCAGTAATTATTGTGCATATTCCCTATGATACAGGTGAAGCCGAAATTGCACCAAAGCCTAGATGAAGTGTAGGCAACCACGAGGGACTTTTTTATATGAAGATGAGCTTTGACACCTAAATAAGAAAAAAAAAAAAAGAATACATAGAGAGTATTGTTACGTCCACAATCCCCTTGTGGCCAGAGCTGTGTAGATCTTGCTGATAATTCTCGTTAGTCCTAGGGGAGACTTTAATTATTAGTATTTATGTTTCAGTATTACACGAACTCTTCTTATAGTCCTGGGCACAAATTCAGTATTTGTATTCCAACATTTCCTTTCTTGTAAATTATGGTAGTAGATAAATCTTATAGTAATGTATACCACACAATAGGATAGTAACTTGACAAAGAAGCTTCAGTGTAACTGTTGTTGATAGTTTATTTCAGGTGGTATGTTCAATATATACAATATATCTATTATGTACAGTTAGAATAAAATAGTGCAAACACAAACGTCCTCAAAGGAACATATTTTGAAACTCTCTGTCTTTCAGACAAAACAAATCATTAAATACTATCCAAGTGGTGCAAGGGATAGACCCATTACCAGTAGGGGTGAAAATCATGGTATCATTACAAAACTCATAACAAAAACGATAGGAACTTCCCCTATTAAATAATGAGTCGTTCCCAGACTCTGAGAATTTGAGATCAACACAGAATCCCAGCATTACCTAGAACCTTTCGTTTTCCTACTAAACGTCCTAATATTGTGTGTAGTAAGAAAAGAGAGAGAGAGGAGAATAAACATTGCGTGTTCCAATTCTTGGAAAAACAATATACATGACACGCCCCCACCCAATGAAAGAAATAATGTACCATAATTACCCAAGTAATACTCAACATGGTACATTTTTCGTACTTAACACTATCGTTTTAACAACCATCAATCAATGGAAGATTATAAGACAATTTAAGCAAACATGGCTCACTGGCACAACTAAATTATAAAAAGTGTCACTACCCAATGGTAATTGTGATTATAACGTGATGGACAAATATTTCCCCGTTAATATTAATATTAACTAATGTCTCAACAAGTACAAATAATTCAAAAATATTCTAGTCATTCTTATTTTAACTATGTACAGTTGTGTGGATTTCCACCCAAAATTTGCAAAAAGTCTTAATCTATTTAAACAAATATAACATTGCTCAAACACTGTCAATTTTCAATAGTTTACTTCTAATATACAAACCAAAATATAAGTAATACGTAACTCGAATCAAACTATAGGTTACTTCCCCTTTAAATTACAGTGTCAACTTGACATTAACAGGGTTCATACCTAAGATGATGATACTTCCCCTTTTCTCAAATATGAGGAGAAAATACGCTCTAGTTACGATTACTACAGTAATCTCAATATTAAAATGTAATCCACTATTATGCGTTTTTTTGGAAAATTTGAAAGTTTAATATAAAAGTTTGTTCAGGGTTGAATGAGTGCATACCTTTAGGTACCTTTGTTTCCCTCCGTTCCTGGATATATGGAATATATAACAACCTATATACAACATAGTGAATATCCACTAGTTTTTCCCATTCTATTACCATGATATAACAATTTAGCAATAGATTTCCAATATTATCTATTAATTTATACCAATTAAGATTACATCTCTTTCTAAGATAAAAATTGTACATATTATTATTTAGTTCCAATCATTAACTAAAATAAAACAAGATAATAAATCAACTAGCTCAAAGTTTTCTCACTTAATTGCATGTGATGACAATTACTTTCATCCATCCATATCAAGTAAATACGTGCATATATATTTATTGCATCATGCATCAAAATTTAAATGGAATTTCTTTTCCATAATCAAATGAATTTAAAATATATCAGAACATCAATATTATACATGATTATAAAAATTATTAATACTTTCAAAAGACTTGACTTCTGATTGATACAAGTATTCTATAGGTATTCCATGATCAAAATTCAAACGAATGATAGGTTATCATGACACATTCTTAATAAATAAATGAGATGATCTGAAAAAGAATGATAGGGTTATTCAGTCAATCATGTAGCACCCGAGATAGAGTATCAGCTGTGACGTTGTCTCTATCTTGTCGATGATACGGGAATGGGATACCAGTCGGTCTTTGTCAAATTACTTAATTTCCCAAAGTCTCTATAAAACTGCAGTGTGTGGTCGGCTTTTGGTACCATCACACAGGCTGAAGACCATTCGCTATCACATTCTTCCCCTATGTCATTTTCTAACATATACTTTACATTTAATTTAATATGCTCAGGTCTGATGGGGTCAAATGGATGCTGTTTAATAGACCTGGCACTATTGGTTAACACTACATCGTGCTCTATGACATGTGTCCTACTGGGAACATTTGTAAACATTGACTTATTTTCATGAACCAGCTCAATAATCTTCTCCTTATCTTCCACCTGAAGATGTTCTAGCCTTGTATCTAAACTCTTAAGGGCGTCTGCATTATTAAGTTTACTTTCTGCAAACTTATATTCTATCCTAGATGAACCCGTCGCGACTCTAGCTAACGAAATCATGGGGACCTCCCGTGGTTTACTCTTTTCCCTGGAAACATAGGGCTTAAGTAAATTAATATGGCATACCCTCTGCTTTTGTCTCCGGTCAGGAGTCTTTATCAAATAATTGACCTCGCCAAGCTTTGACTCTATCTCATAGGGTCCACTAAACTTTGCACTTAAAGGCTGATTTTGCAAAGGTAGAAACACAAGAACTTTGTCACCTGGTGCAAAAGTTCTAGCTGTAGCTTTACGGTCATAGTTCTGTCTCATACGCTCCTGCATCTGTGGAAAATGAATCTTCACATGGTTAAAAGCATGATAAAGCCTATTTTTAAATTTATCTACATATGACAAAAGTCCAATCGGTTCACTGTCCGTTAGCCAAGTTTCATGTAGAAGTTTCAACGGACCTCTGACTGAGTGTCCATACACAAGTTCGAATGGGCTAAACCCCAGGGATTCCTGAGTGGCCTCCCTTGCAGCGAACAGTACATAAGGCACACCCTTATCCCAGTCTTTCTCGTTTTCATAACAGTACTTTTTAAGCATCGATTTTAATGTCTGATGAAACCTTTCCAGAGCTCCCTGGCTCTCAGGATGATAGGCACTTGATAGCCTATGGCTTATCCCTAATTGTTCCATGACTTGTTTGAAAATGTTCGAAGTAAAGTTAGTCCCCTGGTCGGACTGTACTGTCTTCGGTAGGCCATAACGTGTGAAGAAATTTGTCAGGGCGTCTACCACCTTCACTGTTGTTATGTTCCGCAACGGAATGGCTTCCGGGAAGCGAGTGGATGAACACATGACTGTGAGCAGGTATTGAAAACCGGCTTTTGTTTTCGGCAACGGGCCCACGCAATCAATGAGTATATGACTGAATGGTTCGTCGAACGCTGGTATCGGCTGGAGTGGAGCGACAGGAATTCGTTGGTTAGGACGTCCTACCATTTGGCATACGTGGCAAGTCTTGCAGTATTGTTCGACATCTCTTCTCAGTCCTGGCCAGTAGAAGTAAGGGAGGATACGGTGGTGCGTTTTTCGGACTCCCATGTGACCAGCGAAAGGAAGATCATGCGCCATACGCAGTATATCTTGACGATAGCACTTAGGTATTACAATCTGGTGAATACTGTCCCACTCGTTTGTACCTGAGTTGAGCGGTTTCGACTTTCTCATCAACACTTCATCTTTCATGTAGAAACATTCCGCCATTGCATCTGCAGTCTTTTCATCAACAGCTTTCATTCTGAGTTGCATTATTACTTCGTCATTAAATTGTTCTTTCACCAATTTCTGCTTTGGTGACAAAATGTTATCGTTCTCTGTTGCATCACCAGTTGTTAGTTCAGCAAAGAACGTAGCCCTTAAATCGATGTCAGGTGTTTCTGTTATCACTGTTTCATTCGCATGTGTGTCTTCAGAACAGACAAACACATCTTTCGTTGCACTACACGGCGTAGCAGGAGTCTTTACCGACTTCTTTTTCTGCATTGCTCTTGTCAGTGCACATGTTGGGCGTTCATTGGCAGGACGTAGGTTTTTGTCCTCCGCCATCTTTGTCTCCAACACTTTAACCATGGGCTCGACAGTGACTCTGCCGCCCATAATGTCATTTCCAAATATCATGGAAACGCCTTTGACGGGTAGTGCGCGCCACACTCCCACTACGATGTTACCTGTAAAAATATCCGACTCGAGTTTTATTCTGTGCAGTTGAGCTTCCACAGCCTCCATACTAGCACCTCTCAGCACAACAGACTCACCGGTACTGGTGGCATCTGTTAACGGCACACTGCCCTCCAGGATCACGCTGACAGCAGAACCCGTGTCACGTAATATCTGTATTTTCTTCTTGCTGAGTACATCGACTTCTGTCGACACTGTCCCCTCGTAGACAAAGGGTCGAAAATCGGATAGGTCGTCCTCTTCCGGGACTTCAGGAACCATCTGTTCCTCACGGCCTTCTGAAAGCTTAATAGATTGAGTACAGCTATTCTCTTTTACCTTGGATAGACTGTTCTCAAAAACCATCGACTCCACAGTTATGGGCGATGCCGGCCGCATTTCTTTTGAGTTTCTTGACCCTGTGTTGCACACTTCTTCTGTCTGCTTGCTGTCTTTCTGCACTCTGGCACAGTGTAGAATAGCACCTTGCTTCTTGGTAAGGATCCAACAATCTTTCTTCATGTGGCCCTCTTTCTTGCAATTGAAACATACCACCTTTGCTTTATTTACATCTGTCTGCTTCCTGAAATGAACTAAGTTACTATTATTATTTACACCACTGTTCTTATTATTGTTTTCACTTGTCTCTTTTGGTTTACTAGCCTCCTTGGGCTCTGGTTTGTGCACTTTGGGTTTGTCAGCATAATATGGCTTTATGCTGGCGTGAATTATGGCATAGTTATCTGCCAATCTAGCAGCTTCATGTACATCTTCAACCCCTCGGTCTGAGATGTGGGTTTTAATATCCACTCGAATACAATCATTGAATTCCTCAAACAATATTAGGTTCTTGAGTTTATCAAACTCACTTACATTCTGTGACCTTAGCCACTGTTCTAACATTTTCTCCTTTTGTCTCAAAAAGTCTACATGAGTTTGATCATATGCCTTCTTTCTGTCTCTAAATAGCTTTCTATATTTTTCTGGTGTCAGGGAATAACTTTTGAGCACCCTATCTTTGATTACTTCATAGTCATTTATTTCCTCGGGTGTTAAACTTAACACTGCGTCCAATGCTTTTCCTTTGTTGAGACATGACCTTAACAATAAAGCCATCTTATCATCAGGGAACTGATAATCTACAGCTATCCTCTCAAAAAGCAAAAAGAAATCTTGAACATCTTCTTCTCTGAATATAGGCAAGTGTTGCTTCATTGCGCTAATATCCATACCATTGCTGTCCCTACGATGGTCAGGTCTGTTCATGCGTGCCATCTCTATCCTTTCTCTGCTTTCAATCCTAATTCTTTCATTTTCCCTTTCAGTTTCTATCCTAATTCTTTCCAATTCCATTCTCTTCATAGCTAATTGGAATTTTAGGTTTTCACTCAACCCTTCATCTTCATCATTGTTTGATGATCTAGATGACATATTTCTTACCTCGTCTCCGTGGGCAATTACCTCGCCCCCACTGGGAGCTACATAACCTTCATTGATATCGTTCTGTCCCACTTCAACTACACTACCAGTGTTCATGGCATTCTGCCCGTTCAAACATGTCATAATTTCTTTGGTCAAACGATTACGATTAGGTCTTGCCTGTCCTGCCTCAATCCCAAAGGACTCAGCTAATTCTTTTAGTTTAGCAAATGACATGGCATTAAGTTCCTCACTTGATATTTGAAGCCATAGTATAGCGTTCGAAATATTTGTGATAGTAGAGTAGTATATATTGTATAATAAAATATAAAGTTCCAACTTACGATTTGTCCAGAAATTTGCACAATATAATATTACACACTTCGTGGAATCTTCACACTTCCCAAGGCATAAATACGCAAACCAGTTCTCTCCTCTTTTTAAAAAAAATAGTTTCACAGTCCTAGAAAACGAAACACAAATATGCCGCTCTCAGTACTACTAATGTCACAAAATATTTATAGGTCAGAAAAAATATAACTCAAATTTTCCAGACGAGATCAACAAATTTTTTCCAATCCTAGATCAGGAAAAGTAGAACTCAAATATACCGGGCGAGACCACCAAATTTTGTTACGTCCACAATCCCCTTGTGGCCAGAGCTGTGTAGATCTTGATGATAATTCTCGTTAGTCCTAGGGGAGACTTTAATTATTAGTATTTATGTTTCAGTATTACACGAACTCTTCTTATAGTCCTGGGCACAAATTCAGTATTTGTATTCCAACATTTCCTTTCTTGTAAATTATGGTAGTAGATAAATCTTATAGTAATGTATACCACACAATAGGATAGTAACTTGACAAAGAAGCTTCATTGTAACTGTTGTTGATAGTTTATTTCAGGTGGTATGTTCAATATATACAATATATCTATTATGTACAGTTATAATAAAATAGTGCGAACACAAACGTCCTCAAAGGAACATATTTTGAAACTCTCTGTCTTTCAGACAAAACAAATCATTAAATACTATCCGAGTGGTGCAAGGGATAGACCCATTACCAGTAGGGGTGAAAATCATGGTATCATTACAAAACTCATAACAAAAACGATAGGAACTTCCCCTATTAAATAATGAGTCGTTCCCAGACTCTGAGAATTTGAGATCAACACAGAATCCCAGCATTACCTAGAACCTTTCGTTTTCCTACTAAACGTCCTAATATTGTGTGTAGTAAGAAAAGAGAGAGAGAGGAGAATAAACATTGCGTGTTCCAATTCTTGGAAAAACAATATACATGACAGTATATTTATTATTAAGAAATTAAATAAAACTCAAATACATAATTATAATGAAAACGACAATTTTGGGTAAGATATAATTTACAATAATCCATCAGAGCTAATGTTCCATAAAGCTAAAGTTAGAGCATACATTTATGATACATTCGGTCATTCCTTAGGCCTCCAAACCTTAATTAAACTTAAGTACAAAAGCCTTCATTAGGATACTATTTAACTATTTATATGGTGTTTACAAATACAGTTTATTCAAAGTTAGTTTAACTAATCAATCTGCATGGTTCAATTTGAATTATAATCATGATTCGTGACAGTTGAAATATAAAATGGTAGGAATGAATGGGCCTTTCTTTTCTAACAGAAAGTGCCAAGTGGCTTTGAAGTGGGTAGTAAGACTAGTGAAAGTTAAAGTAATTGTAGTAGGCTAAATAATATGATTCAAATTTTTAAATAACATAATTTTGTACTCAAATTTAAAATAAGTATACCATTTTCATTAGATACGGGATTTATACATACCATCTACGAAATAATTTGAACAGACAATAGACAATAGAATTATTGTTTGTTTAATATTATTAATAAGAACAGACTACAGTTTTTGTCCCTTACTTCTTCGGTCAGTATATCTTTTCTGTTTACGGCGACTTTCCACAATCGTCGCCTTTCCATACTCAGCTCTTTTGTTTCGTCCCTTTGATGCGTTATTACCGTTGGTATATAATAAAAAACGTAATTTCAATTCTTCTGGGACATTTTTTTAGACCCCTGTCTATTATACATCTGTAAATTGCACAAATCGTTCTAGTGAAATCAGTTAATAGCGAATAGTCGAAGGACGCTGTATTTGTTTACTGATATTAGTGAAGGAAAATGGCCGCCAGGATCGCTCCTACGATTGCATTAAATGTTACCGCTGTATATGTTACGGCCAAAGCCCGAAGTCGGCCATATCGCGATCTGGCCGGCCAGATCGCGAAGTGGCCAATATCACCACACATTTGACCGGCCAAAGCCCGATCTGTTCTTGATTTCGGACCTTGGCCGGCCAGATCGCGAAATGGCCAGGGGCGATCGGCCAAAGCCCGATTAACAAGGTCATGAGCAGATTTTGAGTGTTTGTATACCGTAATTATCACATTAGGCTTATATTGATTAAGAATTAAGCTAAATTACAAAATCAGTCAAATTAGTTTATTATAGTAAATTATCCATCTTTATTTATACTAAATTGCAAAATCAGTAATGTTCATCTATCATAGTACATTTTAGATCTATAATCACTTGTTTCAACTAAAATCCATAAGGTTATAAGTGCGTAATGTCGTGTTTGGGGCGTTTTTTACACAAGGAAGATCTACCCACGAAATATAACATGGACCAATGAGAAAGGAGTGGGTGGACTTTAAAGTCACGTATCTCTCTCCCATACCTTTGTTCAAGCATTCCAGTCGCTTGTGGCTTCAATGGGTGGGGCTGGGAGGGTGGGGCAGAAGATGAACAGAAAATTATCGTCTAAGCGTGTGTATCACTGTCCTTGCTACCTTATGCAAGCCGCCATCACACCTGTGCCGCCAACGAAACATTCTTGTATCAGCACATCGGACATTGGCCAGGGATTGCCAGCCACATCGCGAAGTGGCCGGCCAAAGTAGCGTAAACACTGGCAATTTACAGTACATCGGACATTGGCCAAGCGCCTCGGCCAGATCGCGATCTGGCCGGCCAGATCGCGATCTTTCCGCACTTCGGGCTTTGGCCGTAACATTTACACCTTTAAATTTAAATCATAACTTTCCATTGAGAAAATCTAAGAGAGAGATCTAAATAAATAAATAATAAGAGTGCTTGTATAGCGCATATTCCGTTGATGACAGTTCTATGCGCTGACGACAGTTACAGAATACAGATAACGAACAACAGACGAAAATGTATATATATATGTACACGTAACAAATACTGCTACAGAAAGAGGTAAGTCTTCAGCCGTCTCCTAAAGGTTTTCGAAGCTAGGGCTATGGCAAAGCTGTAGTGGGAGTTGATTCCAGGCGGGCGGTCCCGAGTAGGAGAATGCACGTTGGCTAGTGGACACTAGCCTCGCACGAGGGATCCGCAGATTAATCGCGTCAGATGCCGAGCGAAGTGGACGGGATTGGGTGTAGTGCTCAAGACAGGAGCAAAGGTAATCCGGGGCAGAGTTTTTTAGGCACTTATAGCAGAGAGAAGCCAGCTTATAAAATGAGATCCGATTGTTGATGTGTAGCCAGTGCAGAGATTGGATCAGAGGAGTGGTATTATTTGACTTCTTCTTCTTGAGTATTAGTTGGGCAGCGCAGTTCTGGATACGTTGGGGGCCCTGAAGGGAGGAGGTCGAGAGACCAGTCAAGAGCTAATTGCAATAATCCAAGTGGGAGAAGAGGAGTGAGATGACAAGCATAACACAAGTTTCCTTGTTGAGATAGCGACGGAAAGCGACAATACCACGCAGGTGGAAGAAGCAGATTTTGGTGAGGAAGGAGATGTGGGGCGGCATGGGCAGCATGGAGTCTAGTTAGACGCTAAGGCTCTTGGCATTCGGGGAGAAAAGCACAGTTGCATCAATCAGAGGAAGATCGGACACGACACTCTGTCTCGTACCGAAGACAAGAGCTTCAGTATTCTCAATGTTCAACTTTAACTTGTTCTCAGTCATCCAAGTCTTGCTGTCCAGTAAACTTATGAAGCAAGGAGCCCATCAAAGTCCTCAGTCTCAGCGCTGTTATACAGCTGGGTGTCATCGGCGAAACAATGATATTTCAGATTGTGGCGTTCGATGACAAAGGAGAGGGGTTGGGTGTAAAGGATGAAAAGAACTGGGCCAAGGACAGACCCCTGTGGCACACTATAGCAGACATAAACCGGCTGGGAAGATAATGACTCAGTCCTGACGGTCTGGGAGCGATTCTGAAGTTAGCTCGTAAACCAGGAGAGGGCTATGTCATAAATGCCAAACGTATAGCTGAAGCGATATATGAGTCGGTGGTGGTCAATCGTATCAAAGGCAGCAGACAAATCAAGCTGCACCAGTGAAGAGAGGGTACCTCTGTCTGAGGCGTTCAGGAGGTCTGTGGTGATCCACAGAAGCGCTGTTTCGGTGCTATGATGATGGCGATACGCCGAATGGTGCGCGGGCATCAGCGAGTGCAGAGATAGGTGGGCATTGAACTACTCGAGGATAACACGCTCCATGATCTTGGAAAGAAATGGGAGGTTGGATACTGGGCGGTAATTATTGAACTCATTAACGTCGAGTCTGGGCTTCTTTAAGAGTGGGCAGACATTGGCGGATTTGAAGCGATCTGGGACACACCCGTGGAAAGAGAGGTGTTAATGATGTTGGACGTTGGTGATGAACGGCAGAAGCTTGTCCGAGCACTTGGTAAACAGGAAGCCAGGCAGAGGGTCAAGTTCGCAGATCTTGATGTGGGTCCTTGTGAATCTGCGCTTGACAAGAAAGTCAATGGTTGAAAGCAGGTGTGGGGAGTCTGAGAAGGTAAGAGAGGGTGAAGATGGGCGGAATGCATTCTGATCCAGAGAACAGCGCAGAATCTCTTATCTTCTCCTTAAAGTACTGTGAGAAGTATTCAGAGAGGACTTAGTGCTATCGGAAATTCCGAAATTAAGTGTTTTAAGTTATCAAAAAGCAGAAATATTTAAAGCAAGCCGTCCATCTTATTATAGTCTGTGATTATAATAAAAATTAAAAGATACTATTTTTCTGTTTGGAATTTGTGTTTGTTATTTCCTTTTGATATAATTATTGTTTGTTTAATATTATTAATAAGAAGTCCAGAGCTTGACAGCAACATTTAATATGCCTATTCCAGGACCAGGCGACCGTATAAAATAAAATAAATAAAAAAAAAAATGTCAAACGAAACTTTCTGACAAAAGTTTTTATTGTAATATTGTTTGTTATTTTTTATTTCTCTTTGAACAAAACACATTTTAATCATTCATTTCTATGTCATTTTGACGGGTAAAACTCCTAGTAGGAGAATAAACAATTTGTCAATAGTGACAGAAAAAGGGACATCTAATTTGATTTTAGAGCATTGGTTTGGCCTTTCATTTTATTAGCCAATCAGCATGAATGTTTGATGCTTAAACATTTTTGTTAGTTTTTACATTTTCCAGTTATAACAAATTTGCGAGGTGAGGTTTATTTTTAAAATGAAGATCTTCTACGTTTTAATGGTAGGTTATTTATAAACTTGGTAAAGTAAATTTAGTTTAATGTAACTTTGCTATATAAACAAAATAATTTGATATTTGTTTTGGATTTTTAAATGACAAACTAAATAAACAAATATAAAGGACTACTTGCTTTAAAACGAATACAAGCAGCAACAATATAGTTTGTGGATTAGTCTATTGTAGTAAAGACAAAAGACCGTATTATATAAATATGTATAGTACAAAAAGCAAATAAACAATTAGACCTATTCGGTCATTTAATTATTTAATAAAATTTATTATTTGATGGGTATTTTTCAATCGCATTTTTCACACTGATTGGTGTCCAGATACGTCTTTATTATCTTCTCATCAAATTTGTAAAAACTCAATGATAACCCAGACTTTTTATTGTTAAATCCAGTTTTCAGACTCTTGAAATTAAATGAATATTCAATTATAAAACAATACAACCCGCACCACTATCACCCTACCGTTAGATACAACTTTACGCAAATATGAATGGAGTATACAGACACATTAATAAAATGTTCAATTATCGTTGTTACTGTTTTGTATAAATTCTTACATGATGCTAGTTTCTTGCTCAAATTACATACATTTTTTACTTTTTTAAGGTACATAGAATGTCAAATCAACCAGCAAGAAATTGAATTAAGGAAAAAAAAACATAACAATATAGCGCTTAACATGATTGTCCTGGTTGAACCTGTTATATTTACGTTCTGTCTTCATTACATTTCCTCATCGTGACCGTGTGTCGTCTCCACCTTCCGTACACTTTTACATTTAGTACCAGCTGGACCGGTCTTTGTTCGGTAATAAAGAGCAGTCGCTGGTACCTTGTGTTACGTATGTCGGTCATACAGGAATGACGTAATAAGGCATTGATCTCTTAACAAGTGCGTATTAGAGTCCAAGGTTTGACCTTTGTGCCCTGAGGGCAGGTTAAATAAAATAATTCGTCCAACCCCGTGGAAATTGAAGGTTGGTCTAGAACGCAGTATCATATTAGAGCCGTGATTTGAAATGCGTATTAGGCCCCTGTAGAATCTTCGATAATAGTTTTTTTTTGTAAAGTCCCTACCTCCTTAAAGTTAGTTCAGTTTGAAAGTTTGTAGAGAGAAGTCGCTATATTGATACTTGTATATTATATGTCATTCTATGAAACTCTTATGTTAGCCATCTGTTGATGCATTTAATTATCGTTTATATTGAGTCTACAATTTAAATAAAATTGTTTATTCAACAACTGGAGTTGTTTGATCTATCATTGTTGAGAAAGGTGTTGAAGATAATTATACCGAATATAACTACATTACTGCATAGACCTGTCAGTCAAGGAACCCCTAGCTTGGGCTACAGATTAGCAGAATCTAGAGACTTCTAATAAAGATACAACTATATTCATTGAATCCGATTTAACGAGTCGTAATAATAGTCATCATAGTGACAGTCATAGTGACAGTTCATAACACTTGACATCTTTTTTTAAATAGTGGCGCGCGTTTAAAGTTAAATTATGTTGCAATTTCCTATGCATCCAATAGAATAAAAAGAAAGTTTGTTTTTAAAACCAGCTTCCGCAAAACGGCTAGTAAAACGGACACTGGCGAAGCTTGGGGTAGCAAAATTATGACGATATTTGGCTTAGCTTAATAAATACCTTTGCTTTTTTCTCACTTCGACTTTGACTGCTACGTATTAGATAAACATATTCATCCAACAGTGTTATATATTGTATATACAAAATAGTATAATGTGTATTAGGATAAATTTAAGCACAATATATATATATTGTTTTTAAGTAATAGATCTATATAATATATGTTTGATTCGCGTCAAAAAAAGCAACCTCATGGTACAGCGATGGCGAATCTATGGCACGAGTGCCACAGCTGAAACGCAGAGCAATTTATGTGGGCACGCGAGCATATACCAAATATTTAACAGTTTAATTATGTCCACACCGCTTGGGATGGGTTCATCGGTTTTAAACGGCCATTATGTCGAATCGACGATTGATTAAACTACTTTTATTTTGCTTGTTTCGCCGCCATTAAGAACTTATTTCTATTTTATTATAAGTATAATACTTTACTCATGTACAATAATGTCAGGTGGCTGATCAGAGGACGAGTATTGGAGAGATTTGTAGCATGCTTGGATGAAATTAGGCTGTATATGATTCAAAAGGAGCAGGATTATCCACAGCTCACTGATACGGTTTGGCGCATCAACTTCATGTTATTTTTACAGATTTAACAACAAACTTCAATGAACTGAATACAAGAAAAAAAACTGCATGGTTCAGGAAAAACCGCAGAATATTTTTTGTGATATCAGAACATTTACATGAAAACTGCAGGTTTGAGAGCGGGCAGCTGAAATATTTTCCTAATGTAAAAATGCATTTACCAAATTATATAATATTTACCGACAACCCTACAAGCCATCGGAAAATCTACCAGGATTTTATTTTTGCATTGTAGCAGATACAAAGGAGAATTTCAGTAATAGATTTGTGAAGTTCAGTAAGACGGAGACAAACATCTATTTTCTTACGTCCCCAGATAAAGCAAAATTTTAAGAACTTGATATATCCTGCTTATTGTGGTTATATTTAAGAAACCTGTAAATGGTGATATTAGAATTTCAAGAAAGCTCTATCTGGAAAAATAAATTATATTATCTGCGTGAAACACTTGAGAAGATAGAGTGTGAAAGGATTGAAAAGGGCAGCAAAGTTGGTAGACTGATGATGTAATTCTTAAAGTATGTAATTCTCTGCCAAATAATTTCAATTCGATAAAAGCACTTGGTATTGCACTTTTTATTTTGTTTGAATTGTTATGTATAAGTAGTATAAGTTGTATTTTGTCCACTGTCGGGACGGCACGGCGTGATATTGTTGTCACACCATGCTTGGAGATTCGCAGTTTCTCAAATCTAACAAGTAATCACGGGCCCCCAACATCCAGGGGAAGCAGTTTCACGTAGGGTCATAAGGACCAATAGAAACCAACCTTTTAAAGACACCGTGGTTTTGAGACCATGCTTGGGCATTTTGCAATACATTATCTTGATAAATAATCAAGTTGATACATTTTTTATTGCATGGAAAATCGTTAATTAAAAAATCCTAAATGGCCGCCATTCCCATCACAACCATCAGAAATGATTTTTTTTTAAGGTAGGCTTTCTCGGACCTGCTTTTACTATCTATATACCAAACATTGTCATGATGCGTGCACAAATAAAAAAAAGAGCTCTCTACTGGCTCCCCTACCCTTAAGAGTCTTCCAGTTCAGTCGCATTTTAACTTTCGTGGATTTTGCTTGTGTATATTGTATATTCTTGTGGATAGTTCTATAATAAACTTT
The DNA here is from genome assembly GCA_949126835.1 of Anisus vortex. Taxonomy (NCBI): domain Eukaryota; kingdom Metazoa; phylum Mollusca; class Gastropoda; family Planorbidae; genus Anisus; species Anisus vortex. The sequence goes on from OX421493.1 coordinate 12,490,399, forward strand.
CTTATGTTTTGTGTTCTACAACATGAGTTTATTCATTTAACTAGTAGAAAGTTAAGTAGTTATCAATTTAATATGCAGCGATACTCGAATCTACAATGGAATATATCCCCCCCCTCTAGATTTTAATGAACCATTATGACTCCGGTCGTAAAAGATTGGGGTCTCGTCCGAAATAGCAAGTGAGGACTTATCTAACACATTTGAATACTTTTGGCTACCAGATTTACAGTATGGTATTTGCCTCAGGTACAATGAACGAAATTTTCTAAACTGTCACCCATGCCATTTTACCATGAACGATAGTTTGTTCAACTTCACTTTCAACTTTGAATCAATAAGATCGATGAAGAGAGTAGATCGTAGTATCTGTTCCTAACAAGTACAGATATGCACGTCTACCTTGTCGTGGTAGAAAAAACCTTGTATCATAATAAGAAACAGGTGAAAAGTACAAACAAGAAATCCAACACAACTCAAGGGAGAAAAAGCCAGCGTCAAATTCATTCCAGTAGCTGTGTCTGATTTTAACACAGCGACATCATTTTGTTTGTCATTACACAGTTCGCCACATTTTGTTGCTGCAATCTTATACAAGGTATTGGACAGGGCTGCAGTTGACTCAACTATTTACACGCGCTCATGATAGGCCAAAGTGGACAAATTAGACTGCAGAAATGTCCATTGCTCCCCCCCCCCAACGACCTGAACGGTCATGGGATTGATGATAATGATGTTAACTTTTGTACCAACCAACTAGTTTGTTGTCATTTTAAGTCTTGGGCAAGCGCATCATGTTGTGGATGTGTTCGTACCTAACTCGTACGACTGCCATTTTCTTTCAAATCATTCTTATGCGTTGGTTTATTGTGGTGTGTTTTATTCAAGCGTCCGATACAGTAGCTAGCTAGAAGGGGGGGGGGGGCAGGGGGAAAGTAAATGGCCTTTTCAAGAAAAAAATCATATATATAATTTTAACAAGCCACGAGGCACAATTTATCCTGTTTCTAATTATTTTATTATTTAAATTGCATTTCAACAATTTATTTTGTTACAATTTGAATAATAAACCTTGTTAGATCTAGGTAATTTTAGTTTCATTTCATTTAATACCCAGATAATAATAATTGCCTTATTAAATAGCTGAATCGAAATTTTTCCCTTAAAAAGTTGCCAACGGAAGTTTATAATTATTTTAAATCTTAGCAACATCACCAAAAGCTTTTTATCGCTTCGGCTCAGACGGCTCTTATTATTTAATTAACAATATTTAAACATTAAAAAAAACATATTACATAAGTCGGTCGGGTAGGGATGTAACATCCCTAAAATAAATAAAGGCCTCTGTTCTGAATAATCTCTTTATTGTGTTGTCTACTTTCAATACAAAAATAACTTATTCAATGAGTTCAATAGCAAGCATGTAATGCATTTAATTTATCATTAGAAAACCCCGTAGCCCTTTCATGTACATTGCACTCCTCTGGGGTGCATCTAAACAAAAAATACACGTAACCATCCGTGTTCCTGCACTCTTTCAGACTACACCCGTCCCTCCCTTTCGAAAAAACAAAAACCAATCAAAGCAAATCGATAAACCAACTTTTTGAAGCATTCTAACAAGGGAACACGCAAAAAACACAGGAAAAGTCTATAGGATATACCCTTGGGCATTAATGGGTTAACCTAACCTCAGCTTGGCAAGTTTGAACAGTTCTCCATTAGACTAGCGTGTAGTCATATATGTTGATGTTCCTAAGTCGCGTCTCAACAAGCTTGCGTAAAGATGCCATAGGCCATAGACTGTCGCGACAAGAAGACTGCCTTGTTTGACTTCGGATTTGTGATCGTTGTTTACTCCCCAAGATAACTTTAGCTACTTCACAATGAGAAAGTAAACTATATGTACCTTTTGCGGTCATTAAAACAAAGCCGTTATTGTTGAATTTTTTTTTTAATGCAAGGGTAAAATATATATTTAAACATTTTATATATGAAACACAAATTATTATCATCTAGAGAAACAAAACAGCATTTTTTTTTTTTTATGTTTCAGTAACTTTGAAGTTTAAAACGTGTATGTCTGATCTATGTTTTTTATAACATCTGTTCAATTGCTATAAAGTATGGTCGGCCTGTGTGACCGACAGACAATAAGTGGGGCTTGCCGTGTCAGCATCAATGTCCCTTTAATGAGAGTATTCGTTATAACAATGGATTCTGTCCATTGGGCTGTGTGAAAGGATAGTTTGGTTGTCAGTGGTACTTAGAAAAAGAAGAATGGGTGTGAAAATCTGGCTTTATTATTTGTTTGCACTTCCGGGGCGCTGCACTGCAGGCGACCTGACTACGATGTACCGTTATTCAGCTTTTCTACCATCAAGGCAGAAATTATTATTTTTTATATGCTTAAAGTATGTTAGTAGGTTATATAACGAAAACTTTTGTTTCTATTTTTTTTTGTGAAGAACCGCCTTCATGAAACTATTGCACACCATTAGTTTCCATACTAATGAACAAACCGCCATCTTGGATAAAAATGACAACAAATAAACATGTCTTTACACTAACAAGGCAAAATAAATTTTGCCGTAGAGGAGGAATAAGAATGTGGACATTTTATCTGCTTTGCTCAGACAGACCCGTCAAAGGTGGTTCAGTAAAGTTGGATGGCTGGCTATATATATAAACAAACAATATTGCAATACCAACTGCATTATCCTACAACCAAAGAAGAATATTCACACCAGACGAAGAATTATTGTGCGTCAGCCTCAGGCCATACTATCTACCATACGCAACAAGAAATATATCGTCAAGACTTCAGTCAGCCAGAATACATTAGATGACAACTAATGAACTTTTCCTTGCATGATAAATTGTGTGATTGTGTGTGCGCTTGTCTATTTTTAGAAGTATATGTCTGTGCTTGTATACAAAATACAAATACTTATTTTATTTCGTTTATAATATGCTAAAAGACAAAACATCTGTTATCAGGACAAATTTCCATTTGTTTGGATTAATAAAGAAATATTATCTTATCTTGAAAACAAAAACTGCTTGTAACTGCGGGAAAACAGTTCTTAAGTAGAGGAAACAACATTAGTGTGTTTTTTTTTCATTATGTGCGAAACTGCACTGGGTGTCTCGTTTCGGCTGTAGAGATGGTGGCCCAAAGATCCCCATGGCCCAAAGATCCCCATAGCTTAAGAATCCCCACTCTCCCCTACCCCGGTATAGTTAAACAATTGGTGACATGATATTAAAAACGTATAATAAATATCTCGATATACTAAGTATTTAGAATAAGCTTCTTCTTGAATCTATTAGACAGTGTTAGATTGTAGGACTAGTAAAGGAGTAATTTGTGATAGAAACAGACTATAGTTTTTGATCCTTTTGTTTAAATCTCGTTAAATTTTAACTTTGAAGTGAACTCAGAAAAGTCGATGATTTAAAACGTAATTTTTTAAATAAAATATTTTCCCTTGTTTTTCAATGTAAACTGTAAACTAATTACGCTTTTTTAACGGTTAATTCAACTTCTGAGTAAATAACTATAGAATAACATGCATCTATTATTCTAGAGTAGACAATAACATTGTTTACAATAATATGAATAGATAAGAAACCCGTTTCTAACGCATCAAATGGTTTCTGAAAATAAAGAAGAAAAAAGTCCGACAACCAATGTGATACTTTTTTTGGGCACACTTATCTTCCCTAACAGAATAATTTAATACTAGCAATGATGAATGTGTGTTTGTCTAAGCATCTTACATGCGTGTCACATGTTCATTTACGACAGACAACAAGTAGAACCTAGATACGTTAACATTTGTGCATAATTAAAACAATATTAATTAACAGAGCAGTTGCGTGCCCCAGTAACTGGTTTGGACGGTTGTGTCAGTTTAAATGTCATTGTAAGGCGTTTTGAGGGCACTGAGGGCGTAAGTGTTAAGAGACACTTGGGATGGGAAATGATAATTTACCCTATTAAGATTATTCACTTGCATGTTGTCTGTACAAACACTATGTTAGAATTTAGAACCACTGATTAATGATTGAAGTAAGATTGTATCTATCTCTCTCTCTCTCTCTATCACCTCTGCATTTAAACATGTAGTAGATTACTTGCTTTTTAATGATTTCCATGAATATATACATATCTCTTGCCATTTACCCGGCAAGAACTGGATTATGTCTTGAGACGGGGCAAAGCTAAGAAGGCCCCAGGGGTGGGGGGGATCAGCAACGAGCTGATCACACACCTGGGGAATCGTGGCAACGGGAAACTCTTGGAGCTCGTAAACCGAACATGGTCTGAAGGTGTTCTACCGAAACAGTGGAGAGAGGCCTTAGTGGTACCCATCTTGAAGAGGAGTAAAGACCCGGGTCAGGCTGAAAGCTACAGCCCGATTTCCCTAACATTGTGTGTAAGGAAGGTAGCTGAGAGAATGATAAATCGGAGGCCCACGAGGTACTTGGAATTAAGTGGACTGGTCACAAACTGGCTTTCGTAGCGGTAGAAGATGAAGAAGCTCTGGTCAGGAGCACAATAGCTTTAGATGTCAAGTACACTATCGCCCTACATACCCCTCCACCAATGAATACAGTGTGAGACAATACCGCCCTCTCACTAAATGAATCCGAACTTTCTCCCCCTTTTGTGAAGCCGGCTGGTCTAGCGGTTAGTTCACCGGACTGTCAACCAAAAACCATCTGACACGTCGCGGGTTCTAGCCCGGCCACCGACGGATCCCTGTCGCCCTGCGGGAGTTTTGGGCCTGTAAACATATTTGCCCCAGCAGGCAGCAGTGTGTTTACAGATCGCACTGAGCATGCTGAAATAGCATGGATAGAAGCGCTACATAAGTAACCAATTTAATTTAATTTAATAAGACTAAGCAAGCGTGTAGGTCTACATGTATTCCCCTCCCAAATGCATGATAATTATAAATGCTAATCTCACTACACCGCTCCCATTTTATGTCATGTGATCAATCATGAATTAGATATAATCTAACTTTAATAATAAGAGTTGTCCTTGTAGAATGTAATTTAGTTCTACGGCAGTCTGTTTGAGACAGTAGCGGAGGCCAAACGTCCAGGAGTGGCGTTAGGCCCCAGGGCGTTAGGCCCCAATAGGGTTGGACACGCCAGCCAAGACCCACACTTATTCTACATGTCTAAAACGTAAATTTGCACTTAGAATGTATGTTTCGCTTTGGAATATATTATAGAGGTGTTCGCCCGTATTCCCTAGTGACTTGCATGATTGATGTTGCAAAGCCTGTCTGTGAAAGTTTAGTCAACAAACCAACAGCTCATTTCAAAACGAGCCAAGAAACTCTAGGAAAAAAAGTTGTCTTAACCCATATCTTGCTGGCGTCCTTATTTAAGAACACTTTGTAAAATGCGATTTAAGACATGAAATTAAGTTAATAGTTTGCGTTTTTATAGTGAATGTAAATAATATATACTGATCTATCTAATTATTATCTGTTTTTGTCTGCTTTTAGATTTTTTTGCGCTCGAAACAAATTTATATCGCGAGTTTGATAAAATTGAGGAAAAAAAGTCAAGTCTGAAAATGTGATACTTTTTTCTTAAGAAAATGATAAAAATTTACTTAAACTTTAACATAAATTTGTTAATTAATGTTCGTAGAAGGCATAAACATAAATATTTAGTTTAAAACAATAATAATAATTACACAGAGGTGTTAAAACGAACTGTCTTTTTTTAAGGACGCCAGCAACAAATGATACCGTGACATGAAATTTAGTTTTTTAGTGTTTTCTTTGCTAAAACATAGAAAAACTTTATTTTTTTGGATTTCTTTTGGAATATATTTGGGAGTCTTTAACATTTGAAGCAAGTTGAGTAGGAATGATATTATGTTTGTCTATAATAACTAGTTTTAAAACCACATTGTACATTTAGATACATAAATATACATTATTAGACTACTTCTAGGATATATTTCAATTATATTCTCATAATCTCTAATAAACTTTACTGAATTCAACATGCTATTACTTAAATAGAAGACGAAGATTATATAATACACTCAATATATTGATTCAGCGCCATGTTTGTAATAAATATGATGTAACTAAAGACATTCTAGTGAATTTCTAGATTCTAGCTCTCCTAATTATGTAAAAACAAATACAAATTATGTTGAATCTGAGAAAAGACTATTCAGCTTTGCAGATTGTTTTAAGCAAATTAATGTTGACCAAATTCTAGACTACATCATGCAGCCGACAAAGAAAGGGTTCTCCTTTTCTTAAGCTGGCTACTCTTTTTCTATTACAATATGATCGACACAAACCTTTCTTGCTTTTTTTGTCTTTTGCTGGCTCCGATACATTGCCCAAAAGACAAAAGATGCTTATAAGATTATTCGCCACAAATAAGACCAATATAATGTCCAAAAGGACAATTGTTGCCCATAAAATCTGTCAAATGCCCTGAACACAAATCCTCTTCCAAGAAGACACATCAGCTGCCAAAAATACAAATATGATGCCCTAAAGACGAATGCGCTGTCTTTAAACCTAACCTCTACACATAAGACCAATCCAGTGCCCATTAGACCTATCTGATGCCCATAACGTCAATATGTAGCCCACAAGGCAACTGCTGCTCAGAAGACGAATCAGCTCCCCAAACAATGAATCTGCTGCCCAGAAGACCTGTCTGCTACACGGAAGACTAATATGTGGTGTAGAAACTGCATGGAGGCGATGGAGACGGTCGAACATGTGCTTGTCGAGTGCCCCGCTCTGCATGGGCTCAGAGTGGAGGGAGGAGGCCAATCGTTTGTGCCGACTCTTTATGGGGATTATCACATCTGCGTAATACTGCAAATTTCGTTCTCCGGGCCCTAAAAGAGTAAATCTCGGTCTGCTTTATCGTCGAGAAGAGGGGTTCAGGTCTGGTGCCCAGAAGAGCACTTTGCTGCCCAGCAAACCAATTCGTTGCCCTGAAGACCTATGCGATGCCTAAAATACAAATCCGCTGCCCAGAATACCGATCGGTCGCCCATATGACCTATCCGACGCCCAGAATATCAATACGAAATAGGAAATTTACAATGCAATAAGATGAAAACAATTCGAGGAGACGCCACTTCTGTAAAAAAATATTATTGCGTCAACGCTTATCTGTGGTCAGAGTCTAATCTTGCATTTTTATTAGTGTATTAAATGATGTTATTGGTTTTTCTGGTTTGTTCTGTTAACCCATTCCGTGCCCGGATGCCACTCGAATGCCAATGTTTTATTACACTATTTTCTTTTCTTATTGTTTTAAAAAGCTATAAATTGAAAATTATAACTTAAATTGTAAAAAAAAAACATGTATTTATCCTTGAAATAAGAGGGCCTGTTTCTATTGCAAACATGCAATGGCACGGTATCATTTGTTGCTGGCGTCCTTTTTTAAAGACACTAAAAAAAATTTCACTATTTCACTAAAAAAATAAAATTTGCACAAATTAACTTTCATTTGTTTATTACATCATCACTTTCTATTACATATGTAAAAATCACGAAAAAATAAAACCTCAGCAAGATATGGGTTAATAATGACATGGCTTACTGTAATACAGAAATGAAATATTATTATTATACAAATAAAACATTAATAATAACAACAATACTTTCTTAGTCTATATATTAGTATATAATTAGTAGTACCAGGTGACCGATCATTCGATTTGTAATAAAGAGCAGGCGCTTGTACCTTAACATAATGTGTATGTAAAACAACAGTGCATAAATTAAAAAAATACTTCTTTACCAGACCAATAAATTGTATTTGTCTTTTTTCTTTTTTCTACTATGAATAACATGGGCTTTAAATTCTAATAGTCAAAGCAGATTTTTATTTGTGCAGTCTAATATCTAGATTTGGCCCGATAACCCCCCCCCCTAAAAAAAAAACAAAAACAAAAAAACAGCTTAATCTCATTTTAAACCAAAAAAAACATGTAGGCTAGAGTTGTCAGTTTTAAATCCAACAGAAATATATGTCATTTATGTCATTAAATCGCCAGGCTACAACCAATACATAAAAGTACTGCGCGTTTGTTTATGTGCAAGTCTAAAAGAGACTCGGGAACTGCCCTTCTACGCTCGCTCCACTGGCTCCCCGTGAAAGCCAGAATTGAGTATAAAGTGGCGCTACTGTGCCATCAGTGCATTATTAATAACGAGTTTCCGTCCTATCTCAAGGCACTAATCAGACCTTATGTCCCGCAAAGAACACTTCGTTCTGCAAACTCATCGCTTCTGGAAGAGCCCCGTTTCTCTCTGACGACCGTTGGCCGTAGAGCCTTCTCAGTATCCGGTCCGAAGATGTGGAATCAACTTCCCATTCAACTGAGGCGAACAAGCTCTACTGTTACTTTCAAAAAGAACTTAAAAACTCATTATTTCAATATTTACCTTCGATAACATTTAACATGCTTTAGAAACTTACTGTCTTATTTATGGGTTGGGTCGGTTAATGCTACATTTCTTTTTTTTTTTTTTTTAATCATCAATTTAGCTCTGTCACCTGGCCTAGTGTAATATCCCTATTTCTAGTTGTATGTTAAAAGCGATCTGAGCTTACATTATGTTTGTAGGCAGCGCTATACAAATATTATTATTATTATTATTATTTAAAAGACTGAAAATGAAAAGTTTAAATTTAAAATATCGTGAATTACGTTACAATTTTTAGTTCTTCTACCCCTCCCCTATTGGTGTACGCTCGGTTGAATCTGTGGCGCCTTCACTGTGGAACGGCTTACCTGAGACACTGAAAAACGCTGTGTCAAAAAAGGCATTCAAGAAGAATTTGAAGACTTTTCTTTACAACTAAATTGATCAAATACACATCCATCAGCAAAAAACTTGTTTGAAACTATTATAAAATGTTATTGTCGTTTCGTGCCTCCATCGGCCGAAACCTTGTTTAAAACTATTTTAGAGTGTTATTGTCGTTTCGATTTTGTGAGCGCGCTGAGCATGCACTTAGAATGGGCGCTATATAAATGACCAATTAATTAATTAATTTATTAAATTTAACAACTGTCAAACTTTCATATAAAATTATGTCAATTTTTTTAACTCCCTCCCTCAACCCATTCAAGCTAACAATGAGTTACGGCCGGCAAATATGTTTGATATGAATTAAAAAGGTCTGCGAATAAATGTAAATCGGGTAAAAAAAATAGGCATAGTCTAACTGGAGAATCGAACCCGGGTCGCCCGCACAGCAGTCCTCTACGTTAACAACTTAGCTAGAGAAGGTTCATGTCAGATGTGAAAAGCTATTAGACAGTATATAGGACTAGGCCTAAATAAGTCAGTGACACAAACTCACAAATTGACCAATGGGGATCCGTGGGGACACAAACACGATCTTTATATATATATAGATTTTCAATGTTTTCAATGTATTATTCCAAACATTGTTATCTAATATCCTCCATTTGTGTTACTATTTAAAATCAACTATCGCGGCAAAATATAATATTGATTAATATAAACATTTTTTTATATTTTTTTTAAATTTTGAGCATTAAACTTAAATACTAAATAATTAACGGTGAAATTAGGTTATTCATTGAAAAGACTGCAAATGAAAAGATTATAATATATATAGGCTACGTTAGATGATGTGTTTAATTCCTTCCCCCCTCCCCCGCCCCTCAATAAAACTAACAGTATATTACACTTCTGACTATTGTTATAAGGAAAATACGAATATACTGAATACATCTTTTCTCGTTTACCAGATTTCGAATTGACAATGTTAACATATTCTAATATATCTTACTTGGGTAGGCCTATATAAGCAAATCATACATATATTTAATAAAACATTCGTAAACAGATGTCTTGTATACAAAAAGTAGTTCTTATTATTATTTTCGACGTGTTTTTTTTTCCAAAATAATGATTAATAAACAAAATTTACAAATAGGCATATAGTTTGGAGAAATCTCATCTAATTCTGTTATTATTTAAACGGCAAACTATTATCTCACTAGTAATTAATACGTAAATATTTTACTTTTTTATTTTATTTTTAATTTAATCTAAAATATATTGAGGACGTTTTTATCTAAATAAGCTTCAAGGGCCGCATACTATTATTTGTCAGCCCGCGAGTCAACCACTGGCTGTAGTTTGCACACCCTGCATTACATAAATTATTACACTTGTTCTTGCTTTAAATTATATCTATCATCGGTGCGCAAAACAGCCAGCATAAACAAGAAATTAAACTTCTTGTTAATGTTGAACGGGTATTTCCGCAACGTCATAATTGCGACGCAACAAAACACCGCTCTTGAATGCCGCGCTAACAATATCACTGAATGCTTATTACAGAATACAAAATGTTCTCTATACGTCGATGACTTTGTGATCTATTATAGAGCTAATTGTATGATAGAAATACAGAATCATCTACAACTTCAAATCAATAAAATTCAAGAATGGACCGAAAAGAATGGATTTAAATTTTCCGCTCAAAAAACAAAAGTAGTGCATTTCTGTCAGATGCACAAAAAACACCCCGACCCTGAACTATACCTTTATAAAAAACAGATTCCTGTAACTACTAACGTCAAATTTCTCGGAGTAACATTTGATAGTAAATAAAATTTCCTGCTACATATAAAGGAACTAAAATCCAAGTGTCAAAAATCCACAAATCTACTGAAAACTTTAGCAAATACAGATTGGGGAGGAGAGAAAAAAAGTCTACTGAAAATATATAGATCACACATTCGATCAAAATTAGATTATGGATGTTTAGTATACGGATCAGCAAGAACATCATACCTAAAAATGCTTGATCCTGTACAAAATCAATGTCTACGTCTATGTCTAGGAGCATTTAGAACTACTCCATGTACCAGTTTGCAAATAGAAGCAAATGAATCACCACTACAAAATAGAAGACTCAAGCTATCATTACAATATGCACTAAAACTAAAATCCTTACCGAATAATCCAGCGTATTTATGTGTTTTTCACCCACAAGAAAAAAACAGCTTTACTGAAAACTCAAAATATATACCAACTTTTGGACTTAGAATTGAAAAAGAAATGATCGAAACTAAAATTGAATTTAGATTTATAAAAAGATATTATATACCAAAAACTCCACCATGGCTTTTTGAAATCCCGCCTATAAACTTAGAATTAAACCATAGAAATAAAAAGGATCCTTGCATGGATATGTTCCAAGAAGTGCTACAAAAATACCCAAATTATGTACAAATATACACAGACGGATCGAAAAATGATACAGCGACATCTTCGGTTGCTCTTACCTCAAATACAAGTAAAAAAAGAAAATATAATTCCAGTATCTCAATAAATACTGCAGAGGCTTTAGCAATATGCCTGGCATTAGACATTGCAGAGGAATCAGAAAACCAAAATTTTGTTATTTTATCCGATTCGTTATCTTGTCTTACTGCTATGGGAAACTGTAATACCAGGAATATATCTGCCTTGGACATTTTGACAAAATACCAATCAATATATGAAAGAGACAAACGTGTCGTTTTCTGTTGGGTTCCTGGTCATGCAGGGATAGATGGAAATGAAAAAGCTGACAGAGAGGCTAAGGCCGCCCTGTTGTTATCAGAGAGTATTATCCCAATACCATATCGAGACTTGAAACCTTTAATAATTAAACATGAAAGACAAACATGGAATAACTTCTTGAAAACCGAATGCAATAAACTGCAGTATTTGGAAAATTCAAAAACCTGGCATGATACAGGCCAACTTGTTCGAAAGGACGCAGTTATTCTCTGCAGACTACATACAGGACATACGAAACTAACACATTCGTTTATCTTAAAACGAGAAATGGCCCCAATGTGTGCTTTCTGCAATGCCAACTTAACAGTGTCTCACATTTTGTTGGAATGTAACACATTTGATGACATTCGACGTAAATTCTATTACTGTAGAACTCTTCATGAACTTTTCAGCAAAATTAAACCAAAACATATAATAAACTATATTAAAGACATACAACTGTACAACAAAATCTAAAGATATAAGAACAATAAAATGGATACAAGAGAAAAATGACAACAACGTTATCAAAAAGGCTCTATATAACCTTCGATGTTGATGAGCCGGAAATTCAACAATTCAATTCAATTCGTGCAATGGCATGTTTTCACGGCCAAAATCAATTATCTACGATAAATCTTTTGTGTATTTTTGTCTAACGATCATTTCCGATTTTTATTTATGTGGCCGAAAAGCTGTAGATTTTTTTTTAGGTGAAACAAGTCGTGCATTAAAACATGAAGATAATCGTTAGAGCGCTTTTGAAGAAAATTTCCACATATACACATATATATATATATACATACAATTTTAACTCGTATTATAGTATAGGATATAAACTAGAAGTTATGCCCCGTCAAAATGACGAAGAAACGAATGATTACAATGTGTTTTGTTAAAAGAGAAAGAAAAAAATACCAAACTATATTACAATAAAAACTGTAGTGAGAACGTTTCGTTGGGTATTTAGTTTTTGTTATATTTTATTGTTTACGGTCGCATGGCCCGTGAATATGCATATTAATTATTGCTGTCAAGGTTCTGACTTCTTATCCATAAATTTAAACAAACGATAATACTATCAAAAGGAAAACAAAAAACTAATACCAAACAATAAAAAAAGTAGACAGTAATATTTTGCAGTACGGGAAAATCCAGTCCCAAAACACACTTAAATAAATTTAAAAACATTTCAAAGGGAGATCATTCTAAAATGGCACCCAGATTTACAAGATAAATAAACAGCAGTATGCACAAGCATCTAAATAATGTGCGTACACACACGAACATACCACATCAGAGCTTTAATTTATCGAAGTGGCTATTCGGACCCGATAGCCAGTGGTAAAAAGTTAGTATCGGTTAGTTTAAATAGGTTAGGGATGGCTTTGTAGTATTTTTGGTAATAGTCAGTATCGGTTAGGTTATAAAGGATAGGGAGAACTCAACTCTGATTGGTTATGTTTGTGTGTGTACGCACAGTATTGAGCTGCTTGTCTGTATGCAAGGGGAATTATTGAGAAAACCTCGCATTCAACAAAAAAAAATTCAAATAAATAAACAAACTCACGGTAATTATATATTTTGATAATATTAGTCGAAAAATCTGTCGCATCTTGTTTTATCGTATACATTACAGACGCTCATTCTATAAATAATATTATTGCGTCCTAAGCACATCTGTGGCTTGAGTCTAGTCCTACATTTCTATTAGTGTTTTGAATGATGTCAAGTTACTTGTTTTCCTGGTTTGTTCAGGCAACCGATTCCATGCCTGAATGCCACTCTGGAAGAAAGAGTACTTATATGCATTTGTTCTCGCATAAGGGGCAAGGAATTTGTTTTTGTCCATATGTTTATCTGAGCATTGTAACATATTTTTTGGGCGTTTTTATTTTAAATTTACCTTTATGAAAAAAATGCAAACTCAACCATATGGGGAAGGACAGCTCACATTCCAATGGAGCAAGAAATTCGAATAGGAAGATAAAGATGGATAGGCCACATATTGAGAAAACATACAGCAAATTTGACTAGACACACTCTTGCATTGTACCCACATGGAGCGAGATGAAGAGGTAGACACAAAAACACAATTCTGCTTATGTCCTTTTTCTCCATGTGCCAATTAGTCTTCCTTAACACCAATTTTCAGTAAATACCCATCCCGAAGATATGACCCATTAATCTTCATGTGCGATAGACCAACTTCTGTAAACATGCGCCTCATATCTAACCAACCACCGATAGTCCTATTAATAGTGCCCATGTGGGCTAACGCATGGGAGTGTCTCCTATTGCGCACTAAGGGATCTTGCTTGGGTGAGAGCCTAAGATAACACGGTGGGGAGGAAGTAATCAACGCATTAGTACCTAACTTGCCAAAGCCCATTGTCCGGACAACTAGACCTGTCGTTTGGTACATGTAATGATGTGCATGTAAACGATAAAGTAGTGTTGCTTATTCACACTATTTATATTATCCCTTTTTTACCTGTAGAAAATGTGTAGAAAAGTTAAAGAGCATAGGAACAGTTCCTGATCTCAGACGCCTAGTTTGTTCTGTTGTGTAAACATCTTCCATACTAAAATGTTCTGAACATACTTTAGCCTTTGAACTGGGAGTAACGTATTTTCTTCCTGTGCGGAGTATCCATTCTTTTAATAAATCATAATTTTTGTTAGGAAATTAAATCAGAAAGAAAAAAATAATTAAGAATTGAAGAAATGATAAGCGTACATTATTTTGTTTCCATATTTTATGGTACGCTCAATATTTATGCATAATTGCTTCACTTTTAAATTATATCAATAAGAGCCCCCAAACGAAATGCAGTTTAATATATATATACTGACTGAAGATGTCATTTTTTTAATGTACATCAGAGACAAATAAATATACATCAACATGTATTATGTAAATATTCTTATATTTCAGTGGTAAAGATCATTAAATATGCTAGCAATAGTATATAGCCTATACTACAATATGCTACATGACAAGCACCTTATAGTAGGCCTAGTGAGACTTTGACTACATCTAGAGTATGTATTCTAGAGGCTATAAGTATAAGTAATTAAATCATAAATATTTGTATAAAAGGATTAATTTTGAAAACTTATACACATAATGTATAAACCATTCTTCTTTCTTTTGCAGAATCCTTTCTTTTGCAACTCAAAATTGAACAGTTGGGCATTTCTTATTACAGATCATTGACAATTCTCAACTAACTTGTCAGTAATATGATCGTTGAGCATTGTGTAAAATGGCAGCAACATAGATTCCGTTCTGCATTAAGGCACTATATATAACTGATCTATGCATAAATCAGGGGCGCGCAATACGTTTCTTGGCACAATTTTGTTTTATTGATAAGTGCGTGAGCAATTTTTAGTTTTCGCTGAATTTACTTTGCACAAACCAATTTATGAAAAAGGCACATTCCATTATTTTTATAGATCGGTGATTAGTATGGACACTATTGGTGTAAAATAGTTTTACATAAAAAGCATAGCAACAGTCGTTTCAGTTATACAAACCACTAGCATACTTCAGGAAAATAAAATGAATTAATACTGGCTTGGAAACATGGTTGAAAAGTTGAAAATTGGCACATCGTAATCAGGTCGCCTGCAGTGCAGCGCCCAGGAAGTGCAAAACAAAATTTGTTTTATTGCTTAATGTTTGTTGTGCATTACTTAATAATATATCGCATTATCATCCTTTTAGAGTTTAGGGTATAGACACTTGCACAACATTCTTATCTTCACTTTATTTGTAGCATTGTGACGCTTATCAAAGTCATTTTTAAACTAAGAAATATTGATGTTTAAAGATTTTAACTACGAAATCTCAGGTCGAGAGTTTGACTTTTTTCTGGGCCCTCTATGTTATGTAAGGCAACTGTTAGTAAAGGCCCAACCTCACCGGTCTCTCTCTTCTGTTCCCATCAAGCCTTTTGATGTTTCATTGTGCTTAAAAGTGGCATTGTCCCTTCAGATAGTCAGTAAATAAAACAATACAATAACCCAGTCTTTGTTCAGCTGTGGGTCAAGATTATAAAGTACAACCTGCCATGTTTAGCACATAATAGCTCTGTAAAGTGACCATGGCTATATACTTCGGATAGTGTCAAACACCCACGAGATGGAAGGCTCCCCTTCATAATTATAATTTGAAAACTTAACCTGTTATTGTTATTGTTATTTTTATTGTTATTGTTATTGTTATTGTTATTTTTTATTTCCTCTCTCTCTCCAACGCGAGTTTTGTGGGCGGTACTAAGCTTAGACTGTTCTAAAAATCCACTCTCGTGCCGACCTCAAATTCTCAGAATGGCTAGGAATAGTCTATTATTTCTCGTACAGGGGATCCCATCAGAGCTGGGTAGACTCAGGGACACCCTCCAGAACTGGGAAAAAATCCTATCTGCACTAGGATTCGAATCCAGGACCTTCGGCTCGCCAGTCGAACGCGCTGTTGCTCGGCTTAGAAGTTTACGAGTCATCAAATAGTATAAACATCAAATCTTATTCCAGTCTTTGTAAATATCTAAACAATATTACAGTATGCATACAGTTTTTGCATAAAACCCTTAAATTTGGCTATTTCTGAAAAAAAAATTGCATAGCGATTACGTCTTAAGAGTAGCCTATGTAAATCCTCCTTTGAAAAATGCATATCAGATGACGTACAATCTTAGCATTTCTCTACCTAAATAAATCATCTTCAATTATGTCTGTCTGCATCACACACGCATACATTGTCTACACACAAACACACGCAAACACACACACAAACATTCAAGATTAGAACAAAACATACTTTTTAGAAAAATTAAAACGTCTGTTAATATCTATTAGTAAAATCTAAAGGTAAAGGTTCGATCCCTAGCTCTATACATTTTAAATTCTTTTATTCTTTTCTTTATCGATTTAGCAAATATAAAACTAAGCCTCTTATTATTATTATTATTATTAATACATGTAGGTTTTTATAAAGTCAATTTCTAATTGTTCATTTCAACCAATCTTTTCAAGGTAAACTTTGACCATTCTTAGAAATTTTTGTTAAGAAATTAAAACTTAAAACATTTAGCAGTGTTCAAACGTTTCTGAGTCCACGTCATTTTAGGAGATTGTATGACAAGCACAAAGCCCACAACGCCCAGTACCTTTTACTTGTCCCTTATGAATGTCAGTTACCCATCAGAACTGAGTATGCTCAGAGGCACCCTTTAGAGCCGGAAACAAACCCTAGCCTTTATCAGGATTCATAATTATTCCGAACCTTCCGAACGATCAAGCGCACAAAAAGTTTTGCTAATGACTGGTATCAAACTAATAATTGTGATAAATATGTCAACAATGGTAATAATGTCTTACATGAAAGTTGACAGAAATAATGATAATGTAATCACTATACTTTTTAGAAAGCTCCTTACAAAGATTGCCTTTGCAACAGCTGTTGATTTATTGCAAAGGACATCGCAATGTAGATACTTCAGAAATCTTATCAGAATGCAGTAAAGTCGAAAGCCTTTTAATCCAAATTTATCAACTTTGTTCCTTAACACTAAACAATACTATATGATCTATGACGTCAACGATATCTAATAACTCAGTTTTTTTGTGTGGTAGCAATTAATAAATAAATTGTAATAACAGACATTCGATCAGGTCGAAGTTTTAATCTATGGTCAAATTTGTTCACTTTTAAGATAAAAAAGTCCGAAACCTGTAGAAATAACACTCAACAATCTACTATACCCTTTGTGAACACAAGTTACACTTAATAATTGCTTTTAACACTTAACATGCCAAATTCGACTAAAGTCGAATTTACAAAACTCTTTCTGTATGCCAAATTCGACTTTAGTCGAAAATCATAGTGGTTTTAAGAAATGGATCAAAAGCATAACCGAATAATCAATGGTATAGAGTTTGGACAGTGTATCATGACTGGCATGACTATCTTAACCTCAATCACCAGTATTTTCGGTTTTATTATGTGTATGCGTCACATATCCAACCGTCGGTTATAGCTGTACTCAATAATAACTAAACAGTAATGAAGGAATAACTTTGACTCGAACCAAACGTTATTCACACTATTTACATAGGAGTCTAACATAAACAGTATGATAGATAACGTAAGAGAACGCTATTCTTCAACGGAGTAATTATGTGACGTCACAGGCACCTATGACGCGTTTTGACTTTGACGCTCAAAACCGAACCACGTTGATGTTGCATGTACAATCTTGTTTATGTTTATCTTAGTACTGAAGCCGATTTATGTGTCCTTTTATGTTTATAGCTTGTTCTTGTGTGAATTTCAAAAATTTTAGTATTATTTGTATTTACTTTTATTGGAAATATACTTGAAATAGATCTATGGATGATTCTATTGTTTATCGAGCTGATTCTGATTCCGGTGAGGAATATAATTATGACAGTTGTGAATTAGATGATAATTTAGATTTAGAAAGTAATTCAGGTGATAACATTGATTTAGCCGGTGAAACCAATGGACCACTTGCACCTGCTCGCATTGATGCTAAATCGGCTTTGAGTTGTGATAGGGAGCAATGCAACGAATCAGTTCATTCTAACTGGGAAATGTTGGAGAGGAATGATTTCGTTGACCTAAATAGCAAATGGCTGCCCCCATTCATTAGTAGACAAGGTGTTCCTGTCGATACCAACAATTTTGAGGCTGTTGATTATTTCAAATTGTTTTTCCCTGATACTTTAGTGGAGCACATAATGCATGAGACTAATCGTTATGGTGAAAAGGTAAAAAGTGAAAAATGTGTTGGGAATGATGGATCCTACCGTGTGAAAAGCTGGAAGCCATGCGATATGGATGAGCTATCTGCCTTTCTTGGCATTCACATCGTGATGGGCTTATGTAGCAAATCATCAATATATGATTATTGGGCAACAGGAGCTTGGCTCACATACACCCCTTTTACTCAAGTAATGGGAAGAAATAGATTTCAAATTCTCAACTCATTTTTTCATTTCAACAATAACGAAAACAGACTAGAAAGGGGGCAGGATGGATATGATCCACTCTTCAAACTGCGACCGTTAATGGACATTACGGCACCTCTATACCGACAAGTCTATGGACCAGGACAAGCCCTTTCAATAGATGAGTCTATGGTGGCATTCAAAGGACGTTGTTTTTTCAAACAGTACATGCCATCTAAACCAACTAAATGGGGCATAAAGGCATTCATGTTGGCTGATTCAAAGTCTTTCTACTGTTTGAAGTTTATAATATACACTGGAAAAAAGACATTTGTGATTAGGGATGTTAAACGAAAACCGGAATACCGGATTCCGGTTTTGAATCTGAAAACCGGTTTTGATTTTTAAAACCGGATTTCGATTTGTTGACTGGAAGGTAGTCATTACTTCAAGTAGCACACCAATTTATTAATTTTTTTATTGGTTCTGATGGAAATATTTTTAAAAACAAAAGTTGGATTCACGCAAAACAATTATTAAAATGCCTTGCTAACACTATTAGTCTTAGATATTGTGTTTCTTTGTTTTTTCTCCAAATACCAACTATGGCTTGGGATAAAAACAACATCAAACTAAATGTCGGCTCATCTTTTAGATGTGCGCTACTCTTTGATGTGCCTCAAGTGCGGCAGGGATTGCCCCTCCCGGGTTGGCCTACACAGCTATTCTTGGTGGTACAGTTGGATACCTCACCAATGAAGCTACACCATCGTCTCTCGAGTCGGACGGATGCCGACGACGAATCTTTGATGTACGCAATGGAGATTGCAGAGACACAAACTAGTTTTGTTCTGTGACCTTGAACAATTCGGCTAGACACCGCGTCTGTGCTTTATTATTAACGGCAGCATTAAATACACATTCTTTTGACTTTTGATTGGTGCTACGTGATCATATTCAATACATTATTTTACAAGTCTAAGTCCACGGTGCACAAATGATCACTATTGAAAGCTATTATCGGTTGTAATAAATTAGCCCATATTTTTTTTAGTTCGAAAAAATGTTATGATAAAGTGTACAAAATCATAATGTATTCACACAAATCAACCTCTTGAATGCTCTGCAAATACTTAAAAAGTTTGAACTATTTTTCAAATACACCTACAAAACTACGCACATTTGCATGTCTTTTCCGACCTTTGACTTGTGACATTGCGGGGGGGGGGGGGGAATCGAAATCCGGTTTTAAACCGGTTTTATAGAACCGAAAACCGGTTTTGAAAAGAAACCGGTTTTAACATCCCTATTTGTGATAGAAGAAGGCAACACTTTGCGTTCACAGATTGTATTTGATCTGGTTGACGGATTAGAGGGAAAAGGCCATATAAAATACACAGACAATTACTATACAAGTATTTATACATATTCTAGTTTGAAAGTGAAAAATCTAGGTGCGTGTGCCACAATTCTGGAAAACTCAAAGGGTTATCCAAAAGAACTGAAGAAAAAAAAATTAAGAATGAAAAGAGGTGATCCTCCCATTTTTGCTAAATCAAAGGACTTGATCGTAACAACGTTTCAAGATAGCAAACGTCTCAGTATTCTATCAACTGTGGGAAACAACACAACTACAGTGAAGCGCATACGAGACAGAAAACAGCCAGAAGGTTATAGAACAGTAGAAAAACCTACCATCTGCCAGCATTACAATGGCCATATGGGTGGAGTGGATCATTTCGACCAGATGAAGGTTAGCTATAGCTATCCGCACAAATCAGTCAAGTGGTACCAATCAGTATTTCATTATATCAAAGAAGTAGCTTACAGGCTAAACAAGGACGCTTCCATGACAGCTAAACATTTTAGGGAACTAGTGCTTGAATCCCTTATCCAGAACCAAGTGAATAGGAAAAGACAAAAAAAGAAATACTATCGCCCCGACCCCAAACATTGATGACAGATTAACTGGACGTCACTTTCCCAATACGTACACAGTCAAATCGTACAAACCAAACTGTCTTGTCTGTAAATCCTGCCAAAAAATAGCCCAAACAAGATATTACTGCCCTGTTTGTAACGTCCCTCCTGCATTGTGCCATGTTTTGAGCAGTATCATACAGCTGTGAATTATAGCACTCTTCGCCAGCGCCAGCCACAGCAGTAAACTTTTTATAATGTGTGGTTTCAAAAATGTATAGTATAGTTCTGTACATTAATTTTCATTTACATTGGTATTTTTTTTTATTCCATTATTTGGAATTAATGTAAATAGTAAATTAACCTTTTGTTGATGATGAAATTAAATTGTATAAATGTAAAATTTATTATGTATAGTTCTTTAATTGATTTATGGCTTAAACTATGCATTGAAATTATTAATTAAAAGTCATTGTTTGATTTTAACTTTAGAAGACAAGTTCTTTCTATTTTTCTGAGTTTATTACCATATTGCTAAGAAGCTACACAAGGAAAATAAAAGCTATCTAAAAAAATATGTTTCCTATAGATATCACAAATATTCAAGGAAAGGTGGCACGATTTGGCGCAAAACTCAATTTTTCAATATGGTTTAATGTAGATCTATATGGTAGAAATGTAATCCGTCAACATTGACCAATTACATATTTGTAAATTTTACAGTTTTAGTAGACTGACAGAAAATTGAATAAAATCATTTCACATTTCACGGACCAAACAAATGCCAAACGGAAATAAAAACTACTTTTTTATTGCTAAATTTGTTTTCTTTTAAAATTAGTTTGGTCTTCTGGCTTTGTTCTATGGTGCAAGAATAAAATAATAATTGTCGACGGCTGTCAAAAAAATAAAAATGGACACAAATACATATTTTCCTATAAATGACACAAATTCAAGATGGCCGCCATGGTCACGTGACACTAATTTGCATGAAAACTTTATTTTTAAGTATGGTATTCTGTTTTACATATATGGTAGATATTTCACAGTTCGATATTGAACTGTTACAGATTTGTACATGTTGAAAGATACTAACCAGTTTTGGTAAACTAGCAGAAAATTGAGCAAAATCGTTTCAAAATTCATGGACAAAGCAAGGTGCGAATTGTAATAAAAACTTCTTTTTTATTGTTGAAATGTTTTTTTTTTACTTATTGTGGTCTACTGGCTATGTTTATATGCTGTAATATTGCACTTATATTTTCCGAAGGTTCTCAAAGAAGAAAAAAAGTGGACACAAGTACATATTTTTCTATAAGTGTCACGAATTCAAGATGGCCGCCATGGTCACGTGACACTAATTTGCATGAAAACTTTATTTTCAAGTATAGTATTCTGTTTTACATATATGGTAGAGATTTCACAATTCGATATTGAACTGTTACAGATTTGTACATGTTCAAAGATACTAACCAGTTTCGGTAAACTAGCAGAAAATTGAGCAAAATCGTTTCAAAATTCATGGACAAAGCAAGGTGCGAATTGTAATAAAAACTTCTTTTTTATTGTTGAAATGTTTTTTTTTACTTATTGTGGTCTACTGGCTATGTTTATATGCTGTAATATTGCACTTATATTTTCCGAAGGTTCTCAAAGAAGAAAAAAAGTGGACACAAGTACATATTTTTCTATAAGTGTCACGAATTCAAGATGGCCGCCATGGTCACGTGACACTAATTTGCAAGAAAACTTTAGTTTCAAGTATGGTATTCTGTTTTACATATATGGTAGAGATTTCACAATTCGATATTGAACTGTTACAGATTTGTACATGTTCAAAGATACTAACCAGTTTCGGTAAACTAGCAGAAAATTGAGCAAAATCGTTTCAAAATTCATGGACAAAGCAAGGTGCGAATTGTAATAAAAACTTCTTTTTTATTGTTGAAATGTTTTTTTTTACATAGTGTAATCTACTGGCTATGTTTATATGCTGTAATATTATGTAGTATTATGTTTTACATATATGGTAAAAATGTCATGCTTCCACAATAGTCCATAAATTTTTTATAAATTTTTTAACTCCAGACATTAATTTTGTGAAATTACCAAAAAACGAGTTGGCAGTGCAGCACATTTTGCGTAAAAAACCTTTGGCATGTTAAGTGTTAAGGAAAAGTTTTTCATCTGCATTTGATTCATTGAAAAAAGACAGTAAAATCAAACTATGTTTCATTTATCTCAGTAATTCGATAAAAATTAAATATCACCAATTAAAATCGTCATTTTTTTAGTTTAAAACCTTGACTTAGGCCAACTTTACTTTCAGCTCTTGTTTCCTGACTTTTGAAAAAAAAAAATCTAAACACAATTCTAACAATAATAATAAAAAAAACATAAAACAAAATACTTTACCCTCGTGGTTTCCCCACGGACTATTTATAGTTATTGTAAATTTATTATGAAATGCTGAAAGTAAAATATTATGCATGCTAAAAGTATGCTCAAATTAATGTGGGACACATGTGGGCCAAAGGTGGCTAATCGCTGCTTTTGTTCGGCAAACATCTGGGTTTTTTTCGGCTTCCTTTGGCCCGGTTTAGCGAAAAGGCACCGGGACCGGATCAACTTGCCGACAAGGGCCCGAGTTTTTTGACGAGTCTGTGCCGATCTCGGACCAACTCTAGTGTGTTACCAGAGTAGGGATTGCACTAAAGTTCATCCCTTTTTAGGCGTTGACTTAGCCATCTTTGTTACTTGTTATGAAACGTCATCTTTTGACATCGCATGTGCCATCAATTTTCGATATAATTAGGCCTATAGACTCCTTTGCAATTAGGCACTCAAAATATATTGAATCTGCTTGTTGAGAGTTGGATGAAAGGAGAGTGGGGTAGATTCTATAAGATGAACGATGTTTGTATCCATCCGGGGTTGGGGGGGGGGATAAAGGATTACTCGGATAGCGAATGCATAAATTGCATCCGTGAAAATCGTGTAGGCGTTACAGTTTTATGTCGTCAGTGGCACCAAAACAAGCTGACACACTATTCAGCCAGACCACTTCTCGTTACAAAGTGAAAATGTTCTATGATTACACTAATGACGGGGAACATCGCATGACAGGAAACTCATCTTTCTTGAAGAAAAAAAAATCCTAGCGATCAGCTGAATGTCGATGCTGATGCTGATTTATTGAGAAACCCATTTCTCTGAAAGCCTCTCAGAGGGTGTAACCGTCCTCGAAAACGACAGTCATATTTAGAGGACTATGTTGTTTATGGACTCAGTTGACTTTGTTGTTTAATTTTGTGTCCGAATTTTATAATTCTAATGTTGAGTGTAATTTGCTGTTTTCATTGTATGTAATATGAGATATATGTTTCAATATAAGGTGATGGGGATGTAGTGTCCTGCGTGTTTACAATGAACTGCGTGTGTCCATTGTTTAGTATTCAGTATTATTTGTTTTCGTCGTACTTTAAGATCACATGCTACCTTGAACCCCTGTGTAACTTGTCTCACAAAAAATCAGTTATTGTTAGACAAATAAACCAGTAATGATTTATTTGTTCATAAAACAGATCATTTTACTTCTGACCTCAGTTGTTTGGATTATTTAATATCAGTAAAATCTTCATTTTAGCCAACTGTTACGTTTTTTTTCTTATAACTTTTGCCCATCTATTATATTATTATAAACGTTGTTGACCTAGGCTCGTTTCCTCGATAAGAAAAACTTTTATATATGTCTGTATACAAATACTGACAAAGCAAATAGAGCTTGCGCCTTTGTCCTATGGAACCTCAAGGGATGCTCCACCAGGCAGGCCCCACGAGAGTTTAGGGGGCCCATGAAGCCCATGAATAATGCAATTTAAAATTAAATAGGCAATTACGAAAGTATTTTTTAATTGTTGCTATTAAGCTAAGAGGAAATGCCCCAAAACCTCCTACAATGTCACGTGGCGCGGGGGGGGGGGGGGGGGCTTAATTTTGATGTGCGCTCTTCATCACAGTCACTCCTAAAAACTCCTAGTTTGGATGGACACAAAAATAAGTACCTGTGAGTGCGCTCTTTTGAATCAGTGGCGCCTTTTCTGTGGAACTGTTTATCTCAGACACTGATAGGATCTGCTACAAGAGAGTCTTTCTAAAAGAACTTAAAGACCTTTCTCTTTGGCTAATACATCTGCCACTGCAAAACAAACCAAGAGCGCACCGAGCATATTTATTTATTATCATGGATAGAAGCGCTATAAGAAATGCCCATTCTTATCTTATCTTCTTATCTCTTTTTTATTATTTTTCTCCAGAGACGATTATAGATATAGACCTATGAGCCTTAAAGGATTACAGTTCTTCCTGTTAGCTTAGTAGCCTAGGCCTTTATACTTTATATCGCTGCATAATAGTACGGCAGTCAAAGCTAGTTAGTCGATCCTATTACACTTTAATGATCTCATGTGCGATAGCCAAGAAGGGAGGTTGAAGTAATCATAATTTTAGACAAATGTAAATACACATTATTCAGTTGCAGCCTCAAGAGATGGAAAATTCTGTCAAAGCTCCATGGCATTTCTAGCACCATATGGTCAGATCGAATTGAACGTGTAAAACCATTTATAGCTCATCTACCAGGGGTTGAGTTGGCTTTGGAAGACCTGTTAAAACTGAATCTTACTCCGAAAACCAGAAACGAAATCCATGAAATTTATATGTTATGTCGGTTCTTTCACTTGCATCCTAATGTCAGTCACGTGGCACAGTATACTAGTCCCTATTGACTTCTGCAACAAAGTCATTCAATCTTGTGATACGACTATAGATAGGCCTATGGAAGTTGCAAACATAGAAAGCTTATAATATGCACAACTAGGGACTTTGCGAAACAGTTGGAAAGCAATGTGGAATGAAGCTAAGCTTGTTGCAGCCCACCTGCAGATAGAAGTACAATTGTTTAGGAATAGCATTACAACTTCCAGAAAAATAACAAGATTTCATGATGAGGATAAACCTGATGAAAATGTAAATGAGATGAATAAAACAGAAGAATGCCCTAAGGAAGCCCACTTTCGAAAACACATATTTTATGTTGTAATGGATAGTGTTATTGGAGGGCTTACAGTTTACAGATCGGTTCAATTCAGTAAAAGATATTTCAAACACATTCAGCTTTCTTTAGAACTACCAAAAGATGTCAGAAGATGATTTGAAGTATAAAGCTGCTAAGTTAGCAGAAAAGTATTATAATGACATAAGTTGTGAAGACTATCTTCGGGAAATAATTCACCTAACAATGGTTCACAATGCAAATTTTTGTAAAGAACAGTTAAGTGCATTGGAACTGTTAAATGCTTTGCCTAATTCCAAATTAAAAAATAATTTTTCATAACATTAGTTCGAGGATGTCCCTTACAGCACCAGCCACAGTAGCATTAGCAGAGAGGAGCTTCAGTATACTTAGCTCATTAAAAATTGCCTTAGGTCCACCATAAGTCAGGATCGCCTGAACAACTTGGCTAGGCTCAGTATTGAGTCTGGCATTGCAAGACGAATAACCTTTGACACTGTAATTCGTAGTTTTGCAAAGAAAAAGGCACGCAATTTAAGGCAGCCCTGTTTTAATAAAACTAGTCTTTTTTTTCTGTGTCTTTTTTATCATTCTTGTAAGCCTTTTGATGAATTTTCTGTTGACTATTTCTTTTCACCAAACAGTAAGCATTCAAAAGATGAATGATTTGGTATATTTGTAAATAGTTATATCAATTCTGATCAATACTGAAGCGGAGGAACAATTAGATCTACAACAATTTAAACTAAGAACTATGTACTTGATTAATGTATTCTTGTAATAGACCTGTAAGGCTGTGATTGAAATCATTACACTCTAATGCTAAATGGTAACACTTATGTAAGTTTCACAAAATGATCCACAGACCTTTCAAAAAGATTCCTGATTTTTCAAACGTGTGTAATACATATAAATCATCTAGATATGACTAGTGTTAGAAAAAAAAAGGTTGTTTTTTTCGGGGGGGGGGGGGGGGAAGGGGCCCAGAAAATATCTCGTACCGGCATCTTTTTTTTCTCTCGAGGGCCCTGCCATCAGGATCCAGACCCATTGTTATAAAAGTTCAGCTCCACATCAATAACACCTAATATCTAAGCTGTAGATGACCCAACGTCGAGCGGCAAGTCATATCTTACAGGACAGGCCTTAAACAAGCGCCAAACTCCAACTAAAAACGTACAACAGCGCAGAGCGATAAACAAGGTCACCACTATTTACAAGCAAATTTCCACGCAGCCAGGTCGAATCCAACAGTGTCCCGCTCTACCCGAGGCCATCAGCTCAAGCTGCATATCCCACATGCACGCACCGACGTCTACACCATTAGGCTGTGGAACACCCTCGGCAAGGCGTCTATCTCTGCCCCTACTGTTGCACCTTTCGAATCGTCAAAAAGGGGCTGGACTAAAAACATAATGTGAGACTCTGTCATCTGTTTATAATTGTAGTTTGTGATGTTTTTTATTTTAAGTGTAGTTAAATTGTGGACTATTTCCTCGGTCCTTACGGGGTCTCCACAATATTATGAAGAAGAAGAAATGCCTAAATTATTATATTTGTATGATTACGACTTTAAGGATTCTCGTGATTTTTAGTTTTTTTTAATGTTTTTCAAGAAGTAAGAAATATTAATTATAATTTATCATCTTATTATTATCAAATATAAAAATATTCAAAAATAAAAATATTTTAGCCATCGTTACATAAGTCGATTTCGGAATGGCTCAGTCAAAGTCTAGAAGAAATGTGCGTGTAAATATTTTACTATTCAGATTTATTATTATTTAGGCTTACGTCACAAAGATTATGAATCTGGCAAAATTAAGTTGTTTCAGTAAGATGCATAAAAGGCTTGTGTGGTAGTTATTCGATTGCACGTTATTAAACAAATGTTCTAAAGCCATTATGCAAATTTCAAGATTGATTTATTTGATGATTGCCCTTGTGCAATTTTGACTGCATCAACATTAATGGAAATGCATTTAATGTTATAAACCATTTTTTGTTGCTGTGATCAACTTCATAGAGTTTACTTTGATTTATACATGAATAACTCCGAGTGCATGGTGATTGACTAAGATCAATATATTACAATAGGCCTACTTCAAACACCAACTTAACAAAGAAAGGTATTTTTAATAACTCTCTAAATACACTGTTGAAAATTCAAACTTTATAAAAAGATGTAGACACATTTTTAGTTACAACAAATATAACTTTTACACATAGACAAATTTTCAAGAACAAATTATAAAGTTGAACAATATTTTTACTCATTGACGTCAGTTTGTTTATTATTAATATTAAAAACTAAACATTTTGAGACATCGGCATTTGTTCATTCTCCGTTGATGACGTCAATATTCATTGATGAAAACAGATGTCAAAATTACTTGGTATTTCATGATTTCGAGTAAGGAGTTTGGTAAACTGTTGAAAATTTGAAATAAAAATGGTAGTTATAAGCAGCTGCTATTTACTAAATGTTAATAAAAAAAAAAAAGAATCTGAAAACTTAGGCTTATACTGTTATCAAAATTTCCTTTTAAAATGTTTGACCTTATTGATTTTTTAGTCCATTACCGACTGCTGTATTCTAAACTGAATGTTATTTATTTACATAAATGCCGCTGGTAAAAAGAGAATGACTAATTGGCTTGAAAACAAAAGTGGTGAGAAAATTTAAAGTTAATTCCGTTATTTTCAAAATTTCATTGTGAATTTGTCCATAAAACATAACAATCTTCAAGCTATGTAAGTTAAATAAATATTAGCAATTTTTCAAATTTGATTTAGTCATAAACTGACATTAAAAAGAAATACGTAAACCAAACTATAATTGCCTAAAAAAATAAAACCGAACAAGCGTCTAGACTCTTACGTCAAGGGCCTAACAATGTTCAAGAGTGAACCTGGGGGGGGGGGGGGGGGGGCTCACCACATGTAACATAGGGTACAGTCTTCGCAGCCAAAAACACTTCATTACTTTTTCCCACTGCTGGCTCCCCTAGAATCATTATCGAAGTTGCTCTCTGGTATATCTGCACTGTCGCCCGGTAGAACAAATCCCATACTATAGGTATGAACTTCCAGGAACAAGGTCGGGGTTGATGCGGTAATGCTGCGCACATAGCTTCCTCTCCTTCCGAAGTCCTCATCCTTTCGAATGTGCAACGAGATCTCGGACTCGCAGCAGGGGATGTGCCCCATACGTTAGCCAACCGGTGCTCTTGATGTAAGCAAACCGGTGGTTTCCATACTTCGCTAGCGAAGAGGTCCTTGGGTACAGACCTTTTTTAGAAGTCTCTAAACTTACTCAAGAAATTTAAAATATACTTGAGCTATCTGGTGATGAAATTCATAAAAACGTGTCGTTGTAGTGGATATACAATCACTTTGGTTGCCAAGTCATACAATCTGTTACCTTAAAGATTTAGATCAAAAGCACACAAAGGAATATGATTTATACATTTAAATAGATTCCAAATGATCGATGTAATTTTTAAAAACATCATTAGCATATTATAAGATAGGCTACAATTATCGTCAAACCACAATTATGTATTTATATTGTGTCAACAACTAATATTAATAAAATAAAGATCTATAATAAAAAAAAGTCATACTTCTTCATTTTCTTTACAATAGTACAATTTTATATATATTTTTTGATGCCTCTATTTTGGCTGAAAAATAGAGTCTAAAAGCTAGAATCGAAGAAATAATGAAAATGGCGAAATAGTTACCTTAATAGGAAACGCAGATTCTCTTGTATAAAAAAGAAATGACTCAAACACGTTATTATCTAAAACGTTTTGCTTAAGATGAACTGCGATTACATGGAGATATACAAAACATAAAAGGCCATAATTTTACATACATTTAAAGCATATTTCTGAAAAAATAAATTCGTCTATGACTACCAATTTCACTGTAAAATTAAAGTTTCGTTTGCCGTTCTATATTTTGTACTTCGGGTACATAAGCGCTCGTGTATAAAATAAATTATCAAATAACATTAAGCTCAATCGAATTCACTATGTCGCACACCTTACTTTAGCATGCATGCAATTGTTAATATTAATTAGTAAAGCGAGTTAATTTAAAACATGGTAAAAAAAACTTTTCTTTTATTTTTCATTTTGTGAAGCCCGGACGTAAAAAGAGGGATTGTGTGGCCATAACAATTCACAGCCACCTTTTACTTTACGCAACTACATGTAATGTAAAAGCCAGATAAACACATGGACACCATTTAATTTTTGGTAAGATCCCAGATACGTAGGCCTACCAGATACTGGCATTAAGTAGATTTTTCACCTGCGTGTCCCATTGCATGTCTTACTTGTTTTCTTTCCTCTACACTAAACAAATCTTTACTAAACAAAACTATACTAAAAAGAATATACTAAACAAATCTATACTAAATATATATATAAACTATATAAACTACATACATACATATATATATATATATATATATATATATATATAAACAAATATTATATACTAAACAAATATATACTAAAAAAACTATACTAAACAATATTATATTTTAAACAAATTTATGTTAAACAATTATGTTCTAAACTAATTGATGCGAAACTAATTTTTTCTCAACAATCAATTTTAACAAGAATTCTAAACAAATCTAAAGTAAAAAGTTTTATTTCTAAACAAATATGTACACATCTAATCTAGTCTAAACAATCTTAACTAAACAACTTTACACTAAACAACCACTGACACATATAGTCTTGTCATGTATATTGTTTTTCCAAGAATTGGAACACGCAATGTTTATTCCTCTCTCTCTCTCTCTTTTCTTACTACACACAATATTAGGACGTTTAGTAGGAAAACAAAAGGTTCTAGGTAATGTTGGGATTCTGTGTTGATCTCAAATTCTCAGAGTCTGGGAACGACTCATTATTTAATAGGGGAAGTTCATATCGTTTTTGTTATGAGTTTTGTAATGATACCATGATTTTCACCCCTACTGGTAATGGGTCTATCCCTTGCACCACTCGGATAGTATTTAATGATTTGTTTTGTCTGAAAGACAGAGAGTTTCAAAATATGTTCCTTTGAGAACGTTTGTGTTTGCACTATTTTGTTCTAACTGTACATAATAGATATATTGTATATATTGAACATACCACCTGAAATAAACTATCAACAACAGTTACACTGAAGCTTCCTTGTCAAGTTACTATTCGATTGTGTTGTATACATTACAATAAGATTTATCTACTACTCTAACGTACAAGAAAGGAAATGTTGGAATACAAATACTGAATTTGTGCCCAGGACTATAAGAAGAGTTCGTGTAATACTGAAACATAAATACTAATAATTAAAGTCTCCCCTAGGACTAACGAGAATTATCAGCAAGATCTACACAGCTCTGGCCACAAGGGGATTGTGGACGTAACAGTCTATATTGATTTTTTTAAAATTCCCTACTTACAATGTGAACAGCACTCATCAGTAAATCCAACGGGACATCCAGATGTACAACGTCTGTTGTAAAACAGACAACCATCAGTTTGGTTCAAACAATTGCTTCTTTTGTTACAGTCTACAATGTATCTAGGTATTTCTGTACACTGTATCTCTGAGAAAAAACAACACAATTTGGCGGTTTACGTTTGGGTTTATGTTAGGAAAAATTAAAAAAAAATCAATAAAACCCATAGCTAGATACAGCCGAGCCAACTCAAGCGTTTTCATCTGTTACACGCACATAAATATAGATAGGCCTACAAATACAAATAAAAGAAATAAAAAAATTGTAATAAATAGATTTAGATTTTAAAGTTTAATAAACATTATTTTCATTGAAATTATTTTGTAATTCCTTGAATAGGTATCATGATTGTGCAAATCGAGAATGGCATGTGTTGTCCTAAATGCAGCACAAAAGCAAGATTCGTAATATATATATACATAAAGCAGAAAGTGTACTGATTTAGATCCCCATTGGTTACTTTAAAGACACGTGACCTTATTGTCATATTGTCATATTTTAGTTTTGCTATTTCGCTTCAGGTATGTGTCTTTTCTAGTTGAGCGATTAGCGTATCCAACTGCCATGTCATGTGTTCCATTCTCCACCGATAGCTTTTTTCTATAACTTTCTTATACATTGTAAATAATTTTAGGACTTATCGCTTTCCTAAAATATGTTCAGTAAGTAAAATATAATTATTATATTTTCAACTCATTAGGGAGACGTTTGTTTGATTATAAGACAGGAATAGTCCAAACTTCTGGTTAAAAAAGTTCCTGATTACTATATTTATTTAAAATTACTTTCTTAAATGTCTTTTAAGTAAATAATCTCTATATATTAAATTATTTTAATTTATATTCATTAACGTTTATATTTTTTTATGCGTAGCTTATATGGGCCTATGTAATTTGTTTCCTGTGCAACACTGAGGAAACTAGCTTGCTATAAAATAAACTAGAAGTACAACAGTTGTGTCGCTGGTATATTTGTAACCTGATATAGTCCTGAACCAAAATAATAAAGAAAATATTTTTTTGTTTTTCAATGTGTGTGATTACGTTAATGCTCTTAACTCACAATTTTTTGCTTTATGCAGAACGCAACTGATGCAACACCCAGGATGTGCCACTGATATAAGCTACAGTTGTTTAAATTGGGTAGCATTTTTTTCAGACGACTTATAATGTATTTATCTTAGGTTAGCCAATTAAATTATCTACGTTAAATCCGTTGGTTTATATACATATAATCATAAACTTTAAATTAATAGTATATGATATCATTTATTGATAATAATATATTCTTTAAAATCTTTACAATTAATGGGTAATGATTTCAATAGTTCATAAACTTACTGCAGTAACGCTATATCCATCCCATAAAAAAAAAAAAAAAACTAAATCAAACATTTACTTATTATATTGATTTGCAAATTAAATAACACGAAAAAAATGGCATGATAGAAAAGAAATCGCTTTTCTTCTGATAAAATATTATATTTTCTTAAGTATAGTTGAAAAACACAAAAAAGTTTTGCACCTTCAAACAAATGAACTTCACAGAGACCAAGTATAACTCCATTTGTATGCACATATATAAATATTTCAAAATATGGTATCAGTTGGATGGTTTCGTTATTTATCATATACATGAAGACCAGATGACCAGAATCATTGAAACTGTAAACTTCACTGTTGCTGTACTTGACCAATCTGAATAATTGATCTTGGCCATCTAAGCTTGAGAACACTGGAAGAGATGATCTCGTTTTTTTTTATAAAATTATTCAAGCATAAGCAATATTTACGCTAAAAACAATATTTGTTTCAAAATGCCCATACATGTAAAGATATTTAAAGTGTACACGTTTATAATATATTAAAGTGATTATGTGCAAATTATTTAAATTTTCAACCAAATTACAAATATACTGGAATTGATATTAATTTAAACACATTTAATCTATTCATTCAATAAACTCATACAAAAACAATACAAAAAACAAAATAGTAAGTGCAATTGTAAAAACATATACAAAATAATATAACGAATACTTTACTATAATTATTAAGAATAATATCCCTGTTGTTTCCGTCGGCATTAGTCGTATTAACTAGAGAAAACGTGCAATTATATCCATTGGTACTCCCTTCAACAGCTTTGTAAAATCGGCTTGACCATATAGTCGATGTATTCCCAGTAGGTAGCCCCAATTCATCATCGAGTCCTGTTCAATATAAAATACAAAGAAAACGTCAATCTCTAGTACAACACAAAAAACATAAATGTATTATCAAAATTTTGTTAACTGTAAACTAATTGTTCGGTAAACTGCTAATGGAGCCACAATATAGATTTTAAGCCTATGAAGATAATTTATGTTTCCTCACTACGCAATTATGTTGTGCACACCAAAGCAAAGGTTATAGACCCAGGTGAGCCCCATCGTCCCTAGTTTCAGGATTCAAGTCGAGCTGTGGGCTTAACGCCTTATTGGTGTGTCTAAGGTGTATGCCTCAGGTGTCTCAGACGCATTTTAGATATAAGATGGCAGGACAGGGTTTCAAATGCAGAGTGAAATTTCAAAATTTCAAAGAGCAGGGTGTCAAGACATCCGCATTACTCTCAGTAACAGACGTCTCAGCTGGCTAGGTCATGTTCGCCGAATGCCACAGGGTCGACTTCCACAGGACATCCTTTCAGGAACATTAGCTTCAGGACAGAGACCTGCTGGACGTCCAAAACTGAGATTTGCGGATGTCTGCAAAAGAGACATGAAGCACCTCCAATTGACCCAAACAGTTGGGAGATCATTTCGCGGGATAGGCCCACCTGGAGGGCAGTAATCAAAGAAGGTTCCAGGCTTGCGGGAGAGGAGCGCGCATAGAACAAGAGGGTGGAGACAAATGTGGTCCCCTCTGCTACCTTTATCTGCAGCCAGTGTGACCGTGCCTGTACGTCTAGGATTCGCCTCTTTAGCCACATGAGGGCCTACAAGGGAAATGGATCGTCTCACGAGACGTAAAATGCCGAATAAGGTGTAAGCCTTCAAATTCCTGAGTCAATATTACACAAACTTAATCCAGGTGTGTAAATAAACACAAAATGCTTTAAGTAAAGGAATCAGCAATTCAGATTTTAATATATATTTTTTTTTTTATAAACTCAATAAGCAACAATCGTTTGTTTACAATAACAATTTTACATTAGTTCATACAGAGTGATTACTTTCACTCAAGGCTAGAATTCAGAAGTTTCAAAACTAAGTTATAATGGTTTACCTCCATTAATGTAGAGCATTTTCAAGTCCTTTTCAGCATCTGAACCGATGGTTATTGAATCAATAAACATCTCAGTATCACAATGAACGTTGTACGTGAAGTCTTCTGTTATAGTGACTAGGGACTTTTCACAGAGCTGCAAGTCACCTTGGTTCCCGAATAAGATGCTCATGTTGGTGTTTGTACCTGGATATTGATGAGAATTTTAATTTTTTTTCTGATGTAGAGTTCGCAAAACAAAACACCGTAGCAATAGCTAAAAATAATAATTGATATTGGCCTACGAGGGATTGTAGCATTGACACACAGCACATTTATCAGTCATCTTTAGTTTACCGAAGGCGAGAATCCGTCATTGTTGGGTAGACTCATGGTGCGTTTAACTTTTTTGTTTATATACAATTAAAGAACTTCATACATATTACAAAAACTTCGCTTTTATCAAACATGATTATTTTGATTCTGCAAAATGATATCGATGCAAAAGTAAATAACTCATCTTCCCATGTTAAATAATTATAATGGAATAAATTATTTGTCATGCTCAGTGCGCTCTATTTCCACAATTCAGTTGCATATTTTGGGGTGGAAAAACATTTTAAAAAATAATAAAAAATAAAATAGTAACTTCTGTTTGTATCCAACCACAGTGAAAGCTAATTATTCACTTCAATGAGGAGCGTTGCATCTTTGAGACTACATGCTTTAAAATAAAATCTCCAATATTGAAGGGGGAAGTGACATCGTATCTTATACATTACAGTTTACAGACGCTTATTCTACAATGAAGATTTTTAGCTTCCATTGCTCATATGTGGTCCGAGTCTAGTCTTGCATTTTTATTAATGTTTTAAATTATGTTAAATTACTGGTTTTCCTGGTTTGTTAAGGCATCCATTTCATGCCCGAATGCCACTCAGAAAGAAAGAGTACTTATTTATTATTGTTTTCGCATAAAGGATAAGGAAGTGTCATTGTCATTATGTTCATCTGCAACAGGTTTTTATTGGGTTGTATTTCTAAATTAGAGTTTAATGCCTTACGTATCATTACTACTTTACACTTTACCCTTCCGTCCTCTAGTGTTTCTAGGTTTAGTGATTTGACTAATGGTGTTACTCTTGTTAATTGGGAATATTCACTAGTTATGAAACTTGCAGCATTTTTTGAATTTGTTCTTTTTTTTAAATGTTTTCTTTACTTGATGGGTCCCACTCAGAGGCTGCATCTTCTAGCACAGGCCTAACTAATGTGACATAGCATTTACGTTTTATATTCCTATTACATTTGTAAAGGTTCCTTTTTATGAATCCTAATGCTTTTTTTAATATTTTTAAATAACTTCATCAATATGAGGATCCCAAGATAACTTATCATTTATTATTACTCCTAGATATTTTGCATTGTCATGTCTTCAGCATGAATAAAGTAGTTTGTTATTATTAGTTTCTTTGTCTTGGATACCCTTATCAAGAGACATTTTTCCGGTTTGAAAGACATAGGCATACTCCAGTTACATTCCCATTTTTGTAGTTCATCTAGGTATTCCTGTAAAATTTCAGTATATGTTCCTGTCTTTTTAATTCTATAAATTATACAATAATCATTATACTAATATATCATTTTACAATCATCAGCAAACAATCTTACTTTTTTTCCTGTGTTAATGCAATTTGGTAGATCATTAATATAAATTAGAAATAGTATAGTTCCTAGAACAGTTCCTTGTGGAACTCCTGAGTGTACAGTTATTAGTGATGATTTAGAGCCATTAAGTCCTGAATCCACTGATGTAAGGGACCATAGATGCCAACATATTTACGTTTTTTAGTAGACTAGAATGATGAACTTTATCGAATGCTTTGGAAAAATATAGTAATATAGCATCAATTTGTCTGTTATAATCGAATCCCTTAGACAATTAATCTATTTAGCCTATTAATTAAGTTTCACATGATCTGTTTTTCCTGAGTCCATGTTGGTGAGGGCATAGTGCATTAAGTTTGTCTGTATTATTTACTATATTGCTATATATTATATGCATATATCCAAGCAGCCGTTCGTAAGGCAAATTTGTTTGAAATGACAAGGAGCCAGTGGATGTTTTTACGAACAAAAGTGGTGTGCTTAGACTTGATTATGTACTGCTGTCTCTGCTGTCTCCAAAGATGGTTTTGAGGCGTGTCAGTTAAACAACTGTTTCAGTAATTCAGCCTTGATTGAAGATAGGGACGTACATTTCATTGTTTAATCTAGATTCTAAAGCAGGGATCGGGAACCTATGGCTCGCGAGCCAGATGTGGCTCTATAGATGGCTGCAGCTGGCTCGCAGACAAATGTTCGATTATAAAAAAAAAATATTTCTTTAGACTCCTTTGGTCTACATATTAATTGCAAATCAATCCTCAGCAGTGGTAAAGGAGATAAACTCCGTTGACCTAAAAGACAGAAAAATAGCAACCCTGCATGCATTATAAGTAAAGGGAAATGTACTTGAATTTTTAGTTTTAAACATCATGTATGGCTCTCACGGAATTACTTTTCAAAATATGTGGTGTCCATGGCTCTCTCAGACAAAAAGGTTCCCGACCTCTGATCTAGAGCATTTGGATGTAAGGAATAAGTCATAACTAGAGCCACTGTGAGTCTACTATGAATCAAGCAGTCATTGCCTCTCATAGTTCTCATAGTTTTCAGGAAAGGGATCCCAAATGCATTAGTAGATTATTTTCTCCCATAAAACATGGTGGGTCACCGGTGCCTCTGAGGGTTAAACAAAAAATTCAAAGTAACTTTTCAAAGAATTGTTTTAGTATTACAGATATTGACCTCTGTCTTTTCATGGATAAATTAAGCCTAAGACTTCTGTTAAAGAGTTGACTACAAAGATTGTAACCACGGTACTTCGATTATGACGTTCACCGCTCATGTCGGGCCAAACAATTGGTGACAAAGTTTCCATTAGATGATACCACGTAAAATATCCCGCAAATATATATTCAAATGAGATCATCTGTGCACTCGGTCATGGAATGGGTCGCCTATACAAGTATTGATAGACTGACAACGTATCTTTATTTGAAAACTTAATTCAAATTCACATTAATAGGTTATTTATAATGATATAATGTATCTTTATAAAACGCATGTGTAAATTTTATATATTATGATTAGATAAGACATCTATAAAATGTAATTCCTTGTAACAATACCTTTAGCTCTTCTTCGTTCATTAAACTGTATCTTTATCCATGTAAACTTGAACAAGACTTTCCAGCTAAATTTAATCATTTGATGATTACTCGTTTCATTTCTAGAAAATTTTAGAGTGCCGATGGGTACCATGTCCTCTAGAGAAATATTGCATATTTATGATTCGCTAAGTATAAGTTCAATATTTGTAACAATGGATTATAGGACAATTATCGTAATTTCTCATAAACTGACGTAAATTGATGATGCGAAGAGTTTATTGAATGAGTACACCACGCTATCTAAATATAACTTTCAAAGAAAATAAAATCAAAACATTTTTTCAAAATGTGGCGATGAGTTACGACACCAAAGTTCTCTGCTCAGTCACTCCTCAAGTATCTATAAGTCGCAGTATTATTTTAACGTCCCATATCAGCTAGTTTAATTAGTTTACTTTCGAATCGTTAGTATAAAGTCTAGGGTCATGAGGAAATATAAAAATAACTAGTGGTTATGCCCGTCAAAATGACGGATAAAAGAATGACTACAATGTGTTTTGTTAAGAGAGAGAGACAAAAGACAATCTTACAATAAAAACTGGAGTAATAACATTTCTTTTCGGTATTTAGTTTTTGTTCTTTATAATTGTTTCTTGTCGCCCTGACCCTGGCATATGCATAAGAATTGTTGCTGTCAAGCTTCTGTCCTAAAAGACTGGCGTAGTGTGTAAACCGCCTATACATTCCCATTCCGAATACGCCGGCGGGCGAACGCATGGGGGTCAGCCCCCGCAGCGGGTCCGAGATCCAATACACTGCCTAGAGGCCACTGGTCTCGGCGTGACGTAGGGTGGCTGGAGCCCGGACAGAGATTGCTCAATCCTAAGCGTTACGCCCTGGGGTGGCTGGAGCCCGGACATAGATTGCTCAATCCTAAACGTTACGCCCTGGACACAAGAGACGAAAGTCTCGTCCGGGTTTTTTAAGATACTTTTTAATTCGATATTAAAATGTAGCGAACAGTTGTATTGACTTGACTTGTTATTAATAATATTAAATTAACAATAATACACTATCTAAAAAAAACAACAACACAAATACAAAACAATAAAAAAGGTAAAAAAAAAAAAAATTGACAATAATATCTCAATGCAATAAAAACTATAGTGATAACGATTTTTTTCGGTATTGAATTTTTGTTATTGCTTATTGTATTAATAAAACAGTATTGAAAATGTTTCTTTCGGTATTTAGTTTTTTTTAATTGTGCCCGGTCGACCTGGCACATGCATAAAAATAGTTGCTGTCAGGCTTGTGCTATTTAGAAGTTATCATTTATAACTTGTCACTTGTTCTTTATAATTAGTATAATTTAATTTATATAGTGTAGAAAAACGCCTATTAAAGGATGCTATCAATAGCGACGTGCATCCATTAAATAATTGAAACATGTGGTTACTTTTACTTAAAAGATAATGCAAACATCTATAATGAAAAAATAAATTATTTGATAGACATTACGTCATACGCAAGTTTTTTTAAAGTAGCCTACACCATTCAAATTCTCCAAGCCAAATTGCGGTGCGTAACTTTTGAAAAAAGGTCTCGCCACATTAAAAATAACAACTTCAGAATTGGGGAAATCCGATAAGGCCCTTGCGTTCTACATAGTGAATCTCGCGTTCAATATAGTAAATGAACGAAAATGGTCATTTGTTCCGTAAGGTTTTATGTATTTGTATAGCTAGATATACTTTTTTTTTATTTATAAAATCAACACATTCATGAATATAAGTCATACAATAAGAAACATTATTTATATATATATATATATATATATATATATATATATATATATATATATATATATATATATATATATATATATAAAAAGACAGTGTTAAGCCCCGCGAGGATCCCCATTGGTCAATTTGAAAACACGTGTGTCACTGACCTATCTAGGCCTAGCCCAATATACCGTCTAATAATTTTTCACATCGGATATGTGTCTTCGATAGCTCAGTGGTAAACGTAGTGGACTGCTATACGGGCGACCAGGGTTCGATTCTCCAGTTAGACTATACTTTTTTTTAATTTTTCAAACTTTTAAAAACAAAAGACATTGTACGATTTTGTTAAATAAAATTATTTGACTATTTTTTTTACCCTATTACAATATTTATTTACTTTCCTAAAAGTATTCAGTAAGTGTAGTTTATAAATTTGTTATCTGCACCCCAGACAGTCCTTTTTTTTTTCACCCGGGCAAAGCCGGGCAATGTAGCTTGTATATATATATAAACAAACATATAAACAAACTCACGGTAATTATATAGATTGATAATTTTAGTAATATAGTGCTGCCATGAAACATAATGAAAGCTCAGAGCGCATTTTTCATTGAGCAACAAAAACATGCATAGAGCAAAGATACAATTATCTAAGATAATAAGTAATTTAAAAATTATGATTACATCAAACACTCACGCACACAATCACATCTTAATGTCATTGAGATGACTCTACTTGTTCTAGAAGGTTAGAGAACCCCCCTAGCATTAAGTTTTACATACCAGATGAAGCGAGTGAGGACTTGATAGATGGTCAATATAAATGTCAACTTACTGTACTGACACACTGGGCCAAACCAACCACGCTGACAACCTTCACTGCATGATCCGTCTTGACCACAGGCTGTGCCAGCTACACAGTGGCATGTGTAGCGACAGTCTTCACCAAATTTATTGGTGACATTGCAACCTGAACATACAATAATATAATAACAATAAGAACATAACTTTTGTGTTATATAATTATCCTTGAAAAAAGACGCAATTAAGTTACCAGCTAACGGTTGAGGGAAGTGAGGTGTGTTAACTTCTATGTTTATCGTCAGTCCAAGCAAAAATCATTGGTTAACTACTCCCCCCCCCCCCCCCCCCCACACACACACAGTATAAACTGTCCTTTGAAACTGGAAATTTATGTCACAAAAAAAGAATGCTTTTCACGCTAGATTGTTTGGATGGCCTTGTTCAGACTACCTATGTCCAGATTAAATTGAACTTTAAATTGTCCGCAAAAGTTGCTGCGTGGGGGTGTATGTATTATTGTGTGAAATTGACTTCTATATATAACTAAGCTTAAATATTGATTTTTCATATAAAATTTAAGGCAATAAAAATATACCAATATACCTCAATTAACGTGAATATTTTTCATGAGAAGTTATGAAACATTCCATCAGTAACAAACTAAATACATTCATAAAAATTAAACATTGTATAAAAAATCTGATAATGATAAAATAATTTCTACACTATATTACTATGTTACAAATGTTACTATTTGAATAACTATATATTACTAGAAGAATATTTAATTATTATAATAATGTATAATACATTATTATTTTATGTAAGTTTAAAATTAAATACATACCCTGCTGGCCGAAAGCAGTAACTGTCCAATAAATCAAGAAACACAGTTGTAGACACACAGATAGATGCATTTTTGTTACCGGTATTCATACAACTTATTTCCTTTTTTCCACGTTATCCGTAGCTTGTTCTTAAACTAGCTCTGTTGTTAGAGTTACCTAAAATCATTAAACTGCTTTTGTTTTAAAAGTTTGTCCTTCTTACAAATGCAATAAGCTTTATTGTTCAATAGAATAAAAATGTAGTAAACCAACATCGATTTTGATTTTTTTTTTTAACATTGAATATATTTACATTTTACAATTGAAAGTTGAAAAAGAAATTGCCTACTTGTATAATTTATTGCTTGCCATTACAGTTTTATATGATGAGCAATTAATATATAGTAGCATATAAAATCATTTAGACAAACTTAATGCCCTGAGCCCACACCAACATGGCTTCAGGAAAAAGACATCATGTGAGACTCAATTAATAGGCTTAATAGATGAGTTGTCTAAAGCATTAGATAATAAACAACAAATTGATGCTATATTAGAAGATTTTTCGAAAGCATCCGATAAAGTTAATCATTCTAGTATACTTAAAAAAAAACTAAATACTTTGGCATCTCTGTTCCATTACATCAGTGGATTCAGGACTTTCTTATATGCAGAGAACAAACTATGCTAATAAATGGCTCTAGGCCATCACAAATAACTGTAAACTCAGGAGTTCCACAAGGAACTATTCTAGGTCCCCTACTATTTCTAATTTATATTAATGATCTACCAAATTGCATTAACACACGAACAAAAGTAAGATTTTTTTCCGATGATTGCATAACTTTTTGAATAATAAGGAACGGAAAAGATAGAGAACTTTAAAAAAAAGACCTAGATGATCTACAAAAATGGGAATCAAACTGAAGTATGTCTTTTACC
The DNA here is from genome assembly GCA_949126835.1 of Anisus vortex. Classification (NCBI taxonomy): domain Eukaryota; kingdom Metazoa; phylum Mollusca; class Gastropoda; family Planorbidae; genus Anisus; species Anisus vortex. Next base: position 12,532,336 of record OX421493.1, read on the forward strand.
CAGAAAAATGCCAACTAATAAGGGTATCCAAGAAAAAGAAACAAATAATAACAAACTACTATATTTCATGGCAAAGAACTAACTCAAACTAACAATGCTAAGTATCTAGCAGTAATAATAAATGATAAGTTATCTTGGAACCCTCTTATTGATGAAGTAATTAAAAAATCAAACAAAACATTAGGATTCATAAAAATGAACTGTTACAAATGTAATAAAAATATAAAACTAAAATGCTATCTCACATTAGTTAGGCCTATACGAGAATATGCAGCATCTGTATGGGATTCATCAACTAAAGTACCCATTAAAAAAATAGACCAGATTAAAAAAAAGAGCTGTAACGTTTATAACACCATTAGTCAAATCACTAAACCTAGAAACACTAGTGGACAGAAGGGCAAAGAGTAAAGTAGCCTAAATACATAAAGCCTTAAACTCTAATTTAGAAATATACCCAATAACAACCTGTTGCAAAAGTCAGATAAACATACATACAAAAACACTTTCCTTGTCCCTTATGCGAGAACAAATTCATATAAGTACTCTTTCTTCCCGAGTGACATTCAGGCATGGAATGGGTTTACTGATTAAACCAGGAAAACCAATAACTTAACATCATTTAAAACATTAATAAAAATACAAGACTAGACTCGGACCACAGATGAGCGTAGGACGCAATAATCTTCTTTATAGATGGAGCGTCTGTAATGTATAAGATAAACATATATTTACTACGAACACTCTTTATTATTATATACTTTTATAATTTAAATGTTAATGTTTTAAAAAAGGAATAAAATAAATAATTTATTATAATAGACTTGCATATAGCACATTTATATTCAAATTGTATAATGTGTTTTTAAATTAAAAGTTAAAATTATAATTCCATATAATATTACACAATGTAAATTGTATCTTTTTATTGTTAGTTTTTTTCTTAAATTATTATGTGTTTATGATAAACAAATGATCAATATTTTATTTAATATTTATGTTATTACAGCATATTTAATTTTAAATAGTATGTTGTTATGTTCTCAACCGCTGAGATATATATATATATAAATGTATACATTTCATTATAATATTACACAATGTAAATTGTATCTTGATATGTTAGTTTTTTTATAATTGTTATGTTTTTATCGAAATGGTTTAAAGGTCTAAAAATTTACTGGATAAACAAATTATCAATATTTTTTTTAAATATTGATACTATTCTTCTTCTCTCTTTGGCTCCTTAGTCTCGGAAGACAATTACATTTGCGCTCCTTTTACATCGCCAGCTCCGCAGGATTAAATATGTCTGTGAGGACCTCTCATTGGGTTCTGTCGCATCTCCGGCACTTGAAAGCGAACCGCTGGAGCTGGTCAGGGGCAGTATATGCTCTTTAATTTTCTTCGCTGCTCTTCCAGCCTCTTTGATAGGACAAAGTCTGCCCTCTGCAGCAGGTGTCTTATAGCCGGTAACTGCCGCTTTCGTGTTTTGTCGACGCTAAATAGCAAAGCTGGAGTGTCATCTCCAAGGCGCAAGCCTGGACATTTTGTTAAGCAGAGGCTGGTGTTGCCCATGCATCAGTTCCCCTCTCTCCACGCATCAGATATAGAAAAGGGAAAGGCGTAGCCAATACGGCTTAGCATCAGATGCATCGCAGGAGTTGCCACTATGCTACGTGAAGAGCAGAAAGCGTACCGCCAAGATGACGGTGTTGATGTAATATTTGGAAGTATTTTTATTGTTTATATTGTTTATTGTAAAAATAATTAACTTCCGGAGAAAGACAACTCTTTATCACAAACCTCCACTGCCTGGTGGCTAAACCCATGCACGGGGAAGGGGAGTAAACCCCAAAAACAAATCAGGGGCCGGTTTGATACTATTACAGCATATCTATTACATCATATTACAGCGACTGCTCGAGCTATGCAGCGCTCATAACCTGTGTATATCTAATACCTTATTCAAATGCAAAGACATCCACAAAGTGTCTTGGAGACACCCTCGCTCCAAGCACTGGCACCACCTTGATCTCATTATCACTAGGCGCTCAGAACTGGCTAAAGTACTCCAAACACGTATCTACCACAGTGCTGACTGCGACACAGACCACTCACTGGTCGCAAGCAAAATAAAAATAACCCCAAGGAAGCTTCACCTCTCCAAGAGAAAGGGCAAAACAAGCGTAAACACATGCATACGAATAGCCCAGAGATCAGGGAGCAGCTCAATAACCTGCTTGGCTCAGCCCTCACAGATCTTACCTCGCAGAAAGACGTCTCCAGGCTCCATAAAGCAGGAAAAAATGTGCCTGAACATATCCATGCCACATGGCTTCACCTTCGTGAAACCATTTACAACACCTCTATCGCCGTCCTCGGGAAGAAGGAAAGAAAAAGTGCAGACTGGTTTGAAGTGCAGCCCGTGACGGAGGCAAAGAGTAAAGCCTTAATGGCCTACAAAGCTGCCCCAGGACCTGCTACGTTTCAAAAACTCAGAAATATCAAGAAAATAGTCAGGAAGAACGCACGCTTCTGCGCCAACAAATACTGTGTCGATCTGTGCATAGATATCCATTCTGCTGCCGATCAGGGAGATGCCAAAAAATTTATGAAGGCATAAAAAAGGCCACTGGACCCTAATCTCAAGGTCAGCTCCACTCAAGTCAAAGACAGGAGAGGTGATCACTGAACAAGACAAGCCGATGCAGCGCTAAACCGAGCACTATCTGTAACTCTACGCAACACATAACGTTGTCTCTGACTCTGCCCTAAATAGAATTTCAGCCTTACAAGTGCTGGATCAACACGATGCCCTGCTCTCAATAGAGGAGCTTAGCTTGGCCATTGATCACCTTAGTAGTGGAAATAATATGAACTCAATCCTGACTGAGAGGCGCATGTGATGGAAAGGCCATGTCCACAAGATGGGTGCGGAACGCATCCTAAGAGCCCTGCTGTATGGAGAGCTATCAGCCGGAAGAAGAAAGAGAGGTCGCTTTTGCCTGCGTTTCAAAGACTTCTGCAACTAAGATTTGTTACTGGCACGCATTGAGCCCAAATTCGTGGGAGTGCCTTGTTGAGGGACGCACCTCTTGGCGGTCCGAGGCGCGTGAGGGCACTCAAGCTGCAGAAGACACACTCACGGAAAAGATAAGCGATCCAGGAGAAAGGAGAGAGGCAGAGAAAAAGGAGACTGCGCCATCGTCGCCTGAGGAGGGAAGGATGCCATACAGCATATCTAAATTTAAATATGTAGTTATGTTCTCAACAGCTGATATATATATATATATATATATATATAAATATATAACTAGTATAACCCCAAGGATATATATATATATGTTACGGCCAAAGCCCGATGTCGGCCAGATCGCGATCTGGCCGGCCAGATCGCGAAGTGGCCAATATCACCTCACATTTGACCGGCCAAAGCCCGATCTGTTCTTGATTTCGGACCTTGGCCGGCCAGATCGCGAAATGGCCAGGGGCGATCGGCCAAAGCCCGATTAAGAAGGTCATGAGCAGATTTTGAGTGTTTGTATACCTTTATTATCACATTAGGCTTATATTGCTTAATAATTAAGCTAAATTACAAAATCAGTCAAATTAGTTTATTATAGTAAAGTAACAATATTTAATTAAAATAAATTACAAAATCAGTCAAATTAGTTTATTATAGTAAATTATCCATCTTTATTTATACTAAATTACAAAATCAATCATGTTCGTCTATTACTCTTCTGTGTGCACATAGTACAAAATAACGCTATTGTCTTTTGTTACTGGCACAATAAGCTTTTCTTTGCCACCAACCTAAATGACGTCATACTTTCTTAGACGACGATAGTCAACACTTTCTTTTTTTCTGCTTTGCTTTAGCCTGTTTAACGTCCTCTATAAAAGCACAATATCTGTATCTGCTGATGATCCAGCTATTATTAGATTTTTCTTGCAGTAACGTATTCAAAGTATCTAAGAACATAGCTTTCATATCAAATGTTGGTTCCGCATTTACATGTACGCCAACTTTGTCCAGCATACTAGTCTCGTCAGTAGATGCCATGGGATAACATACAGAACAATAATATGAATTTATTGAAATTGAAACGCCGCTACATGGGATACAGCCCCAGTTAAATGCATATAGACTGTTATTATACTGTTATACAAACTCGTGACGAGGAATACAATACTCACAATGAAACCACAATTAACATAGGCAGTGTCATGTTGTGACAGGGGATGGGGTGGCCAGCAGAGTGCACGTTGTTGCGCCTAATCGGAGCCTGAATGCCCCCAATTAATTGTACTGTCCCTGCGTGCACTTTCTACTCATCAAAACAAAATTGACTTGTTAGTCTATAGGCGTGATAGCAGAACTTATTCTTTAGCGCTATTGGATTCAATGCACGATATTTATATTTGTTGGAACACCGCTTATAATCTACAGTACTTAGAACACACATGTACACAAAGTAAAATAAACCACAAACGATGCTCGGTATATGTGTAAGTCAAATGCCTCAGTTTATTGGTGCAGTAGTGTTATCTCAAGGGTATCTCATTGCGACTGGCGGCCCCACCCATGTTTATACAGCACATGAAACTTGACCGCGCGGACAATGGCTAGATAAAAATACGGTCGGTCCTGCCTTCCCACCTTTGTGGCTTATCAAAAGTCAATCCTCGACTCGCATACACCATCCAGTCAATTTATGGCGCAAATGGTGTTTTTATCCAGGTAGATAGTTTACTAAATCTTGTGATAATTAATTTCCTTGATAATTATCGTCACAGCGTATGTATCACTGTCCTTGCTACCTTATGCAAGCCGCCATCACACCTGTGCCGCCTACCGAACATTCTTGTATCAGCACATCGGGCATTGGCCAGGGATTGCCAGCCACATCGCGAAGTGGCCGGCCAAAGTAGCGTAAACACTTACAATTTCAAGCACATCGGACATTGGCCAAGTGCCTCGGCCAGATCGCGATCTGGCCGCACGTCGGGCTTTGGCCGTAACATATATATATATATAAGCTTATATATATATATATATATATATGGAGTGCTTAAGCAATTAAATTGTAGAAGTAAATGCGGACTTTTAAATATAGATAAGTGCATTGTATGACACTGAGTTATAGAGCTATACACATGTCTAAACTATAAATATTCATTAAAATTACTAACTCATCTTTTGTATTCAAAGTATTCAAAATATGTTCCAGAAATATCATCAACAATTTCATCTTTTTAATTAGCCATTAAATTAATAAATCAGGTACTCATTAAAATTATCACAATTTACTCGTATAAGAGAGTACATATAAATATATATATATAATGTATGTTAAGTATAAAATAGTTCATTTTTATCAAATTTCAATGACGCAAATAGGAAAAGTTTTAAAATGTTTGGCACTTAGATGCATATATAGCTCAGTAACATAAAGTACACTTATCTATATTTAAAAGTCCGCATTTTCTCCTCTTTTTTATTCTCCATTGTAATTGCTTGAGCACTCCATATGTATATAAATAGCTGTGTTCTCAACTAAGAAGGTGTTATTACCTGTACGGTGAAGCGAGATTTGTGCCCCTGATAAGAAGTTCGCAGACTAGGCGCTTTTATATGTTTTGACATTATTGTAACTTTTATTTTTTATTTTTGGGTGAACTTAAACAAAAATGTTTCTTTGGTAAATCTATGTTTACCAAGGTGTCACGATGACTCATCTACATGCTTTTTGTCTACGACACTTCGTCTACCGCCAAAGTTTTTCGACCAGACCATTCGTCTACCTTCTACCTGACAATTCGTCTACCGCTACAATTCGTCTACTCCGACAATTCGTCTTCCGCGTCTGTTCTTCCTACTTTCTGTAGACGAAGTGTTGTAGACGAAAAGTCTGTAGACCAGTTTTCGTTGAATCATTGAATAAAAATCTACTATGTGGACGTCATTACATGAAGCTATTGCTAACTGGGTAGATGGAGAGATTAAAAGCGGATCGAAATTTAAGTGACCTTTAACTGGTTCTTCGGTTGCAGCTATTACAGCAATGGTTATTATATCATGGTAAAGTAAACTTACAGTTAGCAAGACGAAAAAAAAAAGAATTTAAAAAAAAATCAGTATGTAAAAAAACATTGAGTATGTCAATATGTTTATATATATATATATATATATATATATATATATATATATATATATATATATATATATATATATATATATATGTCACGTGGCGGGGGTTATTAGACCACTTAATCACCACGTAAACTTTATAAGTGGGCATTAGATTTGCACCTGAGCCCGATGTGTGTCGTGCCTTCTGTATGATTAAGTAAAGGTGATTGAATTATGTCACACTGTGTGGCAGACAGGCTCATATGTGTATACTTTCCTTCTTATAAAAGTGGTTTTCACCTATATATAAGAGATGAATTTTTCTCTTTCTATCATTGTTGGCTGCGTATTGTCTTAAGGGATGAGCCGAAGTACTGTGCTAGAGATTTACGTTTTGATGATCAAATTTATATTTATGCGTGTATAATTTCATGGCTTGTCTGAGGTAATTATGCAGGGGTTTGGCTATACTTAACACATATAGACTTCACACATCGATTATAGTCACTAGAGAACACGGGCGAAAAACATTATTCTGAAGTTTATTCACATTTAGACTGAGTATACCGTTTCGCGTTTCATATATATCATACATAATATTCTAGGTACATAGTTCAATAATACAAACAGCAAGGATACAAAGTGGACTTAGTGTCGGGGCGCCAATAGGGGCCAAGAGCGGCCCGAAGGCCGCTTTGTTTGCTTTGTTCACGGTTGGCTCATTGCGTTACACAGTTTACAGCGGTTAACTCGACCAGCTGGAGATCTTAGATGTCTATTTTCAAATACATGCTATATCTCGTTGGTCGAGGACGTAAGGAGGGACGGGGGGGGGGGGGGGGGGGAGACCAGGGGCGAAGACCGTGGGCTTAGCTTGATGACTTCAGGTGTGACCTTGGCCTGTTTTGAGGGGATGGGGGGGGGGGGGCACACACGTGCCACAATATTTATAATATACATGAAAGGAAACTAATATCAATAACTAGTCATGTAAAAATAAGTAATACTTATAAGCATGCAGAATTATACATATATTATAATGTAAGTAAAATTCATTGCAATGCTAAATACATTAAGTGTTAAATGTAGGAGAGAGAAAGAAAATACTCATTTTCACTCCAATCAGACATGCAAGATTGTGGCACATAAAGTCAGTGGTTTGTACGTACAGAGGACATCATTATAGTATTATCTTATATGAGCGGATTTCATTTAAAACATTCCTAGTTTGTGACGTTAATCTTGCCAAATAATACGCCACAATATATATATATATATATATATATATATATATATATATATATATATATATATATATATATATATAAATTTATTTGTTCTTTTTTTTTTTTACACAAGTATTACCCGGCATAGTAAAACATTTCGTGACTTGGTATCAAAAAAGTATAAAATATATCTCTACAAGTCAATTATTTATAATAATTCACGTATCACATATCCAGTGTTAGACTGCAGGACAAGTTGTTACGGAATATTTTGAGATAGAAACAGACTATAGTGCCTGTTGTTCAAATGTCCTTTAATTGTTACTTTGAAGTGCACTTAATAAAAATCCATGATTTTAAAAGATATGTTAAAAAAAAATCGTTGCTCTTGTGTCTCAAATTAAACTATTGAAGCTTTTTTTAACGGTAGGCTAAATTTAACTTCTGAGTAAAAAAGTATAGAATAACAGGCATTTCTATTCTAGAGTAGACAGTAACATTATTTAAAGTAATGTCTTATCTTATACATTAAAGACGCTCCTTCTATAAAGAAGATTATTGCGCCCTACGCTCATCCGCGGTCCGAGTCTAGTCTTGCATTTTTATTAGAGTTTTAAATGATGTTAAGTTACTTGTTTTCCTGTTTTGTTAAGGCAACCCATTCCATACCTGAATGCAACTCATGAAGAAAGTACTTATATGCATTTGTTCTCGCATAAGGGGCAAGGAAAGTGTTTTTGTCTTTATGTTTATCTGAGCTTAGCAAAAGGTTGTTATTGTGTTGTATTTCTAAATTAGAGTTTAATGCCTTATGTATTATTACTACTTTACTCTTTGCCCTTCTGTCTTCTAGTGTTTCTAGGTTTAGTGATTTGACTAATGGTGTTACTCTTGTTAATTGGGAATACTCACTAGTTATGAGCCTTGCAGCTCTTTTTTGAATTTGTTCTAATTTTTTTATGTTTTCTTTAGGTGATGGGTCCCATGCAGATGCTGCATATTCTAGTATAGGCCTAACTAACGTGAGATAGCATTTTAGTTTACTATTCTTGTTACATTTGTAACAGTTCATTTTTATGAATGCTAATGTTTTGTTTGATTTCTTAATGACTTCATAAATATGTGGGTTCCAAGATAACTTATCATTTATTATTACTCCTAGATACGTCGCATTGTTAGTTTGAGTTAGTACTTTACCATGAATGGGGTAGTCTGCTATTATCTGTTTCTGTTTCTTGGATACCCTTATTAGTTGGCATTAATTAGGGTGAAAAGACATATTCCAGTTTGATTTCCATTTTTGTAGTTCATCTAGGTCTTTTTAAAGAGGACTACTATCTTTTCCTGTGTTTATTTTTCTAAAAATGATGCAATCATCAGCAAATATCTTACTTGTGTTCTTGTTTTGATGCAATTTGGTAGATAGCTAATATAAATAAGAAATAGTAGGTGTCCTAGAATAGTTCCTTGTGGAACTCCTGAGTTTACGGTTATTGGTGATGATTTAGAGCCATTTATTAACACTGTTGTTCTCTGCTTATAAGAAAATCCCGAACCCATTGCTGTATGGGACCAGAGATGCCAAAATATTATATTTTTTTAGAAGATTAGAATGATGAACTTTATCGAATGCTTTTGGAAAAATCTAGCAATATAGCATCAATTTCATTGTTATTATCTAATCCCTTAGATAAGTCATCTTTTACGTCTAGTAATTGAGTCACACATGATCTGTTTTTCCTGAAGCCATGTTGGTGTGGGCACATTGCATTAAGTTTGTCTAGATGATTTACTATACTACTTTATACAATATGCTCAAGTATTTGACATGTTATGCTTGTTAGGGAAACATGTCTGTAATGTGAATAGAAAAGAAACCAGTTTCTAACGCATCAACTGTTTTTTTGCAAAAATAGAAGGAAATAAAGAAAGTAATAGGTCCGAGAACCAATGTGACACTTTTATTGTACACATTTGTCTGCCCTAACAGCAACATTATTTAACTGACAATGATGATTGTTTTTCTTGTCTAAGCGTAATATGTAGACATTTAAGACAACAAGTAGGGCTTAGATACTTTCACCTCTGTGCATAATAAAAAAAAAAAAATTATACATAGCAGATGCGTTCCCAGTAGCCAAACTGGTTGGGACGGTTGTGTCAGTTTAAATGTCACTGTAAGGGTGTGAAGTTTTGGGGTCAATTATGGCGTAAGTTTCAAGTAGGGCAACCATACTTAGGCTGGAAAATAATTATTTACCTAAACAAGATAATTTACTACTAGCGGTTGTCTGTACACACACTGTAATGAAGCCACTGATGGATTATATAATTGAGACTGCATTTCTCTCTCTCTCTCCCTATCACTTATGTATTCAAAACATGTAGTACTCGCTTTTGAATCATTTCCATGAATATATACATATCTCATTTGCATGCCTAATGATAATGCTTATTATTATATAATTGCTATTGCCATTTCAAGTTTGTTTACATTTATGCATAACATTTTAAATGTGTTGCGTGTGTGGTCTAAGTCAGAGTCAGCGCATGTTTCGCCCAAAAGCTCATTATGCAATCTCCACGTGGTTAAAAAAACATGACACGACCTATACAATCCCTCCAATAAGGCAATAATCTTCTTCATAGAAGGAGCGTCTGTAATGTATAAGATTCCCTCCTACCCCCAACAGTCTCATTGTCCAGGTCAAAGGAATGTTGCATTTTTATGCCGGTTTCTATCCTGGTCGGAATACTGGAAACAGGGCGTAACAACCGACGGCAAGAAGGAGAAACTCTGGTCAGGAACTCAATAGCTTTAGATGTCAAGTCCGCTACCGCCCGACATCTCCCACCCCTCCACCAATGATTAAAGCGTGAGAGAGTCTGCCCTATCTCTAAATTAATGTCCAGCTTTTCCCCCTCTTGTCAATCAGACTAAAGAAGCGTGTGCATTTACTCCCCTCCCAATTGTATGCTAGTTATAGATGTCAATCATGCTACACCCCTCCCATTTTACGTCATGTGATTACTCTTAAATTAGATGTAAGCTAACTTTAATGTAAAGAGTTGTAGAATGTAGAATGTAATTTAGTTCTACGGCAGTCTGTTTCAGACAGTAATAATAATAATAATGATGATGCCATTTGTATAGCGCTACCAACAAACATAATGCAAGCTCAGAGCGCATTTAACAAAAAAGAAGACGGATACAATCTATAGGCCAAGGGCCAATAGATACAAAAATAAACGATGATTCATAACTTTACAACCATATTATATAACAAAAATTAAATCAAACAATTAATACAAAACAATAACCGACCTAACATTTAGGTAAGACACTAAGGCGCCAAAGCATGTTATCTAAGATACATATTAATATAATGAGTTTTTAAGTTCTTTTTGAAGGTATCAATTGAGCTTGTTTGCCTGGGTTGAATTGGAAGTAGATTCCACACCTTCGGACCAGTCGAACGGTCTTCAGAGAGAAGCGGGGCACTTCCAGAAGCGAGGAGTCGGTAGTATCCTTATTGTCCAGAACTTGGCAGGTCGTACTCCACTTTTGACGTTTTGCTTCCTGGCACGCCCGCTTGACCTCAGCTGTTAATTTGTTGTACTCCCATCTGTCGTCAGGAGTACCCGTTTTTTCGGCTTTCTTTCTCGCCCTGCGTCAGGATTTAACCAGCTTGCCAAGCGCGGTCGTCCAGAATGGTTTCTATTTTCTGCCTTGGAAGGATCTTGGGATAGTTTTGCGAGCCGCACCCTAAATGGCTTTGGAAAAGTTTGTGTACACCGTGTTGATTGGAGCGTCGTGCACTGTCGTGCACTTCGGCCCTCTCGAAAGCAATTTCGGTTGCTTCCTTGAAGGCAGGCCAGTTAGCTTTGGTAAACATGAACCGCCTTGCCCCGTCGTTGGTTCTGTTATCCTTGGCCTTACTCTTTTTCCTGGCCTTTTCCAGGTCGATATGTACTACTGTTAGCTTGTGGTCACTGCTAACATCGCCCAGGACTTTGAAGGTTGTTATGGGGAAGAGATCACACGAAACCAGTGTTAGGTCTGGTCTTGAGAGGGTGCCATTCCCCGTGTGGAGAAGGGTTGGAGGAGTGTTTGCGTCCTGCAATCTGAACAATTTGGTAATGTTACAGAGCTCCTCTACCTTTCCACCGGACGTATCATAAATTTTGTAGCCCCATGCATGAGAATGTGCATTAAAGTCGCCTCCTATGATAGTGTTTGAGAGTATGGGTGGATCTACAGACAGAGAGATGTCGTGCTTCGGCGGGTTATATACGTTTATGTAAATCGATCTTTCTCTCGTCCACCCATACTTCCGTGGCTAGGGTATCTGTGCGGCCAGTCGAGCGTTGTGCCGTCAGGGGTCTGGCAGTAAGGGAGTTTGATATTAGTGTTGCGAGCCCCTGGCAGCCCTGGCTTGTACAGTGGTATATTGTGTACCCTTTAATGACTACTTTCCTGTCTCGGAGGATGGTCTCCTGCAATAGGGCTATATCGACCTGGTTTTCCTGCAGTAGCTTCGTCAGCTCAAGCGCCTTTGGTGCTAATCCATTGACGTTGAGCTGCAACACGGTGAGACGTTTTAGTTTAGGTTTTGACTGGCGCTTCACAGTTTCCCCAGTCGTAATTTGTTTGATACGTTTCTCAGCGACAGCAGCTTGGGTGGCTGCTGTTGCTTTATTTAGGCCCACTGTTATTTGGGCGCTTCCCAACGGGAGTGCTCCTTGGGTGGCTGCACCTTTTATCAGCCATGAGCTCATTGTAGTTTGAACGTTATCCATATTAGACTTGGGCTTCTTAGAACCCTTCGCCGACGGGCGCTAGATCGCCACGTCTTTGGGGGTGTGGGCAACCGTTGGTTTGCTACACTTTTTGGGCTGAGGCTGGACAGGTTCCTCAGGTATAGGTGGCTGGGAGCTGCTGCCACTTTCTCCTTTTGCTTTTGGACCTGGTACTTCCCTGTGGGTCTTGGAGAAGTACTTGTGGAGAGTTGGAACGGTAGCTAACTTCTCGCAACCTGGCCCGTTCTTACTCGCCGAGGTTGCGGGGCGACTAGTAGAATATTTATCTCCTCCGAGCCTGACGCCCACTACTCGCAACCTGGCCCATTTTTACTCGCCGAGGTTGCGGGGCGACTAGTAGAGTACTTTTCGTCTCCAAGCCTGACGCCCACTACTCGTTGGGCGGAGCCTATTTGGGTCTGCTCGTACCCGCGTTTATCTTTATTTTTGTTTTTCTCCGTGATTTAAGGTTGCCCCAGGGGGGCTTTTGGTTTGCCTCAGGAGAGGCTATTGGGTACACCGGGTACACTGGGGCTCCCCCTTTTCGTAGTCTTAGAGAAGGGAGGAAAACCCACTTTCACTATTGAGTTCTTGCTCCTAGAAGGACTAGAATGGGGTACCTTTCTTAAAAATCCAGGGGGCCTTGCCGTTGGGTGATGGCTTAGACACCCTCGAGCACCCCGGGGATCTGCTCGGCTTTCATCAGCCGCACCGATGGAGTGCGGTGAAAGACTCTTGCCCCTAAGAGCATTGCCTCGTAACGTATGTTAACATGCAGGCAGTTAATTTACTTGCACTTTGCATGTGCACGTATTTTGTACTTCAGCGGTGGCATAGGTGCTTTTACTCTTCGTAACTTATGCTGGTAAAATGGGATTTACAGCACAGCGGATACGTTCTAGAAGTATGAGGCACTCGTGCGGGTCAGCCATGGGGCCAGGTCCACTGGCTCCAAGGCTAGCTGCCCGTTCCCCTTCGACGTTGGGGTATATATTTCGTTCACCCTGCCGTGGGGTGAGGGACCTAGCTTTTTTGCCCGCCTACTTCAAGTACCTCTCCCTCGTTTGGCATTGGACTTTCGGGGAGCGTTTCTTAACAATAAAACAATTATAAAAACTGTATTAACCAAATACACAATTACACTATATTAACAATAGAACATAAGACATAATAAATGTAGAAGTACACAATCTAATTAGTTCCTATATCTTGCTGTAGCATTTTTGACACAAAGCCAGTCTAATGCCATATTGCCTTATGGTTTGGCATTGCCATAAAAAAATGTTATCTCTGCATTGTGTGACCTTCTAGCTAAGGAATCATACATACCTAGGTAACCTCTTGGCCCAAATGTTGAACACAGGTGCACGTGCAGCTATTGCTTTCCTAGATTCTGATAGATTTTAATTTCTGAATTTTAACGCAGCTTAAAAGCTAAGCACAAGTCGAAAAAGAAATTTGGCTTGTTTTGTATTAAAGGGCACCTTATCTACGACATGTAAATCGAAAAGAGTTTAAGATTTTATTTTAAGCCAAGGCGAAGACATATTTATTTATCTATCAGGGCTCCTGATTCCCATTTCTTTAAATTATGTTTGAAGTTTTATACACCCTTTTGAAAAACAAATTATACTATTTCATTTTGTTAAAACATATAAAGCATAAAATGATAGTTTCAACATTCAGCGAACAACTAATAATAACTTTCTTGAAAAAAAATATATGTATCCATGTAATGTTCTGCTCTGTAATCTACGAATATGCTAATCCAGCGGCCGCCAACCTACACCACGCGTGTCAGACTTGGCACGCAGAGCAATTTCCAATATAAGTTTTTTCTAAGAAAAATTTAAAGCTAGAGGAGGTATTTTAGGCTATTGGCACGCTGAATGAATAAGGAATCCTACTTTGTCTAATTGTTATCAAAAGGTTGCCGACCCCTACGCTAATCAATATATATATATACTATTAACATGAGCTGTGGATTTATAACTTTGTTTATTTCTTAAGATTTTCGTCCTATTTTGACTTCTAGCTCGTTTAACAGATCGGGACAAAAGTTTAATGATAGGATCTTATTATGTATTGTTTCTTTATCTTAATTTGTTGGTTTGTTTTTTGCTTTTACTTTTTGATCGATTTTATTCAACTTTTCGTAGTCATTCGTTTTCCGTCATTCGTTTCTCCATCATTTTGACGGACATAATTACTAGTTATATATATAGATTTATGTTGATGAAGCCTACACAATAACAAGTAATGGAGACAAGTGTGTAAACTCCTTTTTCTGCTATAGAGACTTGAGTAATTGATGCGGTTTGCGATCGTTCTTAGAAATATCAAAGCTGACTAAAATATGTTGCTTACAAGATTGGCACTTCCTTGTTTTAAAACTGTTTCTAATTATATAAAGAGAAAGTCTGCTATCTCAACATAATCAAGTTTATTTTTTCTAAACAAGGGGCTGTAATTATTTTAAAATTTAGTATTAAAGGTCAAAAGCTGTTCTAATGCTTTGACATTATTAAAGAGATACTGAGGAGATTGCGACATAAAGAGATATATGATAGGACTATATAATCAATACATTAACTCGTATTGTAAAATTTATGTGTACATATATTCACGTTAATACAAAAAAAAATATGTTGGAAATTTGCATCCTATCAATATAGCTGGAGAGAATGTTTTAAACTTGCAGATTGCATCGTACCAGTGCAACTACTGTGTTCCGAGGACAGCTTCTCTTTGTGATAGGAAACCCAAGCCGTGAATAACCTTTATAACATTCATCATAAGCTTGTAAACCCAGGTCAAGCTAATTCCAACTTATTCGTTCTCTGTAAAATCAAATCATGATGTTCACTAATGAAAACTTGCCAAATGTACTTATAACCACGGCTAGAAGCAAAATAGAGAGAGATCCAAGTCGAGCTAAAGGCTGTATCTCATACAGCCAACTGAAACAAAAACCTAACTTTTTTTTTTATAGTTAAACTGATAACTAAAAACTGAAGCTTTATTTAGTAACAAATATAAACTATGTTGTTCAACAAAACGTGTGCGAAGTACATACTTACTAGTCTACTAAAATGTATCGAAAATACTTGTTGTCAGCAGATTCTTTAACTGTATAAATGTCGAATCAAATGTTTCGATAATGATGTTTATGGTGTTTGTGTATATCACTCCCGTTTCATTTGTTCTCAGATATTAAAATCAATTTGATAAAATGTATAGATCTCGATAGATCTAGGTAATTGAAAACAAAAACTTAATTAAATATCATTGCTGTCACACCAACGTCATCAGCTCCGTACATTGAACTACCGAAGACGTCACATCGGCATCATGACACAACAATGTTAAAAGACTTCTTATCACAGGTTATGATGTACAGGCATACCTTTAAATTGTTATCAAGAGTCAACAATCATATACAGAATTAGACAACACAATGTAGAATACAAATCATTAAAATCTGATTTTCTACAATTCGAACTAAAAAAAAAAAGACCAAAAGTAAATCATATATCATATCATCATAAATATATATAAATTTCAAAAGGTGTATGTATGTGGGTGGGTATGTACGTACCGCATAATCTTTTTAAATATTGGACATAAAAACGTGAAATTTGCTACAACTATTCTTTGCGTTACGGCGGTGAACACTGTCAAGGTTTTAAAACAATTTAAATGACCGCAGTGGTCAGTTTGGTCAAAAAACGCGAATAAAACGACATATTTTGGTTTCATGTTCAATTTGCCATTCCAACTTTTTATAGTTTTTCGTCACAAAGTTATTAAAAAAAAAGAATGCTTTGAGATTATTCTTATGACGTCATCAAACTTTGAGAATGAACTTTATAAATGATGGGAAACAATTTCATCCATGTTTAAATTACCGGAAATACATGAGTAGCTTTTGGTGCGCATTTTTAAATCATCGCACCGCAACGTGCTTATTGAAAGCTTATTGAAAGCAGGGGAGCACATGTTTTGGTTAACCGTTAAACATAGGCCTAAATGCTATTTCTCTTACTAATGTTAAGAAGTTAACCAAGCATATTTTAACTATTGATTGTTTTACATATATAATTATAACTATTTATTTATTGTATGCTGCATTTATCTGTTTATGATATGAATGATATTGATATATGATTTATGATTGTATATAGATGTAAGCCCATTTCTCTTTCAAACTAACAAGAAGGGCAACAGTTTGTTATTGTGAAAAATAGTATGTATGTGATCATTTTTAAAGTAAGGTAGTAACAGTATTTGTGAACAAGAGGTCTACATAATTGTTGACTATAAACATACTATTAAACATTTCATGCCAAAACTTTAAATGCCTCCAAAGAAAAGAAAACTAATAGGACAAAAGACTCCAAAGGCAATACAAGCCAAACGTTTGCGAAAAGATGAAACTGTTGAACAACAAAGTGATACTAGACGTGAAAGAGAAAGAGAAAGGGCCAGGACAATAAGAGTCATAGAGACATCAGAAGAGCGTCGAACACGGCTTGAAACAATGCGAAAAAAAGCAATCACATCAAGGGCTACCGAGACTATGGAGGAACGACAAAAACGTCTTGAAAACAAGCGGGATGGAGCAATCATATCAAGAGATAACGAGTCCTTGGAGGAGCGACAAAAACGTCTGGCAAAAAAGCGGGAAGAAGCAACCACATCAAGAGCTACCGAGTCTTTGGAGGAGCGACAGAAACGTATTGAAAAAATGCGAGAAGGAGCAACCACATCGAGAGATACCGAGTCTTTGGAGGAGCGACAGAAAAGTCTTGAAAAAATGCGAGAAGTAGCAACCACATCAAGAGATAACGAGTCTATTGGGGAACGACAAAAACGTCTTGAAAAAAAGCGGGAAAGTGCAAACACATCAAGGGTGTCACAAAGTTCACAATTGAATTTAGCTGGATTCCATTATGACCCCCAACATGATTACGCTCAACACCCATATGTTGATATTGGAGGAATGATCTACATATATAAATATTGTCAAGCAAAGAAATTTAAAACAGAACCACCAGGAATGTGCTGCAGGAGTGGAAAAGTTAAACTTACTCCCCCTGAACACACCGCCCAATGATCTGCAGTTATTAATGTCTGGGACGACTTCAGAGTCAAAACATTTCCTGCGCAACCTAACGAGATACAATTCATGTTTTCAGATGACGTCTTTTGGTGCTACCTCAATAGTAGATCTTAACGGTTTTGCAACAACTTTTAAAGTGCAAGGACAGGTATACCACCGGATCGGATCTCTTCTCCCGCTTCCTGATCAAAACCCACAATTTCTACAGGTCTACTTTATGGGAAATGAACAAATTGAAGTAGATCATCGATGCGATTGTATCCCCGGAGTGAGACGCAATTTTGTTCTAAGCTTACAAAGGATGCTTCATGAAAACAACCATCTCATTAATACTTTCAAAACTTCACTAGAAAACATGCCAAATGATGAATACAAGGTTGTTATCCGTGCAGACAAAAGAGAGCCTGGTGAGCACGAACGCCGCTTTAATGCTCCTCAAGTAAATGAGGTCGCCATCATTATGTCAGAACAAGATTTCAATCAACGAGACAACATTATTCAGAGGCGGAGTAATTCACTACAACGCATTTCAGAAACACATCGATCGTACGATGCTCTTCAATACCCGCTCATATTTTGTGAAGGCGAGGATGGATACCACTTCAACCTCAAGCAGGTTGATCCTGTAACAGGTGCAACAACTGTTAAAAAAGTTTCAGCATTAGACTTTTATGCATACAGGTTGATGATCAGAAATGGATCCACAAATCATATTTTACAATGTCGACAACTATACCATCAATACGTTGTGGACATGTATGCGAAAATTGAGAGTGAGCGACTCCTGTACATACGTCTAAATAAAAAAAGCTGCGCGTGGAAGACTATATACACCTCAAGGATGCTTTGGTGAACGATGGGGACATTCAAAATAATGGGAAAGTTGTGATTCTCCCAGCAACTTTCACCGGAAGCCCTAGACAGATGCAGGAATATGCACAAGATGCACTGTCTTATGTTCGGTCATATGGACGCCCCGACCTATTTATCACATTTACGTGTAACCCAGACTGTTGTGAGATAAAAGAATCACTTTCATTTTGGCCAGACGTCAAGTGATCGTCAAGACATAATAGCAAGACTGTTTAGACAAAAACAGATCAAACTTATTGATATTACAACTAAATATCATATTTTTGGAGAAACCCGATGCTGGATGTACTCCATTGAATGGCAGAAAAGAGGACTTCCACACTCCCACAATTTAATTTGGTTGAAGGAAAAAATACACTCAGTCAATATTGATCAAATCATATCTGCAGAGTTTCCAGATCCAGAGTCGGACCCTAATCTTTTTGCAGTAGTGAAAAAAAATATGATTCATGGACCATGTGGACATATCAATACCAACGCCAATACAAACTCTATGAAAGATGGAAAATGCAGCAAAAAATATCCTAGGAAATTAATTATAGATACACAGACTGGTGAAGATGGCTATCCCGTTTACAGAAGACGCGCCCCACAAGACGGTGGTTTCACGGCAAAAATTAAAATTAAAGGCAACACGGAAGTCAAAGTGGACAACAAGTGGGTATTTCCTTATTCTCCAATTCTATCCAAAATGTTTCTCGCACACATAAATGTCGAGTACTGTAGCTCTGTGAACTCTATCAAATACATCTGCAAATATGTAAACAAGGGAAGTGACATGGCTGTCTTTGGAGTGACAGATGACAACGCTCTTGATGAAGTGTCTCGGTACATGATAGGGAGATACATCAGTAGCAACGAAGCGGTTTGGCGCATTATGAGTTTCCCAATTCACGAACGCCACCCGACAGTAGTTCATCTCAATGTTCACTTAGAGAACGGACAGAGAGTTTACTTCACAAGTGATAACGCGCAAGCCCTTGCAGAAATACCACCAAATACAACTCTGACAGCTTTTTTTCAATTATGCCAAAGTGACGCTTTTGCCAGGACACTCCTATATCCAGAAGTACCTCGCTTTTACCCTTGGAACAAGTCCAAAAAGGTGTTTTGCAAAAGAAAACAAGGTGTACCAGTTGCAGGTGAAGATGCCCTAGCAAGTGAAGCATTGGGTCGTGTCTATACAGTCAACCCAAACAACGCAGAATGCTATTTTCTCAGACATCTTCTTCATGCAGTTCGAGAACCTACTTCTTTAGAATATCTACAAACTGTAAACGGTGATGTTTGCCAGACTTTCAGAGAAGCTTGCCAAAGGCGTGGATTACTTGAAGATGATAGACATTGGGATCACACTTTATCAGAGGCTGACTTAAGATTTTCTCCGGAGCAGATAAGAAATCATTTTTGCATTATTCTTACTATATGCAACCCATCCAATCCAAACAGTTTGTGGGAGAAGTATAGAGAATCCATGAGCGAAGACTTACCATGTGATAACTCATTTAGACTAAGTTCAACACTTCGTTCAAATTGTTCTTCAGATATTTTCAACTTGGCCCTAATTCTGTTGGAGGATAAATGTTTATCAATCAACAACAAAACACTACCAGACTTAGGATTACAGCCTCCTAAAAGAAATGACCGGGGTATTCTAGACAAAGACCTGATAAGAGAAAAAAACGATAACATTGAAGAACTACACAAATATGTAGAATCCAACAAAGTTCTGTTAAACAGCGATCAAACAGAAGCATATCAGGTTATTATGAATCATGCCAGTGAAGAGAAAGGAGGAATTTTTTTCTCGATGCTCCTGGAGGAACAGGAAAAACCTTCTTAATAAACATTATCCTTGCTGAAATCAGAATGAAACGTGATTTGGCAATCGCTATTGCATCATCTGGAATAGCGTCTACGTTATTAGATGGCGGAAGAACGGCGCATTCGGCTCCAAGGTTACCTTTAAATATTGCCAATGAGCAACATCCAACATGCAACATTAGCAAAGCCTCTGGCCAAGCAAAGGTTCTAAAAACCTGCAAAATCATTGTATGGGATGAATGTACAATGGCGCACAAAAAGTCACTTGAAGCTCTTGACTTAACATTGCAGGATTTAAGAGACAATAGTCAACTCATGGGAGGTGCTCTGGTGGTGTTAGCTGGCGATTTTCGTCAAACTCTTCCTGTCATACCAAGGTCAACACCAGCAGATGAAATCAATGCTTGCCTTAAATCTTCTTTTCTTTGGCGAAATGTTAAAAAAATAAAATTAAGAACAAATATGAGAGTGCAGCAACAAAAAGAAGCAAGTGCACACATTTTTGCTGAAAATCTTTTACACATTGGTGAAGGGACTTATTCCACGCAAATGAAGTCAGGGGAAATTAACTTTCTTGATGACTTCTGCAAAAGATTGACATCCATTCAAGATCTTATTCACCAAGTGTACCCAAACATTTCCGACAATTACCTAAATAAGGAATGGCTGTGTGACCGAGCCATTATTGCTGCTAAGAACACATCGGTCAATGA
This sequence comes from Anisus vortex, assembly GCA_949126835.1. Taxonomy (NCBI): domain Eukaryota; kingdom Metazoa; phylum Mollusca; class Gastropoda; family Planorbidae; genus Anisus; species Anisus vortex. Next base: position 12,553,033 of record OX421493.1, read on the forward strand.
GTTAAATGGCCTGATTCAGGATATGATACCCGGAACGTGTACATAATACATATCATTTGATTCCGTCACAAATGTCAATGAAACCGTGAACTACCCAACGGAATTTTTAAATTCTCTGGACACTCCCGGGATGCCACCGCATAAACTGCAACTTAAAATTGGCTCACCCATAATTCTGCTCCGCAACATTAACCCGCCAACACTTTGCAATAGAACACGTTTATGTATCAAAAGCTTATTCCCTAATGTGATAGAAACGACAGTGTTGACTGGGAAAGGAAAAGGTGAAGATGTGTTTTTTCCAAGAATCCCAATTATTCCAACAGACATGCCCTTCTCTTTCAAGCGTCTGCAGTTTCCCATCAGGTTGGCATTTTCAATAACAATTAACAAGTCACAGGGGCAGTTAATCAAATGCACTGGAATTAATTTGGAATATCCATGTTTCTCCCATGGGCAATTATATGTTGCCTGCTGAAGAGTTGGCTCGCCAAATCAATTATTCATATTTGCACCAGAAGGAAAAACAAGGAATATTGTATACAAAGATGTTTTACACTGAGCGTAGGTCCTATTGCAAAATATTGATCTTAAAAAAGTTTTGTAAAATTCGTGAAACAGAAATTATTTTTTTTCCAATAAAAGATCATTATGCGATCATTGGACATAATAAAAATTTAACAAACGTAAAAAAAAGTTTCTTCTATTTTTCTTATTGGTTTCATTTGTTATTGTTTATCATGTTGAATTTAAAATGTAATTCTATGTTCCTTCCAAAGCAACAATAAATGATTAAATAGCAAATAACAACAACAATAAAAAACAACAAACAAACAAAACAACAATAACATAGGTCTACTACTTAATGTTGTCTTTAAAAAATATAGCAAACAATCATTTAAAAATTAAAAGTACTGTCGAAATGACATGTCAATTCTGTTTTACAGAATTAAAGTTTAACTACCCAATAAACTTAACACCATTAGATCGCAGGGGGCATACTTTGACCAAGAATTTTAAAAAATTGAATATTTGTTTTTCCTTTTTAGTTGTATATTGAATTGGTGTATATTAATCTCTGCAAAACAACAATATAAAAATAAATACTGACCACAACAAAAAACAACAACAATTTTATGAATGTTGCAAAAAATTAAACAGAAAAAGAATAAACAAACTATGATGTGTCAAACATAGTCTATACAAGCCCGTTCGAAGAATCGGGCACATATCAGCTAGTATAAATATATATAAATCTCAAAAGGTGTATGTATGTGGGTGGGTATGTACATACCGCATAATCTTTCTAAATACTGGACATAAAAAACGTGAAATTTGCTACAAATATTCTTTGCATTACGGCGGTGAACACTGTCAAGGTTTTAAAAAAATTAAAATGACCGCAGTGGTCAGTTTGGTAAAGAAACGCGAATAAAACGACACATTTTGGTTTCATTTTAAAATTGCCGTTCCAACTTTTTATAGTTATTCGATCGATCGCGCTAAAACAAATAAGAAAAAAGGACGCGCGGAGATTATTTCTCTATTGCGTCATCAAATTTCGCACAGAGATAGAGAGCGGTCTTTTTATTAACGACGTCATCAAATTTTGCGTATTCATTTTAAATTAACTTTGGTTCAATGTTTGCTAATGTACTTTATGAATGAATAGAAGAAAATATATTCACGTTTTAATTTAATTCACGTAATTTATAGCGGGCATTTTTTAAATTGTTATAATGAGTAATGTGTAATGATTTTAATGGGTAATTTATGTTGTAGCGGGGAAATACAAAATTCCATCACGTTTAAATTCGAGTCGTATACGAAATATAAAATGTGTAGTTCTTGCGGCCAATCTCATTGTAACTGCTAGAGTAGTTAGAGTGCATGTAAACATAACTTTAACCGGTTCGGAGGACCGGCACATACCGGCTACGTGAAATTTGCTACAAATATTCTTTGCGTTACGGCGGTGAACACTGTCAAGGTTTAAGAAAAATTAAAATGACCGCAGCGGTCAGTTTGGTCAAAAAACGCGAATAAAACACATCTTTTGATTCACATTGACTTTGCAAGTACAACTTTTTATAATTTTTCGATCGATCGCGCTGAAAAAAAAATAAGAAAAAGGACGCTCGGAGATTATTTCTTTATTATTGCATCATCAAATTTTGTACAGAGCTAACTAGCCGTCTTCTTTTAATGACGTCATCACATTTTGCGTATTCATGTTAAGTTTAACTTTGTTTCGATGTTTGCTAGTGTACTTTATGAATGAATAGAACAACATATATTCACGTTTTAATTTGCGTAGTAATTTATAGAGGTCAAGTTTTAAATTGTTATAATAGGTAATGGGTAATGATTTTAATGGGTAATTTATGTTGTAGTGGGGAAATAAAAAAATTCCATCACGTTTAAATTCGAGTCGTAAACAAAATATAAAATGTGTAGTCCTTGCGGCTAATCTCATTGTAACAGCATGAGTAGTTAGAGTGCATGTAAACATAACTTTAATCGGTTCGGAGGACCGGCACATACCGGCAAGTATATATATAAATCTCAAAAGGAGTATGTATGTACATACCGCATAATCTTTTTTAATACTGGACATAAAAATGTGAAATTTGCTACAAATATTCTTTGCGTTACGGCGGTGAACACTGTCAAGATTTTTAGAAAATTGAAATGACCGCAGTGGTCAGTTTGGTAAAAAAACGCGAAAAAAACACAACATTTGATTCACATTGGCTTTACCAGTACAACTTTTTATAATTTGTCTTGACAAAATAAAAAAAAAGGATGGCGTTGAGATTATTTTCAGGATGACGTCATCCAAGTTTGCGCATGGATTTTTTAGCAATGAAGGGACATTTTTCATTCATGTTTAAATTGACGCCATCAAACTATGTGCATGGATTTTATCTCAATGACGGAAACACATTTTCTTCATGTTTAAATTGCCTACGTGCCGTAAACAACATAAATTCTTTACACTACCAATACTGTAGTTGATTTTCTTAATCTATCACTACTTTAATACTTTACACTGTGAATACATGACTTAAAGCTAATTAATAATTTAAAACTTTACAAACATAGGACAAAACAAATAGATTGAGCATTTTTTTTCTGTTTCGGGAAGTAATACCGACGCATTACTAAGCTTATTTAAACGCAGTTGTCCTGGTTACACTATATATTTAAGCTTATTTTTATATGGCGTCATCGAATTATGCGTACTTATGCGTTTAAGAAGGGAACAAAATTTCGTTTTAATTTGCGTCGTAATTTGTAGAATGCAATATTTAAATGGTTTAAGTTACCGGAAAATACTTTATCCCCGCTTAAGACTATTGTTTATAACTCCATGATTGCTACGGTGTATTTGAAAATTATTTTATCCAGTTCCAAGAACTGGGCACCTTTAGGCTTATACCCTTGGTAACGGCCATTTTTTAAATTACCGGGCAATGTTTAAATTACCGGGCAATGTTTATATTACCGGGCAATGTTTATATTACCGGGCAATGTTTATATTACCTGGCAATGTTTATATTTCCGGGCAATTTTTATATTATGGGCATTGTTTATATTACCGGGCAATGATTATATTACCGGGCAATGTTTATATTACCGGGCAATGTTAATATTACCGGGCAATGTTTATATTACAGGGCAATGTTTATATTACCGGGCAATGTTAATATCACCGGGCAATGTTTATATTACCGATCAATGTTTATATTTCCGGGCAATGTATAATTTGCCGGGCAATGTTTAAATTGCCGGAACTAACTTTTAAAAGTTTTAATTCGTGTCGTATACGTTTTATAAACATTATTTCATATGGGTTTCATTTGTTATTGTTTTTCCTGTGTAGTTTAAAATGCAATTCTAAGTTTGCTTCCAAAACATTAATAAATAATAACAAATAACACCAACAAAATAACAACAACAACATAGGTCTCTAACTTAGTGTTGTCGCAAAAAAAATTATAAAACAACCATTTTTAAATTAAAAGTACTGTCAAAATGACATGTGAGTTCGGTTTTACAGAAAGAGTACTCAATAAACTCACACCATTAGATCACAGTGGGCAAGAGAAAAAAAACTTTTTTTTTTTTAACTTTTTTGTTGTATATTGAACTGGTGTATATTAAAGTCTGCAAAACAACAATAAATAAATAAAGACACAGCATTAAAAAAACACCCAAAAATAAAATACTACTTTATTTATGTTAAAAAAAAACACTATATTGTGTCAAGCATTGTCTATACAAAGCCCGTTTGGAGAATCGGGCACAAACCGGCTAGTAAATTATAAATGCACTAAACTCAAACTTTGTGATTTTTATACGTAAAACAATTTTCATTCAATCGATTCTCGTTGTTAAATTTCAATTTTTAGTTATATATCATAGTATTCTGTTCATATGTAAAAAAAATGAGCCTTGTATTCGAAATCTTATTACTGTTACATCCACAATCCCTTTGTGGCCAGAGCTGTGTAAATCCTGTTGATAATTCTCGTTAGTCCTAGGGGAGACTTTAGTTATTATTATTTATGTTTCAGTATTACACGAACTCTTCTTATAGTCCTGGGCACAAACTCAGGATTTGTGTTCTAATAGTTCCTTTCCTTGTCTTTATGGAAGTAGATAAATATTATAGTATTGTAGACAACACAATAGAATAGTAACTTGACGAGGAAGCTTCAGAGTAAATGTTGTTGATAGTTTAATTCAGGTGATATGTTCAATATATACAATATCTCTATTATGTACAGTTAGAATAAAATAGTGCAACCCAAGCGTCCTCAAAGGAACATATTTTGAAACTCTCTGTCTTTCAGACAAAACAAATCATTAAATACTATCCAAGTGATGCAAGGGACAGACCCATTACCAGTAAGGGTGAAAATCATGGTATCATTACAAAACGCATAACAAAACGATAGCAACTTCCCCTATTAAATAATGAGTTGTTCCCAGACACTCTGAGAATTTGAGATCAACACAGAATCTCAACATTCCCTAAATCTTTTGTTTTCGTACTAAACGTCAAGCGATCGGAAAGCCTAAGCCCTGCCCACAATATTGTGTGTATTGAGAAAAGAGAGAGAGGGAAGAATAAACATTGCGTGTTCCAATTCTCGGAAAAACAGTATACATGACACGCCCCCACCCAATGAAAGAAATAATGTACCATAATTACCATAGTAATACCCAACATGGTACATTTTTCGTACTTAACACTATCGTTTTTAACAACCATCAATCAATGGAAGATCATAAGACAATTTAAGCAAACATGGCTCATTGGCATTATAAAAAATGTGATTACTTAATGGTAATTGTAATTATAAAATGATGGACAAATATTTCCCCGTTCACATTAAAATTAACTAATGTCTCAACAAGTACAAATAATTCCAAAATATTCCAGTCAGTCCTATTTTAACTATGTATAGTTGTGTGGATTTCCACCAACAATTTGCAAAAAGTTGTATTCTATTTAAACAAATATAACATTGCTCAAACTCTGGCAATTTGCAACAGTTTACTTCTAATATACAAACTAAAAGGTAAGTAATACGTCACTTGAATCAAACTATAGGTTACTTCCCCTTTAAATTACAGTGTCAACTTGACATTAACAGGGTTCATACTTAAGGTGATGATTACTTCCCATTTTCCCAAATATGAGGAGAAATCGGCTCCAGTTACAATTACTACAGTAATCTCAATATTAAAATGTAATCTACTATTATGCGTTTTTGGCAAATTTAATAGTTTAATAAAAAAGATTGTTCAGGGTTGAATGAGTGCACATCTTTAGGTACCTTTGTTTCCCTCCATTCCCGGATATATGGAATATATAACAACTTATATACAACATAGTGAGTATCCACTAGTTTTTCCCATTTCTATTACCAAGATATAACAATTTAGCAATAGATTTCCAATATTATCTATTAATTTATACCAATTGATATTACATCTCTTTCTAAGATAAAAACTGTACATATTATTATTTAGTTCTATTCATTAACTAAAATGAAACAAGACAATACATCAATTAGCTCAAAGTTTCCCCACTTAATTGCATGTGATGACAATTACTTTTATCCATCCATATCAAGTAAAAACATACAAATATATATTTATTGCATAATGCATTAAAACTTAAATGGAATTTCTTTTCCATAATAAAATGAATCAAATGAATTTAAAATATATCAGAACATCAATATAATACATGATTATAAAAAATGATTAATACTTTCAAAAGACTTGACTTCTGTATGATACAAGTAATCTATAGGTATTCCATAATCAAAATTCAAACGAATAATAGGTTATCATGACACATTCTTAATGAACAAGTGAGATGATCTGAAAAAGAAACATTGGGTTATTCAGTCAATCATGTAGGCCTAGCATCCGAGATAGAGTATCAGCTGTGACGTTGTCCCTACCCCTCAGGTGTTTTATGTTTAAGTCATAGGCTTGGAGGAATAAGCTCCATCTAACAAGCCTCTGGTTTTGCTTGACCCTGGAGAGAAAAGTCAGAGGGTTGTGGTCGGTCAATATTTCTATCGGGTACCCAGAGCTGTTTACATAGAAATCAAACTGTTTTAACGCCAGGATCAACCCTAAAAGTTCCTTCTCACTTGTATTATAATTACGTTCATGGATATTGAATTTCTGTGAGTGGTAGCACACCGGGTGCTCCTCTCTGTGGTCATCCTGCTGAGTCAGCACCGCTCCCATCCCAGTATGGCACGCGTCTACTGCAATTTTAAAGGGTCTATAAAAACGCGGGGTCACCAAAATCGGTGCCCTGGATAATCTTAACTTCAACTCATCAAACGCCCTTTGGCGCTTGTCAGTCCCAACAAAGCGATTGTTCTTCTTTAGTAGGTCAGTTAAGGGGCAAGCTACCATAGAGAAGTCCTGGCAAAATTTAAGATAATACCCAGCCATTCCCAGGTACCTACGGAGCTGTTTCCTTGTCTGCGGCACTGGGACATTATGAATAGCTTCTATTTTAGCATTTACTGGTTTAACCTTTCCACCACCCACTACATGTCCAAGATACTCGATAGTGGCATGTCCAAACTGACTCTTAGCCAGGTTTATTGTCAAATTGGCGTCATTCAGTCGTTCAAACAAGTGTCGAATTTGACTGACATGTGTCTTGAAATCTGTACTATACACCACTATGTCGTCGAGGTAGGCATTACACCGCGAGTGAGGGTGTTTATAAGCCTTTGAAACGTCGCAGGGGCATTACGGAGTTCGAAGGGCATGACCTTATACCTGTAAAGTCCGTCAAGTGTCACAAAGGCGGATACTTCCTGTGCCCATGGCGTCACATTCTTCCACTATGTCATTTTCTAACATATACTTCACCTCTGCTCTAATATGTTTAAGCCTGATGGGGTTAACTCTATATGGATGCTGTTTAATTAGCCTGGCACCCTCAGTTAATACTACATCGTGTTCTATTAGATGTGTCCTCCTGGGAACATCTGTAAACAGTGACTTATATTCATGTACCAGTTCAATAATCTTCTACAGGAAGATGTTCAAGCCTTGTATCTAAACACTTAAGGGCTTCTGTATTATTAAGTTTACTTTCTGCAAACTTATATTCTATCCTAGATATATCAGTCGAGTCTTTAGCTTATGAAATCAAGGGGGCCTCCCCTGGTTTACTCTTTTCCCTGGAAACAGGGCTTAAGCAAATTAATATGGCATACCCTCTGCTTTTGTCTCCGGTCAGGAGTCTTTATCAAATAATTGACCTCGCCAAGCTTTAACTCTATCTCATAGGGTCCACTAAACTTTGCACTTAAAGGCTGATTTTGCAAAGGTAGAAACACAAGAACTTTGTCACCTGGTGCAAAAGTTCTAGCTGTAGCTTTCCGGTCATAGTTCTGTCTCATACGCTCCTGCATCTGTGGAAAATGAATCTTTACATGGACAAGGCATGATAAAGCCTATTTTTAAATTTATCTACATATGACAAAAGTCCAATCGGTTGACTGTTCGTTAGCTAAGTTTCATGTAGAAGTTTCAACGGATGGGCTAAACCCCACGGATTCCTGAGTGGCCTCCCTTGCAGCGAACAGTACATAAGGCACACCCTTATCCCAGTCTTTCTCGTTTTCATAACATTACTTTTTAAGCATCGATTTTAATGTCTGATGAAACCTTTCCAGAGCGCCCTGGCTCTCAGGATGATAGGCACTTGATAGCCACTTGATAGCCTATGGCTTATCCCTAATTGTTCCATGAGTTGTTTGAAAATGTTCGAAGTCCCTGGTCGGACTGTACTGTCTTCGGTAGGCCATAACGTGTGAAGAAATTTGTCAGGGCGTCTACCACCTTCACTGTTGTTATGTTCCGCAACGGAATGGCTTCCGGGAAGCGAGTGGATGAACACATGACTGTGAGCAGGTATTTGAAACCGGCTTTTGTTTTTGGCAACGGGCCAACACAGTAAATGAGTATATGACTGAATGGTTCGTCGAACGCTGGTATCGGCTGGAGTGGAGCGACAGGAATTCGTTGGTTAGGACGTCCTACCATTTGGCATACGTGGCAAATCTTGCAGTATTGTTCGACATCTTTTCTCAGTCCTGGCCAGTAGAAGTAAGGGAGGATACGTTGGTGCGTTTTGCGGACTCCTATGTGACCAGCGAAAGAAAGATCATGCGACATACACAGTATATCTTGACGATAGCACTTAGGTATTACAATCTGGTGAATACTGTCCCACTCGTTTGTACCCGAGTTGAGCGGTTTCGACTTTCTCATCAACACTTCATCTTTCATGTAGAAACATTCCGCCATTGCATCTGCAGTCTTTTCATCAACAGCTTTCATTCTGAGTTGCATTATTACTTCGTCATTCAATTGTTCTTTCACCAATTTCTGCTTTGGTGACAAAACGTTATCGTTCTCTGTTGCATCACCAGTTGTTAGTTCAGCAATGAACGTAGCACTTAAATCGATGTCAGGTGTTTCTGTTATCACTGTCTCATTCGCATGTGTGTCTTCAGAACAGACAAACACATCTTTCGTTGCACTACAAAGCGTAGCAGGAGTCTTTACCGACCTCTTTTTCTGCATTGCTCTTGTCAGTGCACACTTTAACCATGGGCTCGGCAGTGACTCTGCCGCCCATAATGTCATTTCCTAATATCATGGAAACGCCTTTGACGGGTAGTGCGCGCCACACTCCCATTACAATGTTACCTGTAAAAATCTCCGACTCGAGTTTTATTCTGTGCAGTGGAGCTTCCACAGCCTCCATACTAGCACCTCTCAGCACAACAGACTCACCGGTACTGGTGGCATCTGTTAACGGCATACTTCCCTCCAGAATCACGCTGACAGTAGAACCCGTGTCACGTAATATATGTATTTTCTTCTTGCTGAGTACATCGACTTCTGTCGACACTGTCCCCTCGTAGACAAAGGGTCGAAAATCGGATAGGTCGTCCTCTTCCGGGACTTCAGGAACCATTTGTTCCTCACGGCCTTCTGAAAGCATAATATATTGAGTACAGCTTTTCTCTTTTACCTTAGATAGGCTGTTCTCAAAAACCATCGACTCCACGACTATGGGCGATGCCGGTCGCTTTTCTTTTGAGTTTCTTGACCCTGTGTTGCACACTTCTTCTGTCTGCTTGCTGTCTTTCTGCACTATGGCACAGTGTAGAATAGCACCTTGCTTCTTGGTAAGGATCCAAAAATCTTTCTTCATGTGGCCCTCTTTCTTGCAATTGAAACATACCACCTTTGCTTTATTTACATCTGTCTGCTTCCTGAAATGAACTAAGTTACTATTATTATATACACTACTGTTCTTATTATGGTATTCACTTGTCACTTTTGGTTTACTAGCCTCTTTGGGCTCTGGTTTGTGCACTTTGGGTTTGTCAGGAAAATATGGCTTTATGCTGGCGTGAATTATGGCATAGTTATCTGGCAATCTAGCAGCTTCATGCACATCTTCAACCCCTCGGTCTGAGATGTGAGTTTTAATATCCACTCGAATACAATCATTGAAATCCTCAAACAATATTAGGTTCTTGAGTTTATCAAATTCACTTACATTCTGTGACCTTAGCCACTGTTCTAACATTTTCTCTCATTAATTCTTTTAGTTCAGCCAATAACATGGCATAAAGTTCCTCACTTGATATATTTGAAGCCATAGTATAGCGTTCGTAATATGTGTGATAGTAGAGTAAATATATGGTATAGTAAAATATAAAGTCCCAACTTACGATTTGTCCTGAAATTTGCACCATATAATATTACACACTTCGTGGAATCTTCATACTTCCAAAGGAATAAATACGCAAACCAGTTCTTCTCTCCTCTTTTTAAGAAGAATAAATTCACAGTCCTAGAAACCAGTTTGTTGACAAGTTTACAAACCTCATTAGTCCCACAAAAAGAAACACAAATATGCCGCTCTCAGTACTACTAATGTCACAGAATATTTCTAGTCCTAGGTCAGGAAAAATATAACTCAAATTTTCCGGTACAAGATAACAATTTTGTTCCAATTCCAGGTCAGGAAAAGTAGAACTTAAATATTCCAGACGAGATCAACAAATTTTATCAATCCTAGGTCAGGAAAAGTAGAACTCAAATATACCGAACGAGACCACCAAAGCTTCAGTGTAAATGTTGGTGATAGTTTAATTCAGGTGATATGTTCAATATATACAATATTAAATTATGTACAGTTAGAATAAAATAGTGCAAACAAAAACGTCCTCAAAAGAACATATCTAGGAACTCTCTGTCTTTCAAACAAAACAAATCATTAAATACTATCCAAGTGGTGCAAGGGACAGACCTATTACTAGGAGGGGTGAAAATCATGGTATCATTACTAAACTCATAACAAAAACGATATGAACTTCCCTATGCAGACATAATGAGACGTTCCCAGACACTCCGAGAACTCTAGGTCAACACTGAACACCAAGTTTACCAAGAATCTCTCGTCTTCTTACTAAACGTCAGCCGATCGGAAAGACTAAGCCCCGCCCACAAAATCGTGTGCAGTGAGAGAGGGAAGAATAAACATTGCGTGTTCCAATACTTGGAAAAACAATATACATGACAAGAGACTATTAAGATATCTGGATCTACAGTGATATAGATTGTGAAGCCGGCTGGCCTTGCGGTTAGCTCACCGGACTGTCAACCCAAAACCACCTGGCACGTCGCGGGTTCTATCCCCGCCACCGGCAGATCCCTGTCGCCCTACAGGAGTTTTGATGACGTTAATATTGAGTTGTTATCACGAGCGCTTAACCGGCAGCAGTGAAACCTCTCACAGGTTAATAGTCTTCTATAGCGCACTGAGCATGCTAAAATAGCATGGCAGAAACACTATATAAATGACCATTAATATTATTATTATTATTATTATATTGTCGTTATACAGTTTCGAATAGTAGTCGGTCCATCCTTTTAATATATCTGATTCCTCTGTCAGGTTTCTACCATCCTTTTCTTGTGTGGTGGTGCTAGGCCCGCGCTTAGTGGTGGTTAAATCTTTCATTCATTTGTATGCTTTTTTTGCTATTGTTCTTCCTTAAGCAGTTTTCGATGTCGTTGTACTGTTCCGCCGCAATCCAGTTCTTCTTTGTCCTTTTCATACCTTCCCCAATTGCCTGGTTGATTGTTATGTATTTATTGGCTTCTTTAGTAGTCTTCTTTCATCACACAGCTCCAGGATGTCTAATGAATATCCTGAGCTGTGTCTGTCTTTATAATAACGTCTTTATAAATAAAGTCCATAGGACTTAATACCCGATTTCTCAGTGGGCCTTATAAGCCGTATCGGTTCTGAGACCTTTACCGATAAAATATTATTTTGTTTTAATATTTGTATGAATATTACTTGTTGAGTTATGTTAAGTAATAAATTATACATGCTAATACCTGTAGTTTAAAAAAATGGAAGCATTATAAAATATTTTTAAAATGTGAAAATTCGTACCTTTAAAAAAAATGTGATTTGAGCAAATCTTGACTGACCCAATGAAGTTAACTTGGTATGTTGAACACACGCTAATGTACGGCATGCTTTTTTTTTGCTTTTTTTTTGCTGCCAGTGATCGAGACATATAACTATGATATTTTAATGCAAAAACAATGTTTCGCATTCTATATTTTCCATTATTTTAGACCAGTGGGCCTTATTACCCGCCCGGCCTTAATACCCGCAGGTACTTCATTATTTGAAAGTCAAAAGAAATAAGTCCATTTGTACAAGTCTACAATAACTTGTTTATCCAAAAGATAAATTATAGTCAGATGTCCTTTAAATCAAATTTATGCAGGGCATAATATAGAAACAGAAGAATCGAAGAAAGAATTTTTCGATGTAAGGAGATTTATGAATTATGTTCATATGACTGAAATTTTAACAGGTTTTACTTATATAAATAATGATTGTATTGAAATGTAATTTAATGAATGAATCACTTTCTATTGTATGGGACTTGACTACAGAATATTGAAAATTTAGCTTTGAAGATAAATTAAAATTAGATCTATACCTTTTTTTTTTTAAAAAAAAGTTTGTAAGTCTACCCGACCAAATGAGAACAAAGGACAAAACTATTCAGTGCTTGATAAAAAAAAAATATATTGTTGGTAAAATTAAATGTCAACTACAGGGTTTATTTGTTAGAAAGGTTGATGGAGTATATCAATCTTTTGCTTATGTCTATGAAGATCGAACAACTTTTCGAGACAGATACTGTGGCGAATGCAGTAAAGCCTTACCGCCTTAAACTTGGGTTATAAATTTGATACACATGGTTAGATAGCTTTTACCAATACCTGGAGTTTATTATATAGTTACAATAAAATAACAAAACATTTTCTGTGATTCCAAGTGTGGAGAAATCATCATTTTGCTTATTGCTGTATCAACACACATATATTATTGATAGGATTGCCATGTACTTTTCGAATTTTTTTATTTTAATAAATGTTGCACATGTATATTATTATTCTTAACGTTGGTGACCTAGCCTCATTTCTTCGATATGAACACTTTGTATATATTTATGTATAAATATATATATATTATTATGCTTGCAACCGTATTGTAAGGATTCTCGTCATTTTTACCTTTTCTAATTTTTTTCAATGAATAAGAAATATTTGTTATAATTTTCAAAAAATTATTATTATCAGATATCCCTCAGAGGCCCCTATGGTCACTGGTGACCCATCATGTCTAATGGGGCCCACCTTGTTTAAAAAGAATTACAAATATTAATTGAATACGTGTTTTGAATTTTTTTTTACCCTTTTGCCCAATTGAACACAATATGTGGAACACAAGGGAATTAATTGTGATTTCTAGTTTTTAAAATTAACTTAGTTACTGCCCTTATTGTATAGGGCTCCCACCCAGAGCCAGAAAAAAATGTGGGCCTCTAAAAAATACTCAGAAATAGTTATATTTTAAGCAACCGTTATGTTATGAAAAAAATATATAGACCTATTTGTAAAATGTATTTTCTTTGTTAGTCAATGTATTTAATGATAATAGAAAACTAAAAATATATCGTTGAAAAATGTTGATAAGCAAAATATGGTGCGTGTTTTAGTTCTATTTCATGTATTAGTAAATTTCATATTGGCTCAGGGAAAGTCTAGAAATAATGTCAAGGTAAATATTTATAATTGAGATGTATTATTATTCATATTTTCGTCAAATCATTGAGAATTTGGCAGTTTCAGAAGAGGTAAAGTACCGTTCGACCCCCCCCCCCCCAATTAATCAAACGGTACAGTACAGCAGCGTTATATAGTTTTACTGGCCACGGCATTTGAGGGGGTGTGTGGCCAGAACAATGTTCAGCCTTCTTTATTTGACCCCAACTAGTGTCAAGTACCCATCAGGGCTGGGTAGACTCAAAAGCACCCTCAAATCCTGGGAAAAAAATCCTAGCTTGACCGCGAATCCGAAGCCAGAACCTTCAGATCGTCAGTCGAATGCGAGGCTTGACCAGCGTGTCGCAGTAAGATATATAAAGTACTTGTGTGATAGTAATATGAATTGTATAAATATTTAATTAGCGACGATTATTGTCAAAATAAACTCGAAATATTTTTTTTTTTTCAAATCGACAAATATTTAATAAAACAAATATAACGTTTAACAGTATGTTCACTGAATGATGTCAACTTGTTTATTAACATTAAAAACTAATCATATTGTTGCATAAATATTTTTTCCTTTTCCTTTGATGAAGTAAGATGTCTAATTAGCTTGGTAGACCTATTTCATGAGTTTGAGTAATCTGTTGAAAAATTAAAATAAAATAATGTTTGTCTTATGCAGCATCTATTTACTAAATCTTAACAAAACAAGAACTTGAAACCTATGCTGACATTTTTATCAAAATTTCATTTTAAAAACCTTGACCCAATTAATTTTTTAGTCCGTTCCCGTCTGCTGTATTCTAAACTGAATGTAATTTATTTACATAAATGCTGCTGGTGAAAAGAGAGTGACCTACATAGCCTCACAGCGGCGACCTGGTGTAACGGAGCACAGATCCTCTGCTCGTGAGGACTCTGCTGCCGGCCAATATGTAGGGGCCCCTAGCCAGGGATACATAGTCCACATGCAGACTATAGGGCCCGAGGGCACAAACCTTCGGCTGGGGGAGTGGGTCTGAGCGTTATAAGATATCGTCGCTCGTTGGACGGTGGTAACGCTCGGACATTGGCCTACGCAGAGTGCATTCCTAACGAGGATTGCATGGCCAGGGAAAACGCTGCTACCAGCCGTGCTGGGTGCTTGGAATGCATGTCCGTGTGGGTATACGTCCCTACCCATAGGCAGCTCCAGGAGGGGGTTGCAGGCCACAGCGGGGTCGAGAAGAATACCGTACCAACCGTGCTGGGTGCCTGGAAGGCATGTGCATGCCCTAAGTTACCGAAGCTACCCATCGGCTTTAGTGGCGGCGGCCCGTGGCTCCGGGTCCGCGAGCGATGGCAGCGGAACCGGTGGTGGCCGAGAGCTCTCAGGACCTCATGATTCCCAGAGAGGGGCGGACTCCCTGCTACTGGTTCCAGGGTCGTAATCCCTTGGACCCCTAGTGTGGTCTGGGACCCAAACTAGTTCTAACTAGATAGACGAGGCAACCCAATCCATCGGGACCTCTCCGCAGCCCACGGTGGTGGATCCTCGGGTTAGGTGAAATTCTTGAACAGTTCGATGGATTATCGGACCACGGGTACGACGTCCCTACCCGTGGGAGACTTCCAGCCTCAACGGACGGGCTGGGTACTAGGAGCGCACGACCGAGCGGGTAAGTCCCTACCCGTGGGTAGCTCCAGGAGGGGGCTGCAGGCCACAGCGGGATGGGCTCTCACGCTGAGAATCCATGGCCGAGAAGAAAACCGCTACCAGCCGAGCTGGGTGCTAGGAACGCACGACCGAGCGGGTAAGTCCCTACCCGTGGGTAGCTCCAGGAGGGGGTTGCAGGCCACAGCGGGATGGGTCCCCACGTCGGGAGCTCATGGCCGAGTAAAACACCGCTACCAGCCGGGCTGGGTGCTAGGAATGCACGACCGAGCGGGTAAGTCCCTACCCGTGGGTAGCTCCAGGAGGGGGCTGCAGGCCATAGCGGGGTGGGTTCTCACGTCGGGAGCCCATGGCCGAGTAAAATACCGTTACCAGCCGTGCTGGGCGCTAGGAACGCGCACGATTCCCCTCTTTTTTTTAAGCCAAAAAGAGAGACATTGTGCCCCTCGCACATGTCGAAAACGGGAAAATTTCGAGGGTTGCCTTTGGTAGCTCCAGGAGGGGGCTACAGGCCATAGCGGAGTGGGCTTTGCCCATGGCCGAGGAAAATACCGTACCAGCCATGCTGGGTGCTAGGAATGCATGTCGACTTGCCACGGGACTTCGCCACCCCGACGGCGGCCCATCCCACGACAGTTGGGATGGACCATTGGGCGCAATCGAAAAAACGTCTTACCGGCCCACCGGGCGTGCGCCGACCGCGACCAGCCACCACACTGGAAGGGAGAGCAAACGCCCCGGCCTGACTGGAAGGACAAAGCAGGGCAAATAGGCCTACTTATAAGTCCCTCGGGGAGTACTAGAGGATATTTTAAAAACCAAGGTACTCAGGCCGCCCTAAGGTACAAGCGCCCGAACGGCAGAGTTGTGGAAAGGTACTCTCCTTGCGATGTCCCCAGTCCCCCCAGGAGTGGGATCCTTATGGTCAAGGTATCGGATACCTAAACTGGGTCCCATAGAACCTCATTCATGAGAAGGGCCCGGGACCAGCAAGGGTAGAACTCCGCCCCCAGCGCTTGGGGACAAGGTACGCAATACTGTTGCTCGCAGGGCAGCAAGCTAGGGTTCCGTGGCGAAGAATACCAAACTGCAGCACAGAGAAGTGTGCCGTGGTGATATGCCAAAAGCAACGGCCGGGCAGAAGTCAGGGGGCCAGAACAGGCCTGTAGGACTCTCCAGACAAAACTTAGCCAAGCACTGGATACTAAGTTCTGTGCCCGATGGAAGAGCTGGGTCTGCCAACCTGGCCACCGACCAGAGTACGCCGGCCCCAGGAGAGGGCCACAGGCAACTGCGGACTGTATTCCCACCGAAGGAACACACGGCCTGTAAACAAATAACCCGCTCCCTGCGCAAAGTGGAATAGTCAAGTTGCAAATACTGTCGATCGCCGGACAGGAAGGCACTTGGTGCGCGGCCCTGAATAGGGCCACAGGCTACAGCGAAGTGAACTCCTAGCGTAAGGTACGGGGGAGTTCATGGCCTGGTTAAAAAACTCCGCTAGCGCGCAGCCAATATCGCTGGTTATAGGTCCTGATGCATTGGGTCCCCTTCCCGGAGATGCACATCACGAATGCTTGCATTTACGTGCATAGACCGATGACAGGGGGGCACAGATCTTGGAAAAAAGTGCAACTAAACCATTTTTCCAGGTCAGTACCTACATAGCCTCACAGCGGCGACCTGGTGTAACGGAGCACAGATCCTCTGCTCGTGAGGACTCTGCTGCCGGCCAATATGTAGGGGCCCCTAGCCAGGGATACATAGTCCACATGCAGACTATAGGGCCCGAGGGCACAAACCTTCGGCTGGGGGAGTGGGTCTGAGCGTTATAAGATATCGTCGCTCGTTGGACGGTGGTAACGCTCGGACATTGGCCTACGCAGAGTGCATTCCTAACGAGGATTGCATGGCCAGGGAAAACGCTGCTACCAGCCGTGCTGGGTGCTTGGAATGCATGTCCGTGTGGGTATACGTCCCTACCCATAGGCAGCTCCAGGAGGGGGTTGCAGGCCACAGCGGGGTCGAGAAGAATACCGTACCAACCGTGCTGGGTGCCTGGAAGGCATGTGCATGCCCTAAGTTACCGAAGCTACCCATCGGCTTTAGTGGCGGCGGCCCGTGGCTCCGGGTCCGCGAGCGATGGCAGCGGAACCGGTGGTGGCCGAGAGCTCTCAGGACCTCATGATTCCCAGAGAGGGGCGGACTCCCTGCTACTGGTTCCAGGGTCGTAATCCCTTGGACCCCTAGTGTGGTCTGGGACCCAAACTAGTTCTAACTAGATAGACGAGGCAACCCAATCCATCGGGACCTCTCCGCAGCCCACGGTGGTGGATCCTCGGGTTAGGTGAAATTCTTGAACAGTTCGATGGATTATCGGACCACGGGTACGACGTCCCTACCCGTGGGAGACTTCCAGCCTCAACGGACGGGCTGGGTACTAGGAGCGCACGACCGAGCGGGTAAGTCCCTACCCGTGGGTAGCTCCAGGAGGGGGCTGCAGGCCACAGCGGGATGGGCTCTCACGCTGAGAATCCATGGCCGAGAAGAAAACCGCTACCAGCCGAGCTGGGTGCTAGGAACGCACGACCGAGCGGGTAAGTCCCTACCCGTGGGTAGCTCCAGGAGGGGGTTGCAGGCCACAGCGGGATGGGTCCCCACGTCGGGAGCTCATGGCCGAGTAAAACACCGCTACCAGCCGGGCTGGGTGCTAGGAATGCACGACCGAGCGGGTAAGTCCCTACCCGTGGGTAGCTCCAGGAGGGGGCTGCAGGCCATAGCGGGGTGGGTTCTCACGTCGGGAGCCCATGGCCGAGTAAAATACCGTTACCAGCCGTGCTGGGCGCTAGGAACGCGCACGATTCCCCTCTTTTTTTTTAAGCCAAAAAGAGAGACATTGTGCCCCTCGCACATGTCGAAAACGGGAAAATTTCGAGGGTTGCCTTTGGTAGCTCCAGGAGGGGGCTACAGGCCATAGCGGAGTGGGCTTTGCCCATGGCCGAGGAAAATACCGTACCAGCCATGCTGGGTGCTTGGAATGCATGTCGACTTGCCACGGGACTTCGCCACCCCGACGGCGGCCCATCCCACGACAGTTGGGATGGACCATTGGGCGCAATCGAAAAAACGTCTTACCGGCCCACCGGGCGTGCGCCGACCGCGACCAGCCACCACACTGGAAGGGAGAGCAAACGCCCCGGCCTGACTGGAAGGACAAAGCAGGGCAAATAGGCCTACTTATAAGTCCCTCGGGGAGTACTAGAGGATATTTTAAAAACCAAGGTACTCAGGCCGCCCTAAGGTACAAGCGCCCGAACGGCAGAGTTGTGGAAAGGTACTCTCCTTGCGATGTCCCCAGTCCCCCCAGGAGTGGGATCCTTATGGTCAAGGTATCGGATACCTAAACTGGGTACCATAGAACCTCATTCATGAGAAGGGCCCGGGACCAGCAAGGGTAGAACTCCGCCCCCAGCGCTTGGGGACAAGGTACGCAATACTGTTGCTCGCAGGGCAGCAAGCTAGGGTTCCGTGGCGAAGAATACCAAACTGCAGCACAGAGAAGTGTGCCGTGGTGATATGCCAAAAGCAACGGCCGGGCAGAAGTCAGGGGGCCAGAACAGGCCTGTAGGACTCTCCAGACAAAACTTAGCCAAGCACTGGATACTAAGTTCTGTGCCCGATGGAAGAGCTGGGTCTGCCAACCTGGCCACCGACCAGAGTACGCCTGCCCCAGGAGTGGGCCACAGGCAACTGCGGACTGTATTCCCACCGAAGAAACACACGGCCTGTAAACAAATAACCCGCTCCCTGCGCAAAGTGGAATAGTCAAGTTGCAAATACTGTCGATCGCCGGACAGGAAGGCACTTGGTGCGCGGCCCTGAATAGGGCCACAGGCTACAGCGAAGTGAACTCCTAGCGTAAGGTACGGGGGAGTTCATGGCCTGGTTAAAAAACTCCGCTAGCGCGCAGCCAATATCGCTGGTTATAGGTCCTGATGCATTGGGTCCCCTTCCCGGAGATGCACATCACGAATGCTTGCATTTACGTGCATAGACCGATGACAGGGGGGCACAGATCTTGGAAAAAAGTGCAACTAAACCATTTTTCTTGACCAGTATCCACATAGCCTCAAAGACTGGCGGTCAGGTGTACACGGAGCACAGATCTCCTAGGAGACTCTGCTCCGGCTAATAGTGTGGAGGCCCCAACATGGGGATGCGCAGTCTAACATGCAGACTACAGGCCCGAGGCGTTCGGGCTCCTGTGTCCGGAAATGCATACTTTGCACGACAGTACATAGACCGATGGCAGGGGCACGGGTCTTGTAATAGAGCCGTCTCAAACCTCCTCCAAATTCATGAGAACGAATTTGCAAGGCGATGGTTGGATGGACTCGTAGATTCTGGGTTCATGCAGGGAGGTGCTGCGGCAGCACCACCCGACCTTCGTCACTTCCTCACCACTTTAGCCCCACTGGGCGAAAGCTCCCCCTGGAGCACAAAAACCCTCATGTCAGTAAATCTTAACTCTATAACCCGGCGTATGAGCAGTACCCACTTAAATGGCTCCGTTCACAGTGTCCCTCGTGTTGGGCCTGTGTCCGAAAAATTACCGACCAACGCGAGCAGTCTAGTCCCTGCTTACGGACTTGGTGTTTCCCAAGTCGATGTGAGAAATGTAAGAGATGAGAGAAGTCGGACCACCCTCATGAAGACTGTGGGTCGGGAAAGTGGACCTCGACCCCGTGGTAACGTACTACAGTCCGTCTCCACTCCTATGAAGACTGTGGGTCGGGAAGGTGGACCTCGACCCTGTGGTGAGCGTACACTACAGTCCGTCTCCACCAGTACCCGAAAGATGACAAGGGACCGGGCAAGCAGACCCCGAGTCCCCGAGGCAACCGCGCCTCGTACTCAGTCAGCTACAAGCCAGAGACCGAAGGCCCCCGATGCCGGTAGGCAAGGGTCTTCCGGTGGCACTACGAGGAAGGAAAACAGGGCTCGGGCCGCTGGTCCCCGGGCCCCCGGTGCAGCTGCGCATCGGCAGGAGACCTCGAGCCAGGCAGGGCGAACGTTCACGGCAAGCACGTCCAACCGAAAGGAAGGGCGAAGACATGACACTGGCCGAAATATAGGTAGGAACCCGACAGCCCAACTTAAGGTTCTGCACCTAAACGTGAACGGCCTGGTTCCAAAGTCACTCGAGATACATAAGCTGCTCGCGGACTATGAGATTGACGTAGCAATGCTCCAGGAGATCAAACTATTTGACCAACGCATACCCTCATTCACGGGGTACCAGGCCTTCCGGTGCACCTGCTCGCAGAGGTGCCAAGGCCTGGCAACCCTAGTCCGGGACTCACTACAAGCTCGAGTAGTGAGACGTAGCCCGGCTGGTCGTGACACCGATAGCCTAGAGACGGAGGTACATATGGAGGGAAAGGCTTTTAGCCTTACCAACGTATACAACCCTCCTAAGAAAGATTTGAAGTTGGATATCGCTCAAACAACTCTTTCTCACACTATCGTGGCCGGGGACTTCAATGCGCACTCCCCGGCCTGGGGCTACGCTTTACACAACAACTCTGGGCATTTGATTGAGGAGATTTGCAATAACTCTACTCTAGTTCTGTTGCAAGACGTAGAGTCCCCCCCAACCCTGCTTCACACAGGGAACGGGAGCGAATCGAGGCCAGACCTCACACTCGTGAGCGCTGATCTGGTAGGAAGCACCTCATTCCAAGTGCTAAGGGACGTTGGAAGTGACCACTTGCCCGTCTTGGTCACCGTCAATCTCAGAAAAGCGAGTAGCGATCCTAGCGCACCTAGGAAATGGATCTTTTCGAAAGCACGTTGGGTCGAGTACAGGCAGACCACCGACACTGCCCTCGAAAAAGTGCGAGTAGATTGTAGTAGAAATGTCGACTCAGTGTATGGCGAGTTCGTACAAGCCATACAGGGGGCGGCCAGAAGGACAATCCCTAGATCATATGCCAAACGCAAGTTCAGACCATATTGGACATCGGCCTTGGAAAGGTTAGTCCGTCAGAGAAGAGCTGCTAGAAGGAAGGCTAGCAGAAGGAAAACGGCTGAGAGCCGTAAGGAGTACAACAAGCTGACAGCTGAAGTAAGAGAGGCGATATCGGAGGCAAAGTTAGCCAAATGGACTGACACTTGCGGGAAGCTGGATCTAGCCGACAGCCGAAAGACATGGAACCTTCTAAACCACCTAGAGAGGGCCGAGACTGCTAGGAACGCAGTGCCCCCTCAGACCGGTACAGAGCCCTTGGTTACGGACGCCAAGAGAGCTCAGAAGCTAAACGTACACTTCTCAAGCGTAGGGAAGACAGGTGGGAAAACGAGTGTGTCTAAGGCACTGGATAACGTCCGGAAGGAAACTGAAAAACACATTAGGGGAGAGGGTGAGGTTGACACATTTACGGTGCCCTTCTCCCGGCAAGAACTTGACTATGTCTTAAGGCGGTGCAAAGCTGGAAAGGCACCAGGTGCAGATAGAATAGCAAACGAGCTAATCACTCACCTAGGAAACGGAGGCAAGGGAAAACTCTTAGAACTTATCAACCGAACATGGTCCGATAGTGTCCTCCCAGCACTATGGCGAGGTGCAGTGGTAGTCCCGATCTTGAAAAAGGGTAAAGATCCGGGACACGCCGAAAGCTACAGGCCGATATCCCTCACATCGTGTGTTGGGAAGGTAGCTGAGAGAATGATCAATCGGAGACTTGTGAGGTACCTTGAGGAAAAGGAGCTGATCACGCCTGCGCAGGCGGGTTTTCGAGCGAAGAGAAACTCGATGGACCAGGTGACGCTCTTGGTACAAAAAATGGCGGACGGATTCCAGCGCAAGGAGTCCACATTGGCAGTATTCCTGGATTTTAAACAGGCCTATGACAGGGTCTGGCGGCCGGGCTTGTTGTTGAAGCTACAGAGGTTAGGTGTCACCTCAAACATGTACAGATGGATCAGCGGCTTCCTAGCCGAGCGTACGATGGCAACTCGTTTTGGGAAAGCGATCTCCCGAAAGAGGACCTTGGAGCAAGGATTGCCCCAAGGGTCGGCCCTATCATGTACATTGTTTCTCGCCTTCATCAACGACCTACCGAACTATCTAGGATGCTCGAATCTGCTATTTGCGGACGACCTAGTGATATGGAAAACGGGGAGGGATGCCACTGCTCTCGTGCGGTCCCTCCAGCAGGATCTCTCTATCACCTCCT
This sequence comes from Anisus vortex, assembly GCA_949126835.1. Lineage (NCBI taxonomy): Eukaryota > Metazoa > Mollusca > Gastropoda > Planorbidae > Anisus > Anisus vortex. The sequence continues at coordinate 12,575,653 of OX421493.1, forward strand.
GCTTTGCTAAGATGTGGGGTCTAGAGGTAAACTGCCTCAAAACAGTTTACTCACTCTTTACCCTGGGAATAGATATCCTCAAGGAACCGATCAGGTTGAAGATTGGTGACCAGGTTTTGCGGAACGATCCCAAACCGGTCTATTTGGGAGTGACACTAGACCGAAAACTAACCATGTATGACCATGTCAGGGTAGTTCGAGAGAATGCCTCTTCCAAGCTAAACATTGTCAAGAGACTGGCCAGTACAAGCTGGGGCGCGAAGGCGAATGTGCTAAGGACCCTCTACCTAGGAGCGGTAAGGTCCCAGATAGATTATAGCCTCCCTGTACAAATCTACGCCTCAAAAACCGCTTTGGGGACGCTAGACTCGGTACAGAACCAAGCCCTCAGACTGATATGTGGAACTTTCAGGACAGCCCCAACGGCTGCGGGAGAAATCATGGCAAACGTACCTCCGCTCGGCACGAGAAGAAAGAGAGCCGTTATCACTGCTTACGAGCGGTATAAGCGGCTAGAGGAAAGCTCGCCACACAGAATCATGGTCGATTCGTGGGTGGCTAGACGTAGGATCACGATGCAGTCGTTCATGCATCACGCAACGAGCCTATGCTCAGAGATCGGGCTCCCGGGGGACCGAATGCCCCTGGGCACGGGAGCCAGCTTTCCTCCGCACATGTCCCCCTTTCTTCCAGAGGTACGAATGCATTTGACGGACCCCAAAGTCGGGAAAAACAGCAGCTTGGCTGAGAAGCTCGCTACCGCCCTGGAGACGGTACACTCCTACCAGGACTGCATCAAAGTGTACACCGATGGCAGCGCCACCAGTGGCACCGAGAAGCGGGCCGGGTACGGGGCACTTGTGCTGTACCAAGGGGTGGGTACCCGAAGAGAAGAGTTGCTAGGGCCCTGTGGGGCAATCTGCAGTTACGAGGCAGAAATGGAGGCCATCAGATACGCCATCACGGCAATCGGGACAAGGTTCGATGACGAGTCGGAGGCGACAGCCGACGTCGTTGTCTTTACTGATGCGCTCTCCGTCCTCCAGGCCATCGACGGCCTGGGGACGTGGCCCGAACGACTCTTCCGAACGCTAAAGGCTATCTCAGACCTGATCTCTAGGCACGGAGTGAAGGTCACACTCCAGTGGATCCCAAGTCATGCAGGGGTCCCTGGAAACGAGATAGCGGACTCCCTAGCCAAGAGGGGGTCCATGCAGGTACCAGTGCTAGACGAACCAGTATCGATCGAGAGTGCAATACGACTGATTCGGGATTGGGAAACCGACCAGTGGTATAGCAGTTGGGACAACTCTGACAAGGGCCGAGGTGTGTGGCAGCAACTGAAGAGGCCAAACCGTGCCGATCCGTGGTGGAAACTCCGCAGGGGAGAGTCTTCAACGATTGCACAGTTCAGAACGGGACACTGTCCAGTAGGGGCCTACTTTAACAGGTTGAGACCCCTAGAAGATTCGCGGTGTAGAAACTGCAGAGAGGCGGTGGAGACGGTCGACCACGTGCTTGCAAGTTGCCCCGCCTTGCAGGAGTTCAGAGTGGATGGGGACGGCCAACCGTTTGCGCCGAACCTATATGGGAGCTTGTCACAGCTACGTGACACAGCCAAATTCGTTCTCCGAGCCCTAAGAGAGTAATCTCGGCTCGCATTCTCGTAGAGAAATGGAGGTCAAGCCTGGAAAACCAAAGTAGAGAGAAAATATAAAGTTAATTCATTTATTTTCATAATTTCATAGTGACTTTGTCCATAAGACATTACAAACTCAAAGCTATGTACGTTAAATAAATATTTGCAATTTTTCAAATATGATTTACGTATAAACTGACATTAAAAAGAAATAGAACACACTTATATAAAAATTTTACTTAAAAAGTGAATTCACTATACTTAAAAGATAAAAAAGGTCCATAATATTACGTAAACCAGACTATGATTGCCTCAAAAAATAAAACCGAACGAGCCAATAAGCTTTACGTCCAGGACATAACGAATGTTCATGAGTGAACCAATGGGGATGGGGGCACACACGCTTCCCCACGCGTAACAAAGGGTACGGTATCCACACGAACTCCATTATGTTTCCACATTGCGGATTTCCCCTTTGATCATTATTGTAGTTATTGTATCGTATACCTGCACCGTCGACGGTAGCGCAAATTCCATACAATAGGTATGGGCATCCAGGCACCAGGGCGGGGATTAGTCGGGTATGCTGTGGACATGTCTTCCTCTCCATCGAAGCTCGGAGCCCCTCTGTGCAATGAAATATCGGACACGCAGCAGGGGCTGTCCCCCCTTGAGTTAGCTAACCGATGCAAGCATACTTGTGGTTTTCACACTTCGCCAGCGATGAGGCCCATGGGTACATAAGTTTAGATATACTTGTGCTATCTGGTGATGGAATTCATAAAGCGTGTCGTTGTATAGGCTATACAATCAATTTGGGTGCCAAGTCATTCAATCTACCTTAAATATTTATATAAATAAAAAAAAAGAAATATGATTTACACATTTTAATAGATTCCAAATTATCTAGATGTAAGTAAAAATGTATCTAAGCTACAGCGGTGTAACTGGGAAAGAGGCGGGGCCTACGATTGACGCTTAAAGAAATAAAATAGTAATTAATTGACAAAAAATTAGTTAGATATAAAATAATTAATCGATTATAAAAAAAATCAATTGAAACTATCAAACCATTGTCGACATTATTGTTCTCTCAGATTGCAATAACTCGCATCGGTTAAATTTAATTTACATAAACCCGTTTATAGTATGGTTACATATCCGAATAGTTTGTTTATTCCTTACACAATATTTTATGCTACTCATTCTCTGAAACGTCGTGGCCTATTTGTGGTCTACTGTATTTCGCCATTTTAAAAACAAAAAAAAACATTTTATCATAGCCCGCATCTTAATGCTAAATCAGGGAAAATATCGTATCACATTCAATGGATAAATTTTTTTTTGAATTTCCATATACAACTTTTGGTACGTGTCTAATCTATTCGCTCCAACTCAACATTATACCATGTTTTAAAACTTGTTACCTTAACAATAAATAAAAAAATTGAAAACTGCCGATAATAGAAAAATTTATGATAAAAAAACATGCTTTATCATTTTCTTTACAATAATACATCATATATATATATATATATATATATATATATATATATATCTATATATATATATATATATATATATATATATATATATGGCAGTTGTTCTATATATTTGTTGCTGCCTCGATTTTGGCTGACAAATAAATAAATGCACCGATTAATTAGAATGTAGAAATAGTTACCTCAAAATGAAAAGATGAGTCTTGTTTCCCAAAAATTGACGAAAATACGGTATTATCTAAACGGAGACATTTAAGTACAAAGCAAATTTATTATTTACATACAAAAAAGTTTCCGTATTTTTATGTTATAGACCTACGTGTACAAAAGCATCTTTTTATTATTCCCATGTATATGTCCATAAATCTATGTATTTCGCTTAAATATCCATCCTTCTATGTGTCTCGTTTATACGTCAAACTATTTTTTCTGTCTCGTAGTGTCTAGTATATACGACTATCTCTATTATTCGCGTGTGTCATTAATTCTGCTCCCACTATGTGTCTTGTTTATAAATCCATTTTTGTATGTGCCTCGTTTATTTTTCTATCTCTATATTATGTATCTCGTGTGTTTTTTTTCAATCCTTATATGTGTATTGTCTCATATGTAACCATTGTCATATATTAAGAGCGCTCTCTCTCAACGCAAGTTTTGTTGGAGGTACTAAGCCTAAACTGTTCTAAGAATCCACTCACATTCTCTGAATGGCTAGGAATAGTTTATTCTTTCTCGTTCAGGGGAGTTCATGTTCAAATTATCATTTTCATTATGAGTTTTGTAATGATACCTTTTTTTTTTCACCCCTCCTAGTAATAGGTCTGTTCCCCGCTCTTCTCCTCGAGTATATAAGGCTAGGCAGCCAGCTTTTGCACAATTGTTGCAGAGTTTTTGCAGTGTTTCGCAGAGTTTACTGTAGATAGTTTCCTTTGAATCTTTTGGATGGACGCTTGTGTCGGCACTATTCTATTATTGCTGTAAATACTACATTTATTGTACATAATTGCAAATTATCACCTGAATTTAATTATCAACAACATTTACACTGAAGCTTCCTCGTCAAGTTACTATTATATTTTATTGTTTACAATACTATAATATATATTTATTTACAACTACAACGTCAAGGAAAGGAACTGTTAGAACGCAAAGCATGAGTTTGTGCCCATGACAATAAGGAGAGTTCGTGTAATATTGAAATATAAATAATAAAAACCAAAGACTACCCTAGGACGAACGAGAATTATTAACAACATTAAGACGGCTCTGACGACAAGGGGATTGTGGTCGTAACACCATCTTTATATGTGGTTCGTGTATTTGTCCATCTTTATGTGTCTTGTGTATTATTTTATATCTAGGCCTTTACGTGTATCGTGTGTTTTTCAATCTCAATATGCGTCTCGTGTATTTGTCCTATCTAACTGTGTCTCGTGTATTTGTCCAACTCTCTGTGTATCTCGTGTATTTGTCCAACTCTCTGTGTGTCTCGTTTATTTGTCCATCTCTATGTGTACCTCGTGTATTTGTCCACATCTCTAAATTTTAATTACTGATTATGATCTGCGATGGCATGGATATATACAAAACATAAAAGGCCATAATCTTACATACATTTAGAACATAGTTCTGAAAATGTATTTCGTATATGTCTACCAATTCCACTGTAAAATGAGAGCTTTGTTTGCCTTTCGATATTTAGTTGTATTTCGGGTAGAGCGCGCGTGTATAAAATAAATTGTCAAAACATTTCGCTCAATCGAATTAAATATGTTACACACCTTACTTAAGCATGCATGCAATTGTTAATATTAATTAGTTAAGCGTGTATATTTGAAACATGGTAAAAAACAAACTTAAAGATTACCATTTATAATAAGCAACTGTCGGCATTAGCATAATCAACTAACATAAGTAGCAACTGGGCTAGAAACGGAGGTTTTTTAGTTTTTAAAGCCGTAATTTAAAAAGTGGGAATACCTGGCCATAACAATTCTCAGACACTTTTGACTTAACCCAAACTACATGTAATGCCAGTGTAATGTACACCTTTTAAATTTTGGGTCAGATCCAAAATGTGATCCCCGATACTGGCATTCAGATGCTTTTCCACCATCGTTTCACATTGTTTGTCTTACTTTGAGCTTTTTTTTTCTTTAAATTCAATATACTAAAACTGTAGTAAACTAATATATACTAAACAAATCTATAATACACAAATCTAAACAAAACAAATCTATACTAAACAAATCTATAATAGACAAATCCATGCTACACAAATATATAATTAACCAATCTATACTAAACAAATCTATACTAAACAAATCTCATGTTAAACAAATGTATGCTAAACAATTATTTTGTTAACAAATTGATTCAAAAAGATATATTATAAACAAATCAATTTTACCTAAATATGTAAAAAAATTAAATATATTTTAAAACATATCTATACGAAACCAATCTACTCTAAACAAATCTATACTAAACAACTTTATAATAAACAACTACTGACACATATAGTCTCTATAGATTAAAAAAAAATCCCTCCTTACAAGTTGTACTTTCACTTGTACTTGTACAGCACTCATCAGTAAATCCAACAGGACATCCAGATGGACATCGGCCGATGCTAAACAGGCAACCATCCGTTTGGTTCAAACAATTACTTCTTCTGTTACATTCTACTATGTATCTAGTTATTTCTGCACACTGTATCTCTGAGAAAAAAAACGCACAGATACTATAAACATATTACTAAGGATAATCCGAAATCTCAGTCACACGTATTAGCTAGCGTGCGTGCCTGTGTGAGGTTTTGTCGATAGTGGAGTCACCCTGTTTCTAAACGTCAGACTCTATATAAGGCCCAAACTGGCGGCTGAGGGCGGTCCTTTCATGTGACGTCATAAGCCCATGGTCCAACAATAGCAAAGTGTACACCAGCTTCCCGACCAGTCAGCTGTCAAAGAGTATCCCAGGGGCGTTTCTGAATGACCCAACGTTATCTCTTTTTGTTTTATTTCCTAGCCGGGCGGTAACTTCAATCATCCAGGTCAACATCGTGCCACATTACATTGTCTTTGTGTATATCTCGCGCTCTTTCCCACATACACAGACCTAATGGTTTATCTACACAGTATCGCTTTATCATACCTCCCACCTAGACAAGGGCGCTAAATAGAGCTTTGAGTAAGGCGGTGAAACTCAAAAGGACCGATAACTCCCTAAAGATAACGCAAGGTAGGGAGCGGCGGCTTGCCCCTGAACGAGGTCAGCATCGAACAAAAGGGATTGGTTCCCCCTTGAAGGGGTCAGTATCGGCACAAAAGGGATTGGTTGCCCCTTGAAGGGGTCCGTATCGACACAAAAGGGATTGTTGCCCCTTGAAGGGGTCAGTATCGACACAAAAGGAGGTGGCATTCGTCCTGGCACTTCTACAGGGGATTGTCCCACCAGATCGTGGGTAGGGATGGAAAAAGTAAGGGGGGGGGAGTGAAATTCGTTTTAATAAACAAATTAAATATAATGGCCTTGGCATTTACTAAACTATTACGCTATAACAAATGTCACCTCATGACATAGCAACATAAAACGGAATTTCGTCATCTCTATACATAAAGCAGACTGTGTGTGTGGATTCCGATTCCCATTGGATAAATAAAGACACGTGACCTTATTGTCTCTTATTTTACTTTTGCAATTTCGCTTCCGGGATGTGTCCATTCTAGCTGAGTTGTATGCGTATTCGACCGCCAGACTTTCTACCTGAGTTCGATTCTATACTGATACAATTTTATTTCTTTTTTTAAAATGTTTATTATATTACTTTAAAAAAGTAGTGTAAATAATTACAGAACTTAAAGCTTCGTAAAATGTTTTTAGTTAGTAAAATCTACTAATTATGTTTTTGTTCCATGTGGGAGATGTGTGTTCGTTTCTCAGCCAGGGATAGTTCCAACTATTTGTTTAGAAAATTCCATATTTTAACCCGATTACAATATTTATATTATTTTTTTCTTAAATGGTTTCAGTTCATAATAGATTCTATATTTTTTTTTTAAATTCTAACTTAAAGTTTATATTTTTTTATCCGTAGCTTATATTGGCCTATGTAATTTGTTAATAGGGGAATTTAGCTTCTTATAAATAAAATCGAAATGCAGCAGTTGTGTTGCCGGTGTATTTGTAAACTGGTGTGGAGCAGATATTGATGACCCCAAAATAATAATGAATTTTTTTTTTAAATGTGTGTAATTCCCTTTACTAAAAATTGTTCTCTTAATGCGGAACGCAACCAATGCAACACCTTTGATATGCAACCGATATAAGGTTAAGTTGTTTAAATTGGGTAGCATTTTCCAGACGAATTTATTAAGACTTATAATGTGTATATTTATCTTAGATAAGCCAATCAAATTATCCACGTTAAGTCGGTTGCTTTATATACATATGGTCATATACTATTTATTAATAGTTTATTATATTATTTATTGTCAATAATATATTTTTAAAATCTTTAAATTTAATGGTTAATTATTTCTATAGTTCATAAACTTGCTTCAGTAAAGCCTACTGTAAAGCTATAACCTTCCCATAAATTGAGCAGCGTTAAGCGCTAAAGTCGTTATTGGAAAACAATCAATCAAAAAATGTATTATGATTTGGATTTACAAATTAAATAAAACAATAAAATGTCATGATATACAAGAAATTATTTTTCTTCTGATACAATTATATTTTCTTAAGTACAGTAGCAATAGACAAAATGTTTTGCACCTTCAAACAAATGAACTTCACAGAGCTCAAGTATAATTCCATTTGTAAACACAGATATAAATATTTCTTTATATGGTATCAGTTGGACAGTCTCGTTATGTATCATGTAAATGAAAGTCAGATGACCAGAGTAATTGAAGCTGTAAACTTCACTGTTGCTGTATTTGACCAATCTGAATAATTGATCTTGGCCATCTAATCTTGAGAACACTGGAAGAGATTATTTAGTTTTTAGCAAATTATTAAAGTTCAGTTTTTATATAATCAAATAAGCAATAATTATACTAAAGACAATAATATTTGTTTTTAAAAATATTATGCATGTGAAAGCTCTTTAAATTGTACACTTGTATATATTGAAGTGTTTATGTGCAAATTAATTTACATTTCAACCAAATAACACATGTTTTGTAATTGATATTAATTTAATAATAAAATAGATATGGTACTAAGACTGCCTTAGCATTAATTCGAGGATGTGTTACACATATCCGAGATGCATTTTGTATAGGAATGAACAGAACAATTAAACAAGGATGAGACTTCAGGACCTTAGCAAACAATAGGCCACTGAACAGGTGTAAACCCAACCCTAGTGCGAACAAAACCTAACCTTTTTTCGAGCTCCAGGTGCCAAATAATGATTATTGATGAAAAATTATAACCTATGTTGAAAAATGGCAGCGGATTTGATTATAAAATATAAATATAAATCATGTTCATTTTTTGTCATCAACATATATAATTACCGTGAGTTTGTTTGTTTGTTTATATATATATATATATATATATATATATATATATATATATATATATATATATATATATATATACTAGTGGTTATGCCCGTCAAAATGACGGAGAAACGAATGACTACAATGGGTTTTGTTAAGAGAGAAAGAAAAGAGACTATTACAATAAAAATATTAAGAATATCCTTTAATAGGCGACTCTATACACTGTATACATTAAATGATACGAATGATAAAAAAAAACAAGTTAGCCTATAAATGATTACTTTCAAATACCGGGTACCATAAGCTTGACAGCAACAATATAAAATGAAAACTAAATCCCGAAAGAAACATTCTCAATACTGTTTGATTCACACAAAAAGCAAGAACAAAAATTAAATACCAAAAAAAAATCTTTCTCACTTTAGTTTTTATTGCATTGAAATATTATTTCCTTATTTATTTTATATTATTAACCTTTTTTATTGCTTTGTATTTATGTTTTTTTTTCTTTTTATTTTAATGTTAATTTAATATTATTGATAACAAGTCAACACAATTGCTCGCTACATTTTAATATCGAATTAAAAAGTATCTTAAAAAAAAACAACAGACGAGCCTTCCGGCTCTTGTGTTCAGGGCGTAACGCTTAGGATTGAGCAATCTCTGTCCGGGCTCCAGCCACCCAACGTCACGTCGAAGGCGTGGCGTGCCGTTTAACGGGAAAGGTTTCCGCAGCCCAGCGATCGTTCACTGCGGTTCCCCTAAGGATCATTATCGTGGGGCTCGCCAGTATACCTGCACTGTCACCCGGTAGCACAAATCCTATACTTTAGGTACATGCATCCAGGCACCGGGTGGTTTTCAAGACGGGATTGCAGCGTCCATTGCTTACTCCCCACTGAGACACCGTGGCCTCTCGGCAGTGTAATGTACCTCGGACCCGCTGCGGGGGCTGTCCCCCATGCGTTCGCCCACCAGTGTATTTTTAATAGGAATGTATCGTCGGTTTACACACTACGCCAGTCCTTGAGGCCACAATTCTTATGCATATGCCAAGGTCAGGTCGACCAGAAACAATTAAAAATAACAAAAACTAAATACCGAAATCATTCTCAACACTGTTTTATTAATGCAATAAGCAAGAACAAAAATTAAATACCGAAAATAATCTTTCTCACTTTAGTTTTTATTGTATTGATATATTATTTTCTACGCTTTTTTTAAATTTACCTTTTTATTGTTTGGTATTGTTTTTTTAAATAATATTTTAGATAGTATATTAATGTTAATTTAATAGGCTATTATTGATAACAAGTCAAATCCACACAACTGTTCGCTTCGTTTTAATACCAGAAGCTTGACAGCAACAATTATTATGCATATGCCAGTGTCAGGGCGACCAGAAAGAATTAAAAAAACAACAACTTAATACCGAAACGGTCATTGTCTTTATTGTAATAGTCTCTTTATATGTATATTTTCTTTCTCTATTAACAAAACACATTGTAATCATTCGTTTGTCCGTCATTTTGACGGGCATAACCAGTAGTCTTTGTATAAGTATCGTCAATTTCTAGAGGAACTATAAGTCACCAAGTTTTTAACACATACAAGATATACATTAAAAAAAAAAAAAACTAAAATAAAAACAACACAAAAACAAATAGTAAGTGCAATGGTAAAAAAAAAAGAAAAATTTACTATAATGATTGAGAAGAAAGCCCTTGCTTTTTACGTCAGCATTAGTCGTATTAACTAGAGAAGACGTGCAGTTACCAGTGGTACTCCCTTCAACTGAATCATTGAATTCTGTTCAATATAAGTCACAAAGAAAACTTGCATCTCATGTAACAAAAACATAATTTTATTATTAAATCTCGGTTAACTTTTTATTTTTCTGTAAACTGCTAATGGAGTCAAATCGAGATTTTAAGCCTATGAAGGAAATGTATGTTCCAGGTTTACACAATCATGTTGTGCACAACTAGGTAAAGGTTATGGACCCAGGTGAGCCACATTTAGCCCCATCGTCCGTAGTTTGAGGATTTAGGTCGAGCTGTGTGCATAAAGCCTTAAATTGTATGTGACTAAGGTGTACGCCTTCAAAATCATGAATTAATATTGCATGAACTTCAGCCAGTTTTGTAATTAAACAAAACAGGCTTTATTTGAAAGAAGCATCAATTCAGATTTCAATATAAGTGTTTTTCTGTATATACATACGATAAGCAATAATTGCTTGTTTTTATTTACAATGTTAGCTTAGTTCATATAAAATAATTACTTTGACTTAAGGCAATAATCATTTATTTTACTACAAATGATAATGTTTTACCTCCACCAATGTGTGTATAAATCGTGTTCATATCTGCTTCTGTATCGATGGTTAGTGAATCAATAAACATTACAGTATCACAATGAACGGTGTACAAGTAGTCGTCTTTTAGACTGACTATGGACTTTTCACAGAACTGCAAGGCACCTTGGTTCCTGAATGAGATGCTGATTAAGCTTGTCTTAAGCCTACCTGCTTAATGATGAGAAGTGAAACGTGTTTCTGATGTAGATTTCGCTAATCAAACCAATGTAGCAACAGCTAAAAATAATCAATGTTATTAGCCTACGAGTGATTAAAGCATTAACACAACACCCATTTATCAATCATCTTTAGTCAACCGATTGTGGAGAATCCTTCAGTGATGGGTAGACTTCATGGTGCGTTTAACTTATTTTTAAATACAATTTCAATAAAATAACTTTAGACATACTACACAAATATCCCTTTTATCAAATATGATTTTTTTTTATTATGCAAAATGATAACGATGCAAAAGTCATTAGCACATCTTTGAATGTTTAATAATAATCAAAATAATTACATCCCACCAACAGCCAACACGGACATCGCTATTAGCCAGTTACTGGACATCATCAATGAATAGGGAATCAACAAGCCTTGCCTCTGTTCGTCTTGTCCTGGGGAACTTCAATCATATATCACTAGGTCAATCATTTTCCAACATATTCTTAGTATGTGTCCTGCCTTACAAGACTTGAAAGAACACTGGATATGTGTTACGGTAATATAACAAGTGCTTATGCCTAAGAAATATACTCAAAATAAAATGGTTCGACATGGTAGAAAACTCCAAGCTGTGGGAAAGGCGTGGATAAAGAACAGTAGAACAACAAATCATGGAAAGGAAGTGGAGATGGATTGGACACACTTTCAGGAAAGATAACAACAACAGAGCTAGACAGGCCTTAGAGTGGAATCCCCAGGGTAAACGGCACAGAGGAAGATCCAAGCGAACATGGAGATGGAGACGAAGCATACTGGATGAAACCGAAAGAACTGGAAAGAACTGGGAAGAAATGAAGCGACTAGCAAGAGGCCGTAAAGATTGGCGTGCTTTGACAGAGGCCCTATGTTCAACAAGGAACCCAAAGGAGAGATGATGATGATGATGATGATGTCTTTCACAGTTAATTTCCGCTCGGAAAATCCGATCACACAATGATACACCTTACCCCTCGTTACATACCCGTCTTATAGTGTTATAGTTGTCATCACCTTAAACTAAATATATTCCGTTATGGTCAGATGAGTCGTTAGGTAGTCTACGAAGTTGTCTAGAACAAACTGATTGGAATGTCTTTATAAATGATTGTCCCGACATTTATCAACTAACCGATACTGTCAACTACTAAATTATTTTTTTTGTGAAGACCATATTATCCCTCAAAGGAAAATTTGGATATTTAATGGATGACTAAAGAAATAAAAAAAATCAATATTGAACAAGAAAAATGGTTTTAATAATGGTACATTAGAATTTATTTACGCAAAAACAATTAAAAAAAATACATGAAGTAATAAAAAAATACAAAAAAAAATTGTAAGGTTTCTTTCGTATGAACAATTCAAAAACATGTTGGGTTGGCCTAAAGAAAACGACGGGATATGTACCCAAGCGTAGCACACTGTGTGTGAATGAAGATATTAATACTTTTATCAACCAACTAAATAATTAAATGTCTGTAAGAAAATCCACCAAAGACGTTTCTGTCTTAATAAACTAAAGACATTTCTTATAGAGAAAACCATTATGAATCTATTTTACTCGGCGACTGTTGGTAGCATCATATCCTTCGCAATCCCCTGCTGGTATAGTAATAGTACCGCATTGATTGAACACTGGTAAGACCGCCTAATAACAACACTATCTTGAAGATAGATTCAGTTCAAAGTGCCTGTCTATGATTGATAAAATCCTTCAAGATCATGCAAACCCGATTCACGATAATTACATAATATCTAATCGAAGTGGTCAGCTTCTTTCAATAAGGGTAAGAACAGAGAGAATTAGGAACTATTTTGTTCCACTATCAGTGATACTTTTTCAAACGAATCTTCAGTCAGCCAGGAAATACAATGGCTCAATAGCTGACTCCTAAATGATACTTTTGCTCGTATGATAAATGGTATTGTTACGAGTAGATTTATTTCCATATTATATTGGTTTTGTTATTATTAACTAAAGTTAAAATGAAATAATCTTAAACCCGAAATGTTTCCGTGTTAGGAATAAAACATGCATATGTCTAGACACTACGTCATAGCGATAAAATACGTCATATGCACGAGGGTGGAATACCGTTTAGTTTAGTTCTAGTGTGGGCGCTAATGTGTGAGGACTGTTTTTGACCACTTTCTTAAAGATAGGATTACGGCTTAACTCATTATAGAAGAATCTCAACTGATTAAGTTTCATTATATAATACTGGTACATGTATTCTGTGGTATTGTTATATTTTATCATCTCAACTTGTTGGAATAAAATTGTGTTCAATTTCAAACAGGATTGTGGATTTCCTATATATTAAGGTTCAGTTTATCTAAATCACTTTATACAAAAAAGATTCATATCGCGACGAGTCAAATAAACATCAAATCTAATTCAATAACATCAATATAAATTCTTATACAACCTTGTGAGATCCAAGATGGATATGAATCAAAATAATATATAATAATACATTACTAAAAATATCATCTAACGTCAGTAGCTGATTTCGCACGTGACAAAAGATTGGGGGCTCAAGTCCTGGATCTAAAGTTTGTATGTATAAGAAATTGAGAATATACAACTGTTCTAGTGAAAACGATTTACAACAAATATTTATTCAAATTCTGTCTACGTGGGAGGCACTGTCTGTGTTCGGACATACTGTTTTCAGCTTTGTACACAACCATCCTTAAAATTTATCTTCTACAAATTAACAGTGGTGTAAAATATTTCAAAGGACTTTATAAAAGGTAAAGTTGAAATTTTTTATCTTCTTTTTACGTCATTAATATAAAACATGGCGGAAGCTAATCTTACGTTGGAGCAATTGAATATTTTTGCTATCACGTCAGAACAGTTAAATAGCATGTCACTAACCCAGTTAAAAGAGATGGCAAACTTTCTGGGAATAGACATTACTGAAGTTACACCAGTAAGGAGTAAATTGATTAAAGATATTAAGGAATGTTTGAAAAGACATGGTAGAATGCTTGAAGAAAATACTATGAATAATGAAGAATCAGTGGTTCTCAATGTATCAGAAACCCTGAAAAGAGACATAAATAACCATGAATTTAAAATGAATGGAAATGAACTAAGTGCATACATGAAATTCCAGTTAGAAATGAGGAAGTTAGAAATTCAAGTACAATTGGAAGGTAAAAGAATAGAAGAGAATTGAAAGAGAAAGAATTGGAAAAAGAAAGAATCGCTAGTAATGAAAGGATTGAATTGGCAAAGTCTCGTTCGTCAACTCATACGATGCAGGAAACAAATAATGTGGAACTATATAAGTTTAAAAAGCATGTACCAAGCATGGAGAACATGGACATTGATGAGTTCTTTATGGTCTTTGAAAGAAACTCGATCGATTATAAATTTCCTGAAGATAAGAAAGCAGTACTTTTACGTTCAGCTCTAACAAAAGGCAAGGCTTTAGATGTTGTATTGAATCTGACTCCAGAAGAATGCAATGATTATGAACTAATAAAGAGCAGAGTATTATTGAGTTATGTTCTAACTCCAGAAAAGTATCGAAAGTTATATCGTGAGTACAAGAAGGAACCAGAAGTTTCACATGTTGACTTCCTGAGATTAGAGAAAAGGTATTTTGATCGATGGTTACGTTCTAAGAATGTGAATAAAGATTATGAGAAACTATATAATCTCATACTGATGGAGGATTTTACTGAGAAGATTCGCACTGATATAAAAGCTCATTTGGCTGATCGTGGTATTAAAATAGCAGAACAAGCAGCAGTTAAAGCCGATGAATATGTCATTATTCACCGCATAGCCATTATTTTCAAAATGACAGAACAAGTTTGAGGACTCAAAACAGTAATACAGAGAGGAAGTTAAGATCGACAGAGGATAAAAGTAAACAAAAAGCCGATAAACAAGAGAATTCAAGTTTTGTACAAAAGAGAATTACCTGTACATTCTGTAAGAAAGATGGACATATAAAAGAGAATTGTTGGAGTCTACATAAAGAGAAAAGACCCATTAAAAACAAGAACAACGTGGTTTTATCACACATCGCCGTACAAACTGAAACTCAAATAAACAAAACTGCCCACAAAAGAATTAAAGCTGATGGAAAGACATCTGATGTTAGTCATGAAGAGATGGCGAAACACGCATGTCCAAGTTGCTCAAAGTCAGAAAAAGTCTTTGAAATGAAGACCGAGGCTATTGAACATTCTAGTTTCAACTCCAAAGGGAGTGTGACGGATGAACAATCAGTAAATAAAACGTGTACTTATGGAGGCAGTAGTGTAGCAAGAAACTCAGTAGGCAGAGAACTACCCGAGTGTATGCTATCGGATGTTAGCGAGGGCTATGTGTCACCTATAGATAATCAAGCTAGAGAACGGGAGATTAAAATTCTACGTGACTCCGGTGCTGATATATCTCTACTGTTGAAGAATACTGTACCAACGTCGAAATTGACTCATACAGGCCAGTATGCCTTAATCAGTACTATGGCTGGAACACTCACGGCACCGTTACATCGTATACAGTTGAAGAGTAATTACTTCACTGGATCTGTTATTGTTGGGATAGTGAAGAAATTTCCCTACAGAGGCATTTCATTACTTTTAGGAAGTGACATTGCCAAGAATCAGGTACATCCTGTACTTAAAGAACCCAAAGACTCTGTTCAGTGTAGGAATACTGAAAATTCAGTATGCGTTATCACCAGAGCTATGGAGAAACAACAGATGACTGATGAATCGACAAAGAAACCAGAACCAACACCTGAGATTGACTTACAAGCAACCTTCATGGCGGATGTTCTAGGTGGTTACTCAAGTCATACTGATCAAAATAATTTGTCGCCTAGACAACTACTCATTCTTGCTCAAGGCAAAGATCCAGAGATCGGGAAGCTAAAAGAGGAAGCAAATAATGAAGGAGAATTAGAAACAATGGCCGCAGGTTATTACCTGAGGGATGAGTTGTTGATGAGGAAATGGAGAGGGAAAGAAAACGACGATGAAACATGCAGCGAAGTACATCAAATCGTGGTACCCAATGTATACCGCAAGGACATACTACATATGGCCCATGATTCACCGTATGCTGGTCACCTAGGGATACAGAAAACCTTCGACAGGATTCTCCCATATTTCTTCTGGCCTGGCCTACGTCGTGACGTCACATCGTTTTGCAGATCATGTCCTGTCTGCCAGATGGTCGACAAGCCGAATCAGACCATTCCGGTAGCTCCTCTACGACCCATACCAGCATTCTCAGAACCCTTCAGTCACATCATTATAGACTGCGTCGGTCCGTTGCCTAAAACTAAGGCTGGCCACCAGTATCTGTTCACTATAATGTGTTCGGCAACGAGATTTCCAGAGGCTATTCCTCTACGTAGCATCAATGCCGACAAAATCTCTGATGCACTTATCGGATTCTTCACCCGATATGGTCTTCCGAAAACCGTGCAGTCAGATCAAGGTTCAAATTTCACATCGAAGTTATTTCGCCAAGTCTTAGAACGGCTGGGTATTCGTCATGCAGTATCGAGTGCATATCATCCACAGAGTCAAGGCGCACTGGAACGATACCACCAAACATTGAAAAATATGCTCCGTACTTTCTGTTTCGAGCATAACGACGACTGGGATCGTGGTATTCCCTTCGCACTCTTCGCAACCAGAGAGGCTGTACAAGAATCTCTTGGTTTCAGTCCCTTTGAACTGGTATTCGGACACACAGTTCGTGGACCACTAAAGCTGTTACAAGAGACATGGTTGTCATCCACTGAAGACACTGGTCTACTGACATACGTGGAAAATTTTAAAAATAGACTGTATAATGCATTAAAAGTTGTCAGATCTAATCTTTTGCAGGCACAAGACAAGATGAAGGTCTATTATGACGTCAACGCAAGAACCCGTATCTTCCAACCTGGTGATAAAGTTCTCATGCTGACGCCACTGTCTGGTCAACCCCTGAGTGCCAAGTTTACAGGACCCTACGAGGTTATGGCTAAGCTTAGTGAGGTTAACTATCTTGTAAAGACCCCTGATAGACGGAAATCGCAACGAGTGTGCCATATCAATATGTTGAAACCATACATTACCAGAGAAGAACAAAAAGTTGTTGCCTCGGTAAACACTGTTATTAAAGTCGGGAATAATTCACCCGAAATTGAGCGTGAAGTGGCAGAAAGCAAACTGCAAAATACAAAGGCTCTGAAAAACCTAAATGAAAAATTGGCACATTTACCTGATTGCGAACAATCCGCTATCAAAGGTCTAATTAATGAAAATATCCATTTATTTGAAAATGTACCTAGTAGAACTAGTGTAGTTAAGCATGATGTTATTTTAGATGAAAATACTAAAGCTATTAAACAACATTAATACAGGTCAAATCCTATCCAGTTAGAATGCATCCGTAAAGAGGTTCGCTACATGCTTGACAATGACATTATTACACCTAGTAGTAGTGACTGGTCTTCCCCTTGCGTATTGGTACCTAAAGCCGATGGATCCATGAGGTTTTGTGTGGACTACCGTAAGGTAAACAAAGTGACAAAAACTGATTCCTATCCAATACCAAGAATCGACGATCTAATAGATCAAGTGAGTAATGCTAAGTTTGTGACGAAAATTGACCTATTGACGGCGTATTTTCAGATTCCACTGACGGAGAGGGCTCAGGAGATATCATCGTTTGTAACCCCTGACGGACTGTACAAATTTAAGGTCATGCCCTTTGGTATGGTTAATGCACCCTCTACTTTTCAACGGTTAATAAATACCATTACTCAGGACATTCCTAAATGTCACGCATACCTCGATGATATTGTTGTTTTTAGTGACGATTTTAAATCTCATTTAGATCAACTACATTTGTTATTTACGAAATTGACTCATGCTAATCTCACCATAAACTTGACTAAGAGTCAGTTCTGCCATGCAACCATCGAGTATCTAGGTCACATAGTGGGAAATGGTTTGGTAAAACCATTAAATGCAAAGGTTAAGGCTATTCGTGAGTTCCCTGTTCCTGAAACCTGTAAACAACTCCGTAGTTTTCTCGGGATGGCGGGGTACTACCGTCGGTTCTGTCAAAATTTCTCAACCATTGCATGTCCATTAACAAATCTATTAAAGAAGAATTGCACTTTCAAATGGTCTAATGAATGCCACCAGGCCTTTGAGAAATTAAAAGATGTTCTTTCTGAGGCACCTGTATTAGTAACACCCAATTACAGTAAACCCTTTAAAATTACCGTTGACGCGTGTGATACAGGGATGGGAGCGGTCATTTCTCAAAGGGGTGATGATTCACTGGAACACCCGATTAGTTTTTACTCTCAAAAATTTGATAAGCATCAAAGAAACTATAGTGTGATAGAAAGGGAACTTTTAGGATTAATCCTGGCATTGAAACATTTTGATTTTTATATCAATGGTTCTCCATATCCAATTGATATTTTAACTGATCATAACCCTTTAGTTTTCCTTTCCAGGGTTAAACAGAACCAAAGAATTATTCGCTGGAGCTTATTCCTCCAAGCATATAATTTAAATGTGGTATATTTACCAGGTAAACAAAATGTGGTCGCTGACACGTTGTCGCGCATGTAACTGGTAAACCAGAAGATGAAAGTCAGTTTCTCATTAAATGTTTTCTTTTATGTCATTCATTGTATTGATTAACATTTATATTATTGTAAATATGACAATAAATAAACTATGTTTTGAAATATTGCAATATGAGACATTACAGAACAAAATTTCAAATTCTACTAGAAACAATCATACGTTGTAAGGTAAAAGGTAACTATTGCATACAGCAATTGCACACACACCGGTATTTAACTTGAATACATCCACACTTGTGTTTGTTCAATTGATTATTGATGTGTTTTGAAAATTGTTTGTTTCTATGTCGTCATGTTATAATTTGGATGTCTTATTTTATGCTATGTAAAAGCTAAATCAGCTGAGATTATAACATTTTTTTTTTTAAATATTCTTGATGTCATAATTGAGACATCATAATAATAATATAATAACTGAAAATCATTAGTTAATGATACAGTGATCGGTTATAAATAAATTAAATTTTCTAAAGAATTATCTATCAATTATTAATCGGTTCCACTTATTTGGGTAATTCATATCAATTCTGTGGGAATTGGTTATTGGTGGTATAGTTTTATGGTCAACGTTGTACACACAATAATCATAATTGTAAATATTAATTGATAAATAAATGTTTAATTAATAATCATTGATAGAATAATGTGATAAGGGATTCCATAATAGCGACTTTGTTATTAAGGGAATATGTAATATATGGTTCATTTTAATCTTAAAAAGATTGTCCAATAGTCAATTAAATCTTACGAATAGTTTGGGAATTCGGTTCATTTTATGGGTACTCTACAAAGAATTCCATACTTAACGCTGTCTGTAATTCCTTTGTGTCTTAAGGGGGGGCGAGTGTTACGAGTAGATTTATTTCCATATTATATTGGTTTTGTTATTATTAACTAAAGTTAAAATGAAATAATCTTAAACCCGAAATGTTTCCGTGTTAGGAATAAAACATGCATATGTCTAGACACTACGTCATAGCGATAAAATACGTCATATGCACGAGGGTGGAATACCGTTTAGTTTAGTTCTAGTTTGGGCGCTAATGTGTGAGGACTGTTTTTGACCACTTTCTTAAAGATAGGATTACGGCTTAACTCATTATAGAAGAATCTCAACTGATTAAGTTTCATTATATAATACTGGTACATGTATTCTGTGGTATTGTTATATTTTATCATCACAACTTGTTGGAATAAAATTGTGTTCAATTTCAAACAGGATTGTGGATTTCCTATATATTAAGGTTCAGTTTATCTAAATCACTTTATACAAAAAAGATTCATATCGCGACGAGTCAAATAAACATCAAATCTAATTCAATAACATCAATATAAATTCTTATACAACCTTGTGAGATCCAAGATGGATATGAATCAAAATAATATATAATAATACATTACTAAAAATATCATCTAACGTCAGTAGCTGATTTCGCACGTGACAGTATAATAAAGTGCGCGAATGTCTATTGAGCTTGAGTACAAATGGTTCTTTAATATTGTTTTAAGTACCAGTATGCTGAAAGACGGAATTTTTGTAATCAAGGCAAATTTCCATTTATTTGGATCAATAAAATAATCTTATCTCATCTTATCTCTTAGTGCCGTTTTGAATGTCACGATTTTAGATATATTCACCAAGACATAAAGTCATCTTTTTAACAATTTAAATTTAAAGCTAGATGAATGTCAAGAAGGATTCAGTGTAAATGTTGTGACGTCACTGTTTAAAGAAGTATAAATAGCCAAAGCGTCAGGACCGGACAGAATACGTGGGCGACTAGTAAAGCTTTGTCCTGAACAGCTGCCCTTTATTGTCTGCTTCATTTTAAATAAATCTTAGGAAAATCACACTATACCTATCCTCTAGAAAACCTCAGAGATTGTGCCCGTACCAAAGAAAGAATAGGTCATATGCAACAATGGCCGACGTCCTGTCAGTTTAACATTTATTATCATAACATGTTTTAAGAAAATCATGATCGGACTTCTACTGAAAGAGGTGCATAAAAGCATTAATCCCCACCAATTTGCCTACAACAAACTCAGATTCATCGAGGATGCTATTGTATTAATGTTAGATAGACTGTACTATCATCTAAATATGCCGAAGAATTACGCTCGAATACTCTTCGTTGACTTTACGTCTGCCTTCAATACCATCCAACCACACCTTATGATACAGAAACTATATGCTTTAATTGTCAGTCAACGCATCAAAGCCTAGATAATGACATTTTTGAAAAAAAACGGCATCAATCTGCCAGAGCAGAGGGATGTACTTTACAAATAAGAGAAATAAGAACTGAAGCGCCACAAGGGTATGGCCTCTCTCCAGTTCTATATACCATTAGCACCAATGGCTTTGAAAGTTTGGCAATCGAAACAGTATCGTTAATCAAATACGTCGATGATAGAGCCATTGTCGGCCTTGTTTTCTGTAATTGCAGTGCCTGTTACAGGACAGCTTCAGATTTCTACATAAGGTGCGGAGAGAACTACCCGATATTGAAAATCACAAAAACGAGATAAATTAGTGTAGACTTTCGGAAGAAAAAACACATAAGACTTTTCTGTCTTAGTAAACTAAAAACAGTTCATATAAAGAGAACCATTATGGAACTCTTTTACTCGCCGACTGTTGCTATCATCATCACCTTCGCAATCACCTGCTGGAATGGTAATGCCGCCACATTGAACAAACACCGGATTGACTGCCTAATAAACAAAGCCTCTCGTACAGCACAGACACAACTACCATTTCTTGCAGATCTGTTCAATTCAAAGTGCCTGTCTATGTTTGATTAAATTTTTTTAGGACCACGAACATCCGCTTAAACGACAGCTACATCATATCTAGTCTAAGTGGTCGGCTTTTTTCAATAAGGGCAAGAACAGCTAGATTTAGGATCTCTTTTGTTCCACTATCAGTGTGAATCTTTCAAAAGAATCGTCAATCAGCCAGAAAATACAATAGCTGAGTCAGTATTGATACTTTTTGTTGTATGATAAATGATTGTGTGCGCAAATGTATATTGTACTTGAGCACAAATGGTTCTTTAATATTATTGCTTTAAATAGGCTGAGAGATGGAATTTATGTAATCAAGTCATTGTCAATTTGTTTGGATCACTGATCTATAAAAAATAATGGATTGCGCCTTCTTAATAAATTGTTTGAGCAAAGTGAAGAAAAGCACTGATCTATAGAAGAAAGGAAAAACTAAAAATGTCCACTGCACTTACCGATATAAACAAAATTGTGTCTAAAACTTATTGTGCCACCGATCTATACATAGATCGGAACGGAATCTATGTTGCTGTCATTTTACACAATATTAATAATATAAAATTACCAATAATACGATCAAAAGAAAACAAATATCAAACAATAAAAAAGTAGACAGCAATATTTCGAAATACGGAAAAACCCGGTCCCGAACACACACTAAATTTGAAAGCATTTCAAAGGAACATCATTTGGAAACTGCGCCCATTGTATAACCTTAACATACGGTGATTAGTAATAGGTCTAAGTTTATTCTAAAAAATAAATTAACGAATTAAGCATTATTGTTAAAAAATAAAACTTTATATTGGAGGACGCTTTCAATTTATACACTTAACTTTTAACCTGATTAGTCAAACGGCTTAGGAGAATATAGAGCAGAAACAAACATCTAAATAAATAAACAAACAAACGGTTATTATATATATTGATCAGTGATAGTATAAACAAAATGGCGGAAATTTCCTCAAGAATGTTACTTCCGAGCCTAATCCATTCTTTTTAGAGATCAGTGGTTTGGATCATTGAAGTAATCTTATATTAAATCATTCGTTTTGCTCAGTGCTCTCTATTTCCACAATTCAGTTGAAGATTTTTGGGTAGGAAAACACTAAAAATAGTAAAATAGTAACTTTTCTTTATGTTCAACAACAGTGGAAGCTGATTATTCACTTCAATGAGGAGAGTAGCACATTTAAAGGCTACATGCTTTGATATGAAATCTCTAATATTGAAAGGGGTAGTAAAATCCCAGCAGCCGTTTTTAAGGCAAGTACGTTTAAAATCACGGAGAGCCAGGGGATGTTTTTAAGAACAATAGTGATGTGCTTAGACTTAATTTTCAGCAATAAAATTCGTACTGCAGTCTGCTGTCTCTGATGCTGATTTTGATGTGTGTCACTCCAACAACTGTTTCAGTAATTCGGCCTTGATTTAATGATACATTTTATTGATTAATCAAAAACATGTAGATGTAAGGAATAATTTATAACCAGAGCCATTGTGAGTCTACTGTCAACTTAGCAGTCATAGTTTATCTTAGTTTTCGTAAAGGGCGTCGCAAATACATTAGTTTTAAATTTATTTTTTATAAGTGATTTTTCGAAGAGTGGTTTTAGAATCAGAGAGAATGACCTATGTACTGTCATGGTTAAATTAAGCCTAAGACTTCTGTCAAAGAGTTGACTACAAAGATTGTAACCACGGTACGTAGATTATTACAATGAGTACAACCGCAGGCCGCTAACGCTCTTGTCGGGCTAAACAATGTGTTACAAAGTTACCAGAAGATGATACCACAGAGAATATCCCGCAAGAGTGATTTTGTTTTCTCTCAAAGATATATTTAAGTAAGATCATCTTCTGTTGGAAAGGCACTCGGGCATGGAATGGGTCGCCTTCACAAGTAGGGAAAGACCGACAACGTAGCTTTATTAAAAACATTAACTCAAATTCAACAATAATAGGTTATTTATATCGCTATAATGTATCTTTATAAAACGCATGTGTTGTGTATATTATGATTATAAAAGACATTTATAAAATGTAATTCATTGTAACAATACCTTTGACTCGATCTTTAATCTGCAACTCCATATACGTAAATTTGAACAAGAAATCCCAAGTATATGTCATCAAGACATGTTTACTTGTTTCATTCGTATACTTTGTGTAAGTGGCGATGCGTGCCAGGACCACTAGGGAAATAGGGCATGTTTACAATAAGCTAAGTTTAAGTTCAATATATGTACAAATTGATTCTAGTACAATTAACAACTTCATTTCAATTCGTAAACCGCTGTTATCGAATAGTTTTTTTAATGAGTATACCACTTAACTAAATATAACTTTCACATAAAATAATTAATGCATACCATTTTTCAAAACGTGGCGATGAGTTACGACACCAACGCTCTCTTATCAGTCACACTCCAAGTAATAATAATTCGAAGTATTGTTTTAACGTCCCAAGTCAGCTAGTTTAATTAGTTTACCTTCGAATCGTTAGTATAAAGTGTAGGGCCAAGAAGCAGTAAAAAAAAAATTATTATATAGCGCAGCCATGAAACATAATGAAAGCTCAGAACGCATTTAACATTGAGCAAAAAAAAAAAAAACATGCATAGGGCACACATACAATATTATCTAGGCTAGAAAGTCATTACAAGATTTGATTACATCAAACATATTATATATATTGTTACGTGACATAGTATCCGTCACTAGTATAAACCCCTATTAGACCCATTATATATAGTACCAGGTGACCGATCATTCGATCGGTAATAAAGAGTAGGCGCTCGTACTTTAACATAATGGACAAGTCTTAACGTGTATGCATGCATAAAAGGTCACGTGCAAAAACATTTCCGTTCTTATTCGATCATTTTATTCGAAACAATGTCTGTGTGCTACTTTACTGGTTGTACTCAAATTTGTTGGGGATTAAAATTTATTTCATTTTCAATAGATGTTTACAAAGCAAAACAATGTATTGTGAAAGTCAGAAGGGAATAATGACCTTTTTAAAATATCAAACTTATTGCTTAATGCAAAATATTTTTTGTTATTCGTTTTTATGAATTTACGCATTTTGTTTTTCAATAACCAAGAAAACGCAACTCTTGACTCATTTATTTTGTAAACAAATAAAAATTTAACGTCACGCGACTAACACTTGAGTATTAATGATCGCCTGTTCACTTTTTGATGTAAAAACGGATTCCTCATAACTAATATTGTATCCTTTGTATAAATCTAAAAGACTATAACTGGCCGTAGAGGTTGAAATCAATTGTCAAACACCAGCAAAAGCATGCTTTTTTTTTATATTAGTTTAAAAATAGAACAGGAAGTTCACGAACATTCGGGTTCAAAAGTTCACTCCTCATTAAGACTTGTCTATGTGTGTGTAAAACAACAGTGCATACATTTTAAAAATACGTCTTTACCAGACCAAAAAATTGTATTTGTATAGTTCTTTTTTCTACTATCAATAACATAGGCTTTCAATTCTAACAGTCGAAGGAGATTTTTATTTGTGCAGTCTAATATCTAGATTTTGCCCAACCCCCCCCTCCCCCCCCCCCCCCAAAAAAAAAAGAAAAAAAAAAAAAAGAAAACAACTTAATCTCATTTCAAACCCTAAAAACAAACTTGTAAGCTAGAGTTGTCAGTTTTAATTCCAACAGAAATGAATGTCATTTATGTCATTACGTTCTGTATTTAAAAGACTGAAAATGAAAAGATTAAATTTAAAATACCGTGAATTACGTCACAAGTTTTAGTCCTTCTACCCCTCCCCCTACTTTAAAGACTGTCAAACTTTCTAGTGACCCCTCCCTCCCTCACCCCATTCAAGCCAACAATAAGTTACGACCGACAAGTATGTTTGATATTAATTAAAAAGGTCTACGAATAAATTTAATACATTTTTACTACTTTACAAGATTTCATATTGACTTCTTAACATAATCTAATATTTTTTACTAGGGCACATATATAATTCATAAGTATAGTTTGTAAATCACGTGTAAAAAATATATTATACAAAAAAAGTATTTTTTTTATTATTTACAATGTTTTCAATGTATTATTCCAAAACATTGTTTGACAAAAAAAAAGTAAAAATAGATAGTTTGGTGTAAACCTTTCTAATAGCCTCCATGTGTGTTACTATTTAAAATAAACTATCGCGGCAAAATATAATATCGATTAATTAAAATAATGGTATAGTAAACATTGTACAAAAAATGTTTAAATTTTGAGCATCACACTAGCTAAATACTAAATAATATTAAAGGTAAAATTATGTTATTCATTGAAAAGACTGCAAATGAAAAGATTATAATATAGGCTACGTTAGATGGTGTATTAATTTTACCCCCTCACCCCCCTCACTTAAAGTAACAGTACATTACACTTCTGACTATTGTTATAAGGAAAATACGAATAAATTGAATACATCTTTTCTAGTTTACCAGATTTCGAATTGACAATGTTAACATATTCTAATATATCTTACAGGGCAGAGTATACTACTACATTATACTGCTTCAGTGCACACTATATACGGTGTAGTGTATACTCCTACAGTGTACACTAATTACGGTGTAGTGTATACTGCTACAGTGTATACTAGACTATATATAGTTATACAGTTTGTATAAAACAAAAAAAGATTTCGACGAGTTTTTTTTTCCAAACAATGTTAGATGAAAGAAAGTTAAAAATAGACTTTTAGTTTGGTGAAACTTCATCTAATTCTGTTATTATGTAAAAGGCAAACTATTATCTCACTATTAATTAATACGTAAATATTTTATTTGTTGAAATCTAAAATATATTGAAGTTTAATCTAAAATATATTGAAAATGAATCTAAAATATATTGAAAACGTTATAATCTAAATAAGCCCGCGTGTCACCCACTTCCGGTAGTTTGCACACCCATGTATTACATAAACTATTACACTTGCTTTTGCTTTAATTTATAGATCTATCATCGGTGTGCAAAACAGCCAGCTTAATTAAACAAGAAATTAAACTTCTTTCTACTGGTAATACTGTTAAACGGGTATTTCCGCAACGTCATAATTGCGACGCAACAAAACACCGCAGTTGAAAGCCGCGCCACACGTGGATCGTGCAATGGCATATTTTCACGGCCAAAATCAATTATCTACAATAAATCTTTTGTGTATTTTTGTCTAACGATCATTTCCGATTTTTATTTGTGTGGCCGAAAAGCTGTAGCTTTTCTTTAGGTGAAACCAGTCGTGCATTAAAACATGAAGAAAATCGTTAGAGCGCATTTGAAGAAAATTTCCAGACATACATATATACATACAAATATATATAAATAGTACTAGGAGATCATTCGATCGGTAATAAACAGCAGGCGCTTGTACCTTAACATCATGTGTAGGCTATGTTAAACAACAGTGCATACATTTTAAAAATACGTCTTTACCAGACCAATAAATTGTATTTGTCTTTTTTTTTTCTACTATGAATAACATCGGCTTTAAATTAGAACAGTCGAAGCATATTTTTATTTGTGCAGTTTAATATCTAAATTTTGCCCGATAACCCCCCCCCCCCCCCCCAAAAAAAAATAAAAAATAATATATATATATATATCTATATATATATTTAGTTTATATCAGACATATATGCCTGTCGTTACTGATTGTTAGCTTGAAAGGGGTGAGGGAGGGATTTAAAAAATTGACATAATTTTATAAGAGAGGTCTCATGAAAGTTTGACAATTGTTAAAGTAGGGGAAGGGGTAGAAGAACTAAAAATTGTAACGTAATTCACAATATTTTAAATGTAAACTTTTCATTTTCAGTCTTTTAAACACATAACAAAACATAACTGACATATATTTATGTTGGAATTAAAACTGACAACTCTAGCCTACACGTTTTTTTTAGGGTTTGATATGAGATAAAGTTGTTTTTTTTTCTTTTTTTTTGTGTATGTGTGTGTGTGCAACTTGTTTGTCGTAGCTTGATTTGAAACTGATTAAAATTATACTTTTTGTCTCGATGTAGAGAGGCATTCAGGTAGGACAAATGGGGCACCATTGATTACCAAAATATTGGCCAACCATGAAGGAACAGTCTTTCAATTATTTCTAAAAGTCAAAAGTCTTAATGACATAGAGATGACCCTGCTTGTTCTAGAAGGTCTGAGAACCCCTCTAGCATTACGTTTTATACACAAGACGAAGCGAGTGATAGATTGTCAATATAAATGTAAACTTACCTTTCTGACACGTAGGGCCAAACCAACCATCGTCACAACCTTCACTGCATGATCCATCTTGACTACAGGCTGTGCCAGCCTCACAGTGGCATGTGTAGCGACAGTCTTCACCAAATTTATTGGCGACATTGCAATCTGAACACACAATAAAATAATAAAAATAAGAAGATAACTTATTTTATATAATAGAATATATACACAATACAATGACAATAAATTTTATTTTGCTATAATTTCTATAGACAACAATTGTATTTCATAAATAAACCTACATTATATAGAAAAATATCGGGGTGACCGATCTGAGATCGGTCTTTATAGGCTGAAGTTAATAATAGAAATGGCAAACGTTATCATAATAATATTGTTAGAATATGCCTATAAGATATATTTATTGAATATCAAAGATCTCTAAAACAATAGTTAAATTGTAAACAATAAGATACATGAATATGCGTTACTATAACGTAGGGGGGGGGGCATATTAAATCAGGTGTAGGCCTACACATGTATTTTGTAGTCATCTCTTCTTTTCAATTTCAATATTTTTGCTTAATATATTGTAGCCTAATGTGCTTTAAGGGCTTTAAAAAAAAAAACAATTACTTAGTGATATCATTTAATAAATGCCGGTTGATGAGCTGTTGGATAAAGGTCCATTAAAAATAAGCGCACATACGGCGGTGCATTTCCTTCTTCAGTAGCACGAAGGTTGAACTCTTCTTCCAATTCTCTCATCATCATGATAGCCTGTGCAAAAGGGTTGCTTGATCTAATGATTTGTTCCAATAAATTAATTAGAGATTGACTGATTTCATAATTTAGTGGATGTTTCAGGCGCTCGGTGACGGCGTCATCGGAATCTAAGAAGTAGGCTACATCTGTCGATATTGTGGACTTTTAAATTTACCCTAAATATTTTGTGTCCGATGTACTGCCATATTCATCTTATGGTAGACTTGTCTTGCTGCAATAAAGCTGTACATTCCGTGACTATTGATGGTCCGATCGTCAAACGAAGCCAATGCGAAACATGAATTTAAGTTACTGTGGATCCTCTTGTGGAATTCTTCTGCGAGTAAATAACGTTTAAAAAAGAGGCAGGCCAACTCATTTAAAAACACTGATGGCTCTATGTTTACTCGACAATGTAAACAACAGTCATCAAAGAAGTCGCGGTTGATTCTGTTCAACACCCGTTCTTCGGTAAAATGAAGAACTTGACAGTGAATACATGCTATATTGAAAGGTCCCAAACTTGTGTAGGTAACGTCGGAGTTGGTTGAGCACTTGTAGGTTGACAATATATTTTGTTTCATAAATAATTGTCGCCTTACAATGCGGCGACGTTTCTCTTCCAATCGTTGTTCACGCTGATCAATGGTCTCTATCGATTGTCTTTGACTGGCTTTCTGTCGCTTGAGTTCCAACCTTTCTTTTCGTGCGACGTCTCAGATCGACTAATAATCTTTCCCTTACATATGCAGTTTCCTTATCTAGTTTTTTTTCCTACGCTCTCTTTAGTCATGCAATCGTATTTTTCGTTCATCTGCAGTTTCCTCATCTAGTTGTTTCGTCCTCCGCTTTCCTTTTTCTTCCAATCGTCTTTCTCGTTATTTTGCAGTTTATTCATCTAGTTGTTATGTCCTATGTTTTCTTTGATAATCCAATTTCGTTTCTGTCTCATCTATTGTTTCCTTTTCTAGTTGCTGTAATCTACATATTTGGTTATTTTTTAATTGTTGATTGCATGTTTCTGTTACTTCTGTGTTAATAAATTCTGAAATTACTCCCACGCACCTGAGTTTGGCTGCTCTGTTTGTCTACATGTTTGTATCCAATGATTCATTTATATGTGAAGTCGTGCAAGAAATACTTTTTTTTTTTAAAATAATGTCTTCTTCTGCACTCTCAAGTTTAAAATATAATACTTTTTTTTTCGTCCGCCAGGCATTTTCCTCAAGTTGTAAATGTTATAACTTTAAAGACTGTATACTTTACTTACCATATCAATTATGCAAATAACAATATAAATTTTAATTTATTCCACAGCTTTAATATCAACCAAAGTGTTAAATGTATTGGAAAGGGCTAAATTAACTTTGACTCTTTCAAACATATAAACTATCAAACACATCTTACCCCATCTGATTATTTACACTATAATCAACCATTCAAAAAGAAATTTCTTTTAAACACATTAAATACTAATTAAAATGCTAGAAAACTATATTGGTAATAACTTTAAGATCTTACCCATCTCAGAAACATAAACTATCAAGTGTATCCATGAATACAAAATTAATGATATTATATGTGTAGAAGAATGCTTTTCTTTTTTTTAATTGACGACACAATGTCATGCTGATTATATTTAATTGCGCGGCGAAAATGGTAACAATTTTAATGCTTTAAAACGGGAATTA
The DNA here is from genome assembly GCA_949126835.1 of Anisus vortex. Taxonomy (NCBI): domain Eukaryota; kingdom Metazoa; phylum Mollusca; class Gastropoda; family Planorbidae; genus Anisus; species Anisus vortex. Next base: position 12,605,993 of record OX421493.1, read on the forward strand.
CCGTAACGCTGATAAAAAATGAAAGTCGTCTTGACTATGACGTCAAAAAGGTTGTATTGAACGCGATCGCGCTATATGGGGAATCCAATGACATGCTTTTTTTTTCTTTTAACCCAATTTAAGAGCTATTTTTAGAAATGGTCAGAGGTTTTTCCAAAATTTGAGGGTCAAGCAGAGGTTCAAAAAAAATGAGATTGATCAAAAACGCATTTTCTCAACAGAATACATCAATAGGACAGTTTTCGCAAAAATCGTTGGGCCCGTTTTCGAGAACGCTGACACAAACACACAAACAAACAAACAAACAAACAAACCCACAAATATACCCCCAATTTTTTCTCGTTTATTATTATTAGATTATTAGATAGATTATTAGATATAATAAAATGCATCTCTTATATTATAATACAATACATAGACAACTAATCAAACATAAAAACAAAAGTTCTTAAATAAAACAAAGACACGGTAAAATGTGTTTCCATTAAAATGGGGCACGGTAGCCGAGCGGCAGCGCGTTCGACAGGCGAGCCGAAGTTCCCGGGTTCGAATCCTGGTGCAGGCTAGGATTTTTTCCCCGGTCTACGTACTGGCAGTAAAACCAGGGCTGGTGGTACCCTGTGTCCCGGTGTACATGACATACATCCGAGGAATCCCACCTTGGGTGGTCAGGTCAGTCACAATAAGACCGCGTTCTGCCAATCCCCGACGGTGACTCCTGCGATTAGTGATACGGCGCACAGATCCAATAAGCCCTTAGGGGTTTCGTGTTCCCGGTTTAGGGGTGCTCGTGCGCGGGTATCCCGAGCTGAGAGGCGTAACACGATATGACTCTGCTCCCAGCGAAAGCGGAGGAAGCCCGACGGTAGACATGACCTAGGCAAAGGCTCGCACCAAAAGAGCGCCCAGCTCCGGGTGATGCACCTGAACGTGTTTGGCCTGATCCCCAAGTCTCTAGAGATCCTAAAACTCTTGCATGAGTATGATATTGACGTGGCAATGTTCCAGGAGTGCAAAATTGGTAAGAAGAGGGTGGCATCTTTTTCGGGATATACGATCTTCCGATGCACCTGCTGCTTGGGAGGCAGTGGAGGGTTGGCAACTCTTGTCCGAAGTTCACTACAAGCTCGAGTGGTGAACCGCAGAACGGGCAGTTGCAAGACCGATATTCTAACCCTGGAGGTGTTGAAGAATGGAAAGGCTTACACCCTGACCAACGTCTACAACCCTCCGAAGAAGGATTTGGACCTCACCGTGGAGGCACATCTTTCTCGCACTTGTATTGGCGGTGATTTCAATGCGGCATCACCGGCCAGGGGCTATGCTGTCGCCAACAACTCAGGACGACTGGTGGAGGAGCTATGCAACAGCACGACGCTGATCCGATTACAGGGTACCGATACCCCAGCTACCTTTTTCCACACGGGAAATGGCAGTGAATCGAGGCCAGATCTCACGCTCGTGAGTGCTAATCTGGCTGCTAGCACCTCTATGGAAGTCTTGGGCGATGTTGGGAGTGATCATTTGCCCGTGTTGGTCACTATCAATATAGGAAAAGCAAGCAGCGAACCTTCCGGGCCCAGGAAGTGGATCTACTCGAAGGCACGATGGGACGAGTACAGAGTGCGCACCGATCGCGCTCTTAAAGAAGTGCTTATCGAGACTGGGCCTATCGACTCAGTGTATGGTACGATGGTTAAAGCCATACTAGGGGTTGCCAGAAAGACGATACCAAGGTCACATGAGAAGCGCAAGTTCAGACCGTTTTGGACAAAAGCCCTAGGAAAGTTGGTCCGCAAAAGGAGGGCTGCTCGCAAGCTCGCGAGCAGGCGGAAGACGGCCGAGAGCCGTCGAGAGTACAACCGTTTAACGGCGGAAGTGAAAGGGGCTATCGCGGAGGCAAAGTTGTCGAAATGGACTGATACATGTGCTGGATTGGACCTTGCGGATAGCCGGCAGGCATGGAACCTAATCAACCACCTTGAGCGAGCTGAGGTAGCTAGCAGAGCACCAGCTTCGTTGGCAAGAGCAGGGGCAGGCCCCATGGTATCGGATACCAAGCGGGCTGAGATGCTCAACCGTCACTTCGTAAGTGTCGGAAAACTGGGTGGAAGAACGAGTGTGTCTGCTGGACTTGATAAAGTCCGAAAGGCAAACGAACGCCACATGACGGGAGAGGGTGAGGTTAGCCCATTCACGGTGCCCTTCACTCGGCAAGAACTGGAGTATGTTTTGAGACGGTGCAAAGCGAAGAAGGCCCCAGAACTGGATGGGATTAGCAACGAGCTGATCACTCACCTTGGGGCTGGTGGCAAAGGCAAACTCTTGGAGCTCGTAAATCGAACATGGTCTGAAATTGTCCTACCGAAACAGTGGAGAGAGGCCTTGGTGGTACCCATCTTGAAGAGGAGTAAAGACCCGGGTCAGGCCGAAAGCTACCGACCGATTTCCCTAACATCGTGTGTAGGGAAGGTAGCTGAGAGATTAATCAATAGGAGGCTTGTGAGGTTCCTAGAGGATAATGGACTGGTCACCCCCACTCAAGCAGGCTTCCGTAGTGGAAGAAGCTCGATGGACCAGGTGACGCTCTTGGTCCAGAAAATGGCTGACGGGTTTCAGCGGAAAGAGTCTACACTAGCAGTGTTCCTGGATTTTAAACAGGCCTATGACAAGGTCTGGCGGCCGGGGATGTTATTGAAGCTACAGAGGCTAGGAATAGCCTCTAACATGTACAATTGGATCAAAGGGTTCTTATCCCGAAGAACAGTTGCAACTCGTTACGGGAAAGCGGTTTCTCGGAAGCGCGTCCTGGAGCAGGGATTGCCCCAGGGCTCAGCACTGTCCTGTACATTGTTCCTGGCTTTTATCAACGACCTGCCGAACTATCTGGGAAGCTCGTCGCTGCTTTTCGCAGACGATCTTGTGGTCTGGTCGACCGGGAGGGAAGCGGGTGCTCTCGAGCGGGCCCTCCAGCAGGATTTGAACGCAGTAGCCTGTTACGCCAAGCTTTGGGGTATGGAAGTAAACTGCCTAAAAACAGTTTATTCGCTCTTTACCCTTGGAATCGATATCCTCAAAGATCCGATCGAGCTGAACATTGACGGCCGCGCTCTGGCATGCGACCAGAAGCCTGTCTATCTCGGAGTGACACTGGACCGAAAGCTAACGATGTATGACCATGTGAGGTTAGTCCAAGAGAAAGCATCTTCTAAGCTGAACATTGTCAAGAGACTGGCCAGTACTGGCTGGGGTGCGAAGGCGAGTTAGTTGAGGAATCTTTACCTAGGAGCGGTAAGATCCCAGATCGATTACAGCCTCCCGGTGCAAATCTATGCGTCTGATACTGCTTTGAAGACGTTGGACTCTGTACAAAGTCAAGCCCTCAGACTAATATGTGGAACGTTCCGAACCGCCCCGACATCGGCTGTTGAAATCATGGCAAACGTGCCGCCTCTGAATGGGAGAAGGAAAAGGGCCGTTATTACTGCTTACGAGCGGTATAAGTGGTTGGAGGAAAGTTCCCCCCTCAGGATGCTCGTGGATTCTTGGGTGGGAAGAGCCCGGATCTCAATGCAGTCCTTCATGCACCACGCATTGAAGCTCAGCGCAGAGATTGGACTCCCGGTCGACCGCATGCCCATGCGGACGGGAGTGGAACCTCCTCCCCACCTATCCTTCAACCTACCAGAGATACGGACGAACTTGATGGAAGCAGCCGGACCCAGCGCTTGCCTGACTGAGAGGCGCGCAGCTGCTCTAAGGACGGTACGGGCATACTCGGGATTCGTTGAGGCATACACTGATGGGAGCGCGATCAGTGGGACCGAAGCGCGTTCTGGGTATGGTGCTCTTGTGTCGTACCCGAAGGCAGAAGAAAAACGGGCTGAGCTAAGTGGGCCGTGTGGAGCAATCTGCATCTTTGATGCGGAGATGGAAGCCATCAGAATTGCCGTTGTGGCAATTGGGAAAACGTTCGAAGACACACCAGCTGCTCGTGCTGATGTAGTTATCTTCACTGATGCACTTTCAGTTCTCCAAGCCATCGACGGCTTGGGGACTTGGCCCGAACTGCTTGTCCGACTATTAGCTGCTATTTCCGATCTGATCCTCAGGTACGAGGTGAAGGTCATCTTGCAGTGGATTCCAGGTCATGCAGGAGTCCCTGGCAATGAGATAGTGGATGCCTTGGCCAAGAAGGGATCCCTGACACCCACTCCGGAGGGTCCGTTCACCTTCGCGAGTGCCCGCAGATCAATACGTGAGTGGGAGACAAGACAATGGAATAAGAGTTGGGACGAGTCTGACAAGGGTCGAGGTGTGTGGCAGCAACTAAAACGTCCAAATCGAGCTGATCCGTGGTGGAAGCTCCGCAGGAGAGAACAGGCTACGATAGCCCAGTTCCGTACAGGGCACTGCCCTATTGGTGCCTATTTCGGACGATTTAGGCCCAATTTCGATTCGCGGTGCCGACACTGCTTTGAAGCAGAAGAGACGGTCGAGCATTTGCTTTTAGACTGCCCTGCCTTGCAGGAGGAAAGAGTAGATGGGAATGGTCAACAGTTTGCACCATCCCTTTATGGGAACCTGGCTGTGCTACGTAGTACAAGTGTGTTTGTCCTCCGAATCCTAAGAGATTAGTCTCGATTCGATCACTCCGGTGAGTGAGGTTTAAAGTCTGGAGGGTGTCCCTGAGTCTACCCAGCTCTGATGAGTACCTGACCTTAGTTGTGGTAAAGTAAAGGCAGCTGTGCTGTGCATAGTGCTAGCCACACAATCACCTAGTATGCCGTGGCCACAGAAACTGGTAAACGCTGCTTCATCGGATCTATGGATCAACTCGGTCCGACGGGTACTTTACTTTACGTCTTTATACTAATGAAAACATAAAAAGTAAAGTAAATAATCTCAATAGAGCAATATTAAGATAAGAGGAGTCTTCGACAACTTTTAGCGCTATTTATATTTGTAGCTATCTCAGCAAAAAATTGATTGACGAAATTCAAAAGTTCTGCAAAAATTATTGTCAAGTTCCGATAAGTATATCATAAGTTACAGAAATCAAGAATATATTAAAATAGAGGTAGATGAGAATAGTTTTTAGTCTGCTACTAAAATGGCGAGTGATGCTCACTATCAAAACCATCCTAACTGTCCACTGTGTATGTCTGCAACTGTCTTCTCGGTGACTGTCTCTCTGAGTCTGTCTCTCTGAGTCTGTCTCTCTGAGTCTGTCTCTCTGAGTCTGTCTACCTACTATTTATCCTATCAGTTTCCGAGGATCCCAGCCTTGCAAGAAATATCCTTGAACAAAGGACCCTATTAAAGTTACGAGCGATCAGTTGAGACGGGGGGGGGGGGAGTGTAGGCGGCGTCCGAGTTCACATTGTGACCTCACCGAACTATCGGGAGTGGTGGCTATATTTGTGTTATCTCAATGTTTCTAATCAAACAATTTGCTAGTTATTCCTTCCCTTCTTACTAGCCCGGAAATATATCTCGCCAGACACATATTCATTAATGACTTTGTAGCTCTCCCGTTGTAATGGTTCCCATGGTCAGGAATTTTAACTTATATATTCATCGTCAGTCCAAGCAAAAAATCTTTGTTAATTACTACCCCCCTCCCCTTCCAACGTATAAACTGTCCTTTGGATCTGAAAATTTATGACCGTAAAAAAATGCTTCTCAAGCTAGATTGATTGGATTGCCATGTTCATAATACCTACCTCCATAATAAATTGCACTTTAAATGGATTGCGTGGGAGTGTATGTATTATTGAGTGGGAGTGTATGTATTATTGTGTGAAATTGACTTCTATATAATTACATCTTGATTTATAATATAAAATTAAAGGCAATAAAAATATACCAATATACATCAATTAACGTGAATTCCTTTCATGAGAAGTTATAAAACATTCAAGCAATAACGAAAGACATTAATTCGTAAATTTAAGATAACTATATAATTACTACATTAATGTATAATACAATATTATTATATACAGATCTATAATGAAATACATACTCTGCTGGCCGTAAGCAGTAGCTGTCCAATATATCAAGAAACACAGTTGTAGACACACAGATAGTTGCATTATTTTTATTCACAAAACGTATTTCCTTTTTCCACGTTATCTGTAGCTTGTTCTAAAATTCGATCTGTTAACAGAATGAACTAAGATAATTTAATTACTTTTGTTTTAAACGTTTATTGCTTCTTACAAATGCTATTAGCCTGCATGTTAAATAGGAAAAAAAAAATCTATAGTAAACCATCATTCATTTTACATATTTTTTTTTTTTTTACATTGATTATGTTGACCTTTTACAAATGAAGGTTCAAACAGTTTTGCCGACTTTAATAATTTCTAACCTGACATGACATACAGTTTTCTATTCATTACGAACACGCTTTTAAATCAATTAAGGCGTGAAATAAAAAATTAATTAGAATACACTTACAAAATGCCATCATATCTTCACATTTTATAATTTTTATGTGTTTTTTATTATAATATTACACGAAGTAAATTGCATCTTCATATGTTAGTTTGTTTAAACTATTTATGTGTTTATCGAAACTGTTTTAATGCCTACAAATTTTACTAAATGAACAAATGATCATTTTTTGTTTATATTGATATTATTACAGCAAAACTAAGAAGATGTTTGTACCTGAGTTTTGAGTGGGACTTTGTTAACTAGACGCGCGCTAAATGTCCTGCTTTCAAAAGTATGCACTTTTTTTTTTTTTGGGGGGGGGGAGGATGACATCATTTCGTCTTCGCTAAGGTTAAGTTGACTACGGTGTCACGATAACTCGTCTTTAAACATTACGTCTACGACACTTCGTCTACCGCAACATATCTTTGACCGGACAATTTGTCTACCACGACAGTTCGTCTACCGCGACAATTCGTCTACTACGACTATTCATATACCGCGACAATTCGTCTACTGCGACAGTTCGTCTACCGCGACCATTCTTCTACCACCTAATTCGTCTGGTAGGTTATACCAAATGTCCCGTTAGAAGAAGTGTCGGTAGACGAAGTGTCGCATTTGATCAAGTGACGGTAGACCAAGTTGGTAAACGAGTTGTCGCGATAGACGTAATGTCGGTAGACCTACTTCCTGTATACGAAGTGTCGTAGACGAAAAGTCTGTAACTAATCACTAAACAAACTCATATTTGCTACTAAAAATTAGAAATCGTCTGGAGTAGCGAGAATATTAAATTCCAAACACTTGATAAAATGGAGAGTAGAGAGACAAAGCGAAAAAGAGGTGAAGATTTGTGCACGTGCGAAATTAAATAAATATGTCCAAGATCAGGCCCCACGAGAGGGGGGTACAGCCGGTACGCCGTTCCAGGGCCCATGAAAGTTTAGAGGGCCTATGAAATGAAGATTAAAATTAACTAAAATAATTGGTAATTATTCAAGTATTATTTAATCGTTGCTAAGAGGAGATTTCGCAAAATCTCCTACAATCTCACCTGGCGCTGGGGGCCCTTAATTTTGATATTCTTTGAATGTGTACTTGAAAATTTTGATAAATATGCAATGAAGTCTTTAGTTGTAATATAGGGCCTAATTATTTTCGATAGGATTAAGGATCTATTTTTTATTATTTTTCTCTAGAGAAACTTACAAATAACTTACAGTTCTCCCTGTTAGCCTAGTAGCCTAGGCCTACATTCTCAATAGTGCTACATACTAGTACGGCAGTCAAAGCTAGTTAGTCGATCCTTTTACTTTTTACACAGCCCCATGAGGTAGACAATACTGCCAAAGCTTCATTGCATTTCTTCATGACCCAGTATACTAGCCCCATTGACTTCTGCAAAAAAAGTCATTTAAGTTTGTGATGCGACTAAATCTATATATTTGGAATTTGCAAACATATAAAGCCTATAATATTTACAACTAGGGATTTTGTAAAACAGTTGGAAAGTAACGTAGAATGAAGCTATGTTAGAAGTACAATTATTTAGGAACAGTTATACAACTTCCAGAAAAAGAACAAGATTTCATGATGAGGATACACCTGATGAAAATGTGAATGAGATGAAAGAAAAAGAATAATGCCCTGAGTTGGCTTAGCTTAATAAATACCTTTGCTATTTTCTGATACATTTGATCTAATGTCTTTAAGTAATTGGTCTATACAATATATTATGTTTGATTCGCGTAAAAAAAAAAAAGCATTCTCATGGTACAGCGATGGCGAATCTATGACACGAGTGCCAGCTGTAACACGCAGAGCCATTTATGTGGGTACGCGAGCATATATCAAAGATTTAACAGTTTAGTTATTGTAGATATTGCCTTTCCCAAGATAATAATTATATTAATTGGTTGGTTAATTTGGTAATTATATTAAGACATGCATTTTGTTATATGAATTATTTAGTATCCTTTATTATATATTGTATATATGGCAGTGCACTAAATAATATTGTAAGAAAATCTTCTATATATTACGTTTTTGTTAGACTGGAGCAGAAGTCAGTATGTAATATGTCCTCAGACGAGTTTTTATGTAGGCCTAAAGTGAGATGGCTGATTTTATATCTCCGTTGTAAAATGGTTTAATTTGAAGTATATCATATGAACCTACAATTCCTATATTTTTAATTAATGGAAGAATATATCTATATATGTGTGTTACGTTTTTGAATAAAGTTGATGTAAGTAAAAACTACAATTGTCACTTGATCATTTCTAAAATCTACGTTTGATATGCTGAATAGAATAAATGTCGGCTGAGTAGGATCTGAATAAAATGTTAAGTTGCTTTTACAAATTACCACGCTACCAATAATAACAAATAATTATAAGCACTAAAAGTTATGTCCACACCGCTATGGATGGGATCATCGGTTTAAAACTACCATTTTGTCGGATCGACGATTTGTTAAAATACAGGAAATAATTATTTTTTAATTATTTTAAGTATAATAACTTACTCATGTAAAATAATGTTAGGTGACTGGGGAGAGGACGAGTATTGGAGAGATTTATAGCATGCTTGGATGAAATTAGAATGTTTATGATTCAAAAGGAGCACGATTATCCACAGCACACTGATATGGTTTGGCTTATCAACATCATGTTATTTTACAGATTTTACAAGACACTTCAATGAACTGAATATGAAAACAAACCGCAAAGTTCAGGAAAAAACACAGAAATACTTTTTTGTGATTTCAAAATATTTAAATGAAAACTGCAGGTTTTTTTAAAGAGACCTAAAAAGTGGGCAGCTGAAATATTTTCCTAATGTAAAAATACATTTACAAAATTCTATAACATTTACCGACAACCCTACAAGCCATCGGGAAATCTACAAGGACTTTGCGTGTGCAAAGCTGCAAAGGAGAAATTCAATAATCGATTTGTATAGTTCTGTAAGACGGAGACAACCCTCTGTTCTCTTACTTCTCCAGATAAAGCAAAATTTAAAGAACTTGATCTTTCCTGCTTATTGTGGTTAGATTTAGGAAACCTGGAAATGATCTGGTAAAAAATATTATATTATCTGCGTAAAACACTTGAGAAGATAGAGTGTGAAAGGATGCAAAGGACAGCAACCTTGGTAGACTGATGATGTAATCCTTAAAGTGTGGAATTCTTTGTCAAATAATTTCAAGTCTATGAAAGCACTTGGGATTGCACTTTTTACTTGGTTTGGTTTGTTATGTATAAGTAGTATAAGTTATTTTTTCACAACTGTCGGGAGGGTACGGCGTGATATCGTTGTCACACCATGCTTGGAGATTCGCGGTTTCTCTAAACTAACAAGTAATCACGGGCTCCCAACATCCAGGTAAAGCTGTTTCACGTAGGGTCGTAAGGACCAATAGAAACCAACCTTTTAAAGACCCCGTGGTTTCGAGACCATGCTTGGGCAGTCCCATCTTAAGAGTCTTCCAGTTCGGTCGCATTTTAACTTTCGTGGATTTTGCTTGTGTATATTGTATCAAGTATATTCTTGTGGATAGTTCTATAATAAACTTTCTTATGTTTTGTGTTCTACAACATGAGTTTATTCATTTAACTAGTTGAAAGTTAAGTAGTTATCATTTAATATGCAGAGGTACTCAAATCTACAATTGGATATATCCCCCTCCCCCAGATTTTAACGAACCATTATGACTCCGGTCGTAACATAATAAGGTCTCGTTCGAAAAAGCAAGTGAGGACTCGTCCAAAACAAACATACTTTTGGCTACCTGATTTACAGTATGGTATCTGCCTCAGGTACAATGAAGGACATCTTTTAAACTGTCACCCATGCCATTTTACTATGAACGATAGTTTGTTCAACTTTCAACTTTGAATCCACAAGATCAACGACGAGAGTAGATCGTACTAGTAACAAGTACAGATAGACACTTCTACCTTGTCGTGGTAAAAATGACATTGTATCAAAACACTAAAAAACTTGAAAACTACAGAAAAGAAATCCAACACAACTCCAGGGAGAAAAAACCAGCGTCAAATTCCAGTAGATGTGTCTGATTTCAACACAGCGACATCACTTAGCCTACTGTGTCATTACATAGTTCGCCACATTTTTTGCTGCAATCTTATACAAGGTATTGGACAGGGTTGCAGTTGACTCAACTATTAACAACCTTCAAGATAGGCGAAAGTGGATAAATTAGACTGCAGAAGTGTCCATTGCTCCCACCAACGACCACAACGGTCATGCGATTGATGATAATGATGTTTACTTTTGTACCAACAAACTAGTACCAATATCGCTCCTTCCATGCAGACCTACATGTACCAGACATCCCTGGACTTTTATTTCAGCTTCGTAAACTTCAGTCAAGATAACTTTGTTTGTTGGTCCCAGTGCATTTCGGGTCAAGCATTTTAAGTCTCGAATGAGCGCGTCATGTCGTGGATTGGCTCGTACTTAACACTTAACATGCCAAATTCGACTAAAGTCGAATTTACAAAACTCTTTCTGTATGCCAAATTCGACTTTAGTCGAAAATCATAGTGGTCTTAAGAAATGGAACAAAATCATAACCGAATAATCAATGGTATAGAGTTTGGACAGTGTATCATGACTGGCATGACTATCTTAACCTCAATCACCAGTATTTTCGGTTTTATTATTTGTATGCGTCACATATCCAACCGTCGGTTATAGCTGTACTCAATAATAACTAAACAGTAATGAAGGAATAACTTTGACTCGAACCAAACGTTATTCACACTATTTACATGAGAGTCTAACATAAACAGTATGATAGATAACGTAAGAGAACGCTATTCTTCAACGGAGTAATTATGTGACGTCACAGGCACCTATGACGCGTTTTGACTTTGACGCTCAAAACCGAACCACGTGGATGTTGCATGTACAATCTTGTTTATGTTTATCTTAGTACTGAAGCCGATTTATGTGTCCTTTTATGTTTATAGCTTGTTCTTGTGTGAATTTCAAACATTTTAGTATTATTAGTATTTACTTTTATTGGAAATATACTTGAAATAGATCAATGGATGATTCTATTGTTTATCGAGATGATGTTGATTCCGGTGAGGAATATAATTATGACAGTTGTGAATTAGATGATAATTTAGATTTAGAAAGTAATTCAGGTGATAACATTGATTTAGCCGGTGAAACCAATGGACCACTAGCACCTGGTCGCGTTGTTGCTAGATCGGCTTTGAGTTGTGATAGGGGGCAATGCAACGAATCAGTTCATTCTAACTGGGAAATGTTGGAGCGGAATGATTTCGTTGACCTAAATAGCGAAAGGCTGCCCCCATTCATTAGTAGACAAGGTGTTCTTGTCGATACCAACAATTTTGAGGCTGTTGATTATTTTATTGTTTTTCCCTGATACTTTAGTGGATCACATAATGCATGAGACTAATCGTTATGGTGACAAGATAAAAAGTGAAAAATGTGTTGGGAATGATGGATCCCACCGTGTGAAAAGCTGGAAGCCATGCGATATGGATGAGCTATCTGCCTTTCTTGGCATTCAGATTGCGATGGGCTTATGTAGCAAATCATCAATAGATGATTATTTTGCAACAGGAGCTTGGCTCACATACACACCTTATACTCAAGTAATGGGAAGAAATAGATTTCAAATTCTCAACTCATTTTTTCATTTCAACAATAACGAAAACAGACTAGAAAGGGGGCAGGATGGATATGATCCACTCTTCAAACTGCGACCGTTATTGGACATAACGGCACCTCTATACCGACAAGTCTATGGACCAGGACAAGCCCTTTCAATAGATGAGTCTATGGTGGCATTCAAAGGACGTTGATTTTTCAAACAGTACATGCCATCTAAACCAACTAAATGGGGCATAAAGGCATTCATGTTGGCTAATTCAAAGTCTTTCTACTGTTTGAAGTTTATAATATACACAGGGAAAAAAACATTTGTGATAGAAGAAGGAAACACTTTGCGTTCACATATTGTATTTGATCTTGTTGACGGATTAGATGGAAAAGGCCATATAATATACACAGAAAATTACTATACAAGTATTTATACATATTCTAGTGAAAAATCTAGGTGCGTGTGGCACAATTCTGGAAAACTCAAAGGGTTATCCAAAAGAACTGAAGAAAAAAAAATTAAGAATGAAAAGAGGTGATCCTCCCATTTTTGCTAAATCAAAGGACTTGATCGTAACAACGTTTCAAGATAGCAAACGTCTCAGTATTCTATCAACTGTGGGAAACAACACAACTACAGTGAAGCGCATACGAGACAGAAAACAGCCAGAAGGTTATAGAACAGTAGAAAAACCTACCATCTGCCAGCATTACAATGACCATATGGGTGGAGTGGATCATTTTGACCAGATGAAGGTTAGCTATAGCTATCCGCACAAATCAGTCAAGTGGTACCACTCAGTATTTCATTATATCAAAGAAGTAGCTTTGATAAATGGACTAATTTGTTACAGGCTAAACAAGGACGCTTCCATGACAGCTAAAAATTTTAGGGAACTATTGCTTGAATCCCTTATCCAGAACCAAGTGAATAGGAAAAGACAAAAAAGAAATACTATCGCCCCGACCCCAAACATTGATGACAAATTAACTGGACGTCACTGGACGTCACTTTCCCAATACGTACACAGTCAAATCGTACAAACCAAACTGTCTTGTCTGTAAATCCTGCCAAAAAAGAGCCCAAAAAAGATATTATTGCCCTGTTTGTAACGTCCCTCTCTGCATTGTGCCATGTTTTGAGCTGTATCATACTGCTGTGAATTATAGCACTGTTCGCCAGCGCCAGCCACAGCAGTAAACTTTTTATAATGTGTGGTTTCAAAAATGTAGAGTATAGTTCTGTACATTAATTTTCATTTATATTGGTATTTTTTTATATTCCATTATTTGGTTGCAAAATAGTCAATTAATCTTTTGTTGATGATGAAATTAAATTGTATAAATGTAAAATTTATTATGTATATTTCTTTAATTGATTTATGGCTTAACTTATGCATTGAAATTATTAATTAAAAGTCATTGTTTGATATTAACTTTAGAAGACAAGTTCTTTCTATTTTCTTAAGTTTATTACCTTATTGCTAAGAAGCTGCACAAGGAAAATAAAAGCTACCTAAAAAAATATGTTGCCTATAGATATCACAAATATTCAAGGAAAGGTGGCACGATTTGGCACAAAACTCAATTTTTCCATATGGTTTAATGTAGATCTATATGGTAGAAATGTAATCCGTCAACATTGACCAATTACATATTTGTAAATTTTACAGTTTTAGTAGACTGACAGAAAATTGAATAAAATCGTTTCGCATTTCACGGACCAAAAAAATGGCAAACGGACATAAAAACTACTTTTTTATTGCTAAATTTATTTTTTCAAAATTAGTTTGGTCTTCTAGCTTTGTTCTATGGTGCAACAACAAAATAATAATTGTCGACGGCTCTCAAAAAAATAAAAATGGACACAAATACATATTTTCCTATAAATGACACAAATTCAAGATGGCCGCCATGGTCACGTGACACTAATTTGCATGAAAACTTTATTTTTAAGAATGGTATTCTGTTTTACATATATGGTAGAGATTTCACAATTCGATATTGAACTGTTACAGATTTGTACATGTTAAAAGATACTAACCAGTTTTGGTAAACTAGCAGAAAATTGAGCAAAATCGTTTCAAAATTCATGGACAAAGCAAGGTGCGAATTGTAATAAAAAGTTCTTTTTTTATTGTTGAAATGTTTTTTTTTACTTAGAGTGGTCTACTATCTATGTTTATATGATGTAATAGTGCACTCATATTTTCCGAAGGTTCTCAAAGAAGAAAAAAAGTGGACACAAGTACACATTTTTCTAAAAGTGTCACAAATTCAAGATGGCCGTCATGATCACGTGACACTAATTTGCATGAAAACTTTATTTTTAAGTATGGTATTATGTTTTACATATATGGTAAAAATTTCATGCTTCCACAATAGTCCATTAATTTTTTATTAATTTTTTAACTCCAGACATTAATTTTGTGAAATTACCAAAAAACGAGTTGGCAGTGCAGCACATTTTGCGTAAAAAACTTTGGCATGTTAAGTGTTAACTCGTACGACTGACATTTGTTTTTCAAAGCATTCTTATGCGTTGGTTTATTATGGTGTGGTTTGTTCAAGCGTCCAAGCGTCCGATACAGTAGCGTAGCCAGAGAGGGGGGCAGGTGGAGCGGCCGCTTTGGATATAAGGGTATGGATGTATCATCCCTAAAATAAATAAAGGCCTTTAAATACAAAAATAACTTATTCAATGAGCTCAATAGCAAGCATGTAATGCATTTATCAGTAGAAGACCCCTTAGCCCATCCAGGTCCACTGCACTCCTCTAGGGTGCATCTCAACAAAAATACAATTACCCACCCGTGTTCCTGCACTCTTACAGACTACCCCTCCTCCCTTTCGAAGAAAACAAAAACCAATCAAAGAAAATCGATAAACCAACTTTTTGATGCATTCTAACTAGGAAACACGAAAAAAACAACACAAAAAAGTCTATAGGATATACCCTTGGACATTAATGGGTTAACCTAACCTCAGCTTGGCAAGTTTGAACAGTTCTTCGTTAAAACGAGCTTGTAGTAATAGAAAATGTTGATGTTCCTAAGGCGCGTCTCAACAAGCTTGCGTAAAGATGCCATAGACCAGTTATGGCGAACCTTTTTGAGGCCGCGTGCCCAAAGTGCAATACAAGACCAAACTATTTCTTCCAACGTACCAACACAGCAATTAAAACGAAATACTGAGGTTTTACTTTAGAAAAAAACCCAGCTCATACAGTTGTCCGAACTAATTAACATATTTTGTCCAAAAAGAATAACAATTTGACAGATCGTTCAATGATACAAACAGTCTTTTAGAAAAACAAAAACACGAACTGTAGTAAATGAAAAAAAAAATTAATGTATTACAATTTCAGTTAACTGTATGCATTTGGAATGATTTTGCATAGTTAATGTGATTGTTTCTGTTGTGTGCATGCTGATAATTTGTCAAGCCTTTGCTCATACTCTGTAAATTCAAGTGCGACACATGCAGTACTCGGGCCATCTGTCAGTCTGTTTCCGGTATCAAATTTGATATTATTTAAAGTTGAAAATAGCTTATCATAAGCATAAGATGACCCAAACAAAGCAAGAAGTACAATCCCAATTTCTTTCATCGACTTGGAATTATTTTGCAGATAATTCTTCACTTAAGGATTTCATCATCAGAGCTATCAACTGCGCTGTCCTTTACCATCCGTTCACTCTCTATCTTCTCAAGTGTTTCACGCAGACAATATAATTTTTTTTTCCAGATAGAACTTTCTTGAAATTCCAAAAGCTCCATTTCCAGCAGGAAAGATCTCGTTCTTCAAATTTGGCTTTTTCCGAGGAAGTAAGAAAACAGAGGATTGTCTCCATCTTACGGAACTGTTCAAATCTGTTACGGTACTGAAATTCTCCTTTGCCGTTGCTACAATGCTAGAAAATTCATTGTAGATTTCCTGATGGCTTGTAGGAATGTCGGTAAATATTATAGAATTCTGTAAATGCATGTTTAATTTGGAAAAAAAATCACCTCCTTACTTTATAGGTCTCTTTAAAAAACCTGCAGTTTTCTTTCAAATTTTCTGATATTACAAGACATCATTTCTGCTGTTTATCCTGAACCTTGAAGTTTTATTCAGTTCATTGAAGTGTGATGTAAATTCTCTAAAAACAAAAACTTGAGGTTGGTCAACCAGACCATATCAGTGAGCTGTGTATAATCCAGCCCTTTTTTAAAATCATAAACAGCCTAAGTTCATTCAAGCATGCAACAAATCTCTCCAATACTCGTTCTCTGCTCAGCCACATGACATTATTGTACATGAGTAAAGTATTATGCTGGGCTTTGACCTCATCAAGAAGTGCGTGAAACTGTCGACAATAAAGAGCTCGAACCATGATATAAATGACCATTTTTGTGACATCTTTGAGGATATCATCTAATTTCTTGCTACTATCCCTGGCACAAAGAAACTGAACGACTGGGTGTTTAGATTCTTTAACAAGGAACTGTATGAAACCAGATGCGTTCCCCACCACGCAAGATGCCCCTTTACTTGCATACGGAAACAATTTTTTTCTGGTTTTATATCTTGTGCAAAAAAAGCTTCAATAACAGCATTGTTGATATCTATCCCTTGTGTTCTTTTAGTCAAAGATAACAATTTCACCAGCACTTCTCTCATAATATCACCAACTGCATAACGCAAAATTACCACAAGCCTTGCATGATTATTTACATCTGTGCTTTTATCCAAGCACATCGAGTATGGTTTATTTAAAAGTGAAAGAAAAAGAATAGCGGCGAAAATTAACGAAATAGGCTAAGCGTATTCTAAAAAATCGACGATGGCAAAGTTGATCCGACAAAATTGCCGTTTTAAATCGAGGATCCCATCTCCGGTGCCCACAGAAATGGTCTGCGTGCCAGCTGTGGCATGCGTGCCATAGGTTCGCCATCGCTGCCATAGACTGTCGCTGCAAGAAGACTGCATTGTTTGACTCCGGATTTTGGATCGTTGTTTACTTGCATAGCTAACTTTAGCTACTTCACGATGAGAAAGTAAAGTATATGTACCTTTTGCGGTCATTAAAACAAAGCTGCTATTGTTGTATTTTTTATAATGCAATGGTATAATATATATTTAAACATTTTCACATATGAAACACAAATTATTATCATCTAGAGAAACAAAACATAAGAATTACTAAGAGATTCTCTATTTGTACTTTCTAAAATGCAGCATATATTTTTATGTTTCAGTAACTTTGATGTTTAAATCGTATAGGTCTGATCTGTGTTTTTTTTTACAACATCTGTTCAATCGCCATAAAGTAGGGTGTGTACAATAAGTGGGGCTCGCCGTGTCAGAATCAATGTCACTGTAATGCAAATACTTTTTATAACAATGGATTCTGTCCATTGGGCTGTGAAAAAGGATGGTTTGTTTGTATGTGGTACTTAGAAAAGAGAAGAATGGGTGTGAACATCTGGCTTTAGAGGATTGAAAAGAAAAAGTGCTTGAAAAATATTAGTTTTCATTAAAAGTGCGGGAAAACAGTTCTTGAGTAGAGGAAACAACACTAGTGAGTTTATTTCATTATGTGCGAAACTGCACTGGGTGTCTCGTTTTGGCTGTAGAGATGATGGCCCAAAGATCCCCATGGACCAAAGATCTCTATGGACCAAAGATCCCCATGGACCAAAGATCCCCATGGACCAAAGATCCCCATGGACCAAAGATCCCTATGGACCAAAGATTCCCATGGACCAAAGATCCCCATGGCTTAAGAATCCCCACTCTCCCCTACAACGGTATAGTTAAACAATTGGTGACATGATATTAAAAACGTGTAATAAATATCTCGATAGACTAAGTAGTTAGAATAAGCTTCTTCTCGAATATATTAGACAGAGTTAGATTGCAGGACTAGTTGTAACGGAGTAATTTGTGATATAAACATACTATAGTTCTTTTTGTTCGAATCTCGTAAAATTTTTACTTTGAAGTGTACTCAGAAAAATCGATGATTTAAAACGTAATTTTTTTAATAAAATATTTTCCCTTGTTTTTCAATGTAAATTATTGAAGCTTTTTTAACGGTTAATTCAACTTCTGAGTAAAAAACTATAGAATAACATGCATCTATTATTCTAGAGTAGACAATAACATTGTTTACACTAATATAAATAGATAAGAAACCCGTTTCTAACGCATCAAATGCTTTCTGCAAATAAAGAAGAAAAAAGTCTGACAACCAATGTGATACTTTTTTTGGGGCACAATAATTTTCCCTAACAGAATAATTTACTGACAATGATGAATGCGTAATTGTCTAAGCCCCTTACATGCGTGTTACATATTCATTTAAGAACCTAGAAACGTTAACATTTGTGCATAATTGAAACAATATTAATTAACAGAGCAGTTGCGTGTCCCAGTAACTGGTTTAGACGGTTGTGTCAGTTTAAATGTCACTGTAAGGGTGTGGCGTTTTGGGGACACTGAGCGCGTTAGTGTTAAGGAGGGCAACACACTTGAGATGGGAAATGATAACTTACCCTATTAAGATTATTCACATGCATGATGTCTGTACAAACACTATGTTAGAGCTACTGATTAATGATTGAAGTGAGATTGTACCAATCTCTCTCTCTCCCTAACACCTCTGTATTTAAACATGTAGTAGATTACTTGCTTTTAAATGATTTCCATGACTATATACATATCTATTGCCCTTTAGCCGGCAAGAACTGGATTATGTCTTGAGACGGTGCTAAGAAGGCTTCCGGGCTGGATGGGATCAGCAACGAGCTCATCACTCACCTGGAGAAACGTGGCAACGGGAAACTCTTGGAGCTCGTAAACCGAACATGGTCTGAAGGTGTTATACCGAAACAGTGGAGAGAAGTCTTGGTGGTACCCATCTTGAAGAGGAGTAAAGACCCGGTTCAGACTGAAAGCTACATGCGGAATTCCTTAACATCGTTTGTAAAAAAGGTAGCTGAGAGAATGATCAATCGGAGGCTCATGAGATACTTGGAAGATAGTTGACTGTTCGCTCCATCACAAACTGGCTTTCGAAGCGGTAGAAGAGAGAGAAGCTCTGGTCAGAAGCACAATAGCTTCAGATGTCAAGTCAAACTACCGCCCTATATACCCCTCCACCAATGAATACAGTGTGATACAATGCCGCTCTCTCCCTAAATGAATGCGAACTTTCTCCCCTTTTGTCAATAAGACTAAGGAAGCGTGTAGGTCTACATGTATTCCCCTCCCAAATGCATGATAATTATATATGTCAATCTTACTACACATTCCCCTTTGACGTCAAATGATAACTCATGAATTAGCTGTAATTTAACTTTAATATAAAGAGTTGTCCTTTTGGAATGTAATTTAATTTTACGTCAGTCTCTTTAAGACAGTAGCGGACGTCAGACGTCCAGGAGTGGCGTTTAGCACCAATTCGGTTTGACACGCAAGTTAAGACCCACCCTTATTCTACATGTCTAAAACGTAAATAGTATTTGCACTTAGAATGTGTGTTTCGCTTGACTTTACATAATTTATCAACAATCATATGCAGTGGATTTTAATCATCAATAAACTTTGGAATATATAGTGTTCCCACCCGTATTCTCTAGTGACTTGTATAATTGATGTTGTGAAGTCTGTCTGTGAAAGTTTAGTTAACACACCAACAACTCATCTCAAAACGAGCCAAAACAACTCTAGAAATAAAAGTTGTCTTAATAATGACATGGCTCTGGTGCTTGCTGTAATAAAGAAATGAAATATTACTATTATACAAATAAAACATTAATAATAACAACAATGCTTTCTTAGTCTATATAATGAGTACATAATGAGTTTTAGAGTATGTATAACTAGTATATAAACTAGGAGTTGTGCCCCGTCAAAATGACGGAGAAACGAATGATTACAATGTGTTTTGTTAAAAGAGAAAGAAAAAATAGCAAACAATATTACAATAAAAACTGTAGAGATAACGTTTCTTTCGGTATTACTTTTTTCTCATATTTTATTGATTACGGTCGATTGGCCCTGGAATATGCATATTAATTGTTGCTGTCAAGGTTCTGACTTCTTATCCATAATATTAAACAAACGATAATACCATGAAAAGGAAAAAAACAAAACAAAAAAATACCTAACAATAAAAATTTAATAATAAAAAAAGTAGACAGCGATATTTTGCATAATGGAAAACCCAGTCCCGAAATAGACTTAATTTGAAAGCATTTCAAAGGGAGATCCTTCTAAAATGGCGCTCAGATTAGAACTTTAACATACGGTGATTATCAATAGGTGTAAGTTTATTAAAAGCAATAAAAAAATTAACGAATTAAACAATTTTGTTCATATAATAAAAAAAATGTTTGGCGGAAGTTTCCAATTCCTACATTTAACTTTTAATAATAATAATAAATAATAATAATTGAAGCTTATATAGCGCATATCCCGCAATCAGTTATATGCGCTTAACAATTACAAACGATGATAACAATAACAGGCAAATATTTATAAATGTGAGTGAGCTAGGAGTCCATAAGAAACAGGTGCGTCTTGAGTCCGGTCTTGAAAATGTTAATGTTCGAGCTTTGTCGCAGCTGGAGTGGCAGTGTGTTCCATGCGGAGGGGCCGGAGTAGGTGAAGGCCCGCTAACCAGCTGTCACGAGTTTTGTCCGTGGGATCGTCAAATTGAGTTTTTACGCAGCCGATCGATGTGGGCGTGGTTTTGTATAGATTTCCAGACAGGAAATTAGGTAATCCGGGGCAGAATCATTGCGGAATTTATAGCATAGAGATGCCAGTTTATATGAAATCCTATTTTGAATAGGGAGCCAGTGCAGAGAGTAGAGCAGAGGTGAGATGTGGTCAGACTTCTTCTTCTTTAGGACTAGTCTGGCAGCGCAGTTTTGGACGCGTTGGAGTCCTTGAATGGTAGAGGCAGGAAGGCCGGCCAGAAAAGAGTTACAGTAGTCCAAACGAGAGAAGAGGAAAGTTATGACGAGCTTTGTACAAGCTTCCGGAGTGAAGTAGCGACGGATGGTGGCAATAGGTCGCAGGTGAAAAAAGCAGGTTTTAATCAGGAAGGAGATGTGGGCATGGACAGAGTGGAGTCCAGAAACATGCCGAGGCTCTTTACAGTTGAGGAGAAGGGCACAGTAGCGTCACCCATTTGGAGGTCAGTCACGCTGAGGGAAGCAAGCTTCTGTCTCGTTCCTACGAGTAGGGCTACGGTCATAACGCTGTTGAGCTTTAACTTGTTTTCTGTCATCCAGTTCTTGATGTTCAGGAAACAACAGGAGATAGAAGCAAGGAGCTCGTCGATGTCCTCAGGCTTGGCGCTGTTTAGGAGCTGGGTGTCATCAGCGAAAAAGTGATAATTAAGGTTGTGTCGCTCGATGACGAGGGAAAGGGGTTGGGTGTACAAAGTGAAAAGGACTGGGCCGAGGACGGACCCCTGTGGTACACCATAGCGGACAGTGACGGGCTGGGAGTATGTGATGAGGGGATTGTGTGGCCAGTACGATGCGCTCGTTACTGTGCTTCTCACACGCTATAATCCCACCTCACTTGGTTCGTTGTCTATGGGCTATGACGGCTGCTGGCTGAACTAGACTTGTTGCATCAGCAACGCTTGATATTTTTATTTAACGTGCCGTTTCTCTGGCGATCTACCTTCCTTGCTTCACGTATTCTCATGCACATTCAATCAGAACAAACGAGTTCAAGTTAAGTAGTTACATAAGTCGAACGTTTATTGCTAGTATTAACGTGGTTATTTTACATAGTCACTCTTACATATAGGAATAATAAGGTGTCCACAACACATCAATTTTATCCAAGCACATAAACGTCAATACATGGAAAAGAATAATATATAAACACGACTTCACGACACCTTTATTCCAAGTGAACAAATTATATAAATAATGCGAAATGGAAAAACGTCATGCAACATCCCAAGGAGAAGTATCCAGTCTCCTACGTCTATTTTTCAACATAAAAACTGCCCCTTATATCTGTCCACTCGTCCGTCTAACAATGGCGACCCAGGTCAAAAACGTCAATCAATGACAGACAATGTCTACAATTCTCTACACAACGATTGGTCAAGAGGCGTGTCCACTGTCAAAGGGAAAGTCATAACACCTGGTCTGGCTAGAATGGGTGGGTGTCAGAGAGGGGGGGGGAGGCAGTCTGTCACCACATTTGCTATCTTCCCACTTGGTCCATCTCGTGTCTTAAACAAAGGATCCTAACTAGGTGCGGTGCGTGACGCGGGAACGAACAATAGGCCCAAATTGCTATCATGACCGATCGACGGTTGAGACGACCCTATACCCCTGGCGTGCAATACTGGACACCATAGCCCTTCCCAATTACAAACAATAGATTGTAATGGCGGTGTACATGGTGCTAGTGACAACAAAGAGATATAGTCTAGGTACGTCACGGTCTGACCAAGCGGTCGAGAGAGAGGGATATGATGTGGGGAAGGGGGGGAAATGTGTAGGGGAAAAGGTTTTATCTCATACACGCCTTCTTATAATTAAACTTATGCGCAACTAATTACCAAGGACTAAACTTTGCATAATTAATTTCACATCATGACAGAGTACAAATATTCAGTAGTGACGGTCTGGGAGCGACCGTCAAGGTATCTCTTGAACCAGAATAGGGCGATATCGTGAATGCCAAACGTGAAGCTGAGGCGATCGATGAGTAGGTGGTGGTCAATCGTGTCAAAGGCCGCGGACAAGTCCAATAACACAAGGGCAGAGACGAGACCTCTGTCGGCGGCGTTCAGGAGGTCGGTGGTGATCCGCAGTAGCGCTGTCTCAGAGCTGTGATTGGGGCGATATGCCCATTAGTCAAACGGCTTAGGAGTCTATAGAGAACAAACATAAAAATGTACATATAAAAAAAACTCACGGTAATTATGTATATTGACTAGTGTTTTCATTCCATTTAAATTGACGGAGAAATGAATAACTACAATGTTGGTTTGTTAAGAGAGAAGAAAAAAATTACAATAAAAACTGCAGTGAGTAAGTTTATTTCGGTATTTATATTTAGTTCTTTTTTATTGTTTAATTCATTGTATTAAAGGACGTTCTCAATAGCGACGCGAATCCATGAAATAATAAAAACATTTAATTACTATTCTAAAAATGGCGCTCAGTTTAGAACCTTAACATACGGTGATTAGTAATAGGTCTATATTTATTTTAAAAAAATATAAAAAATAATAATTAAGCAATATTGTTGATAAAATAAAATTCTTTTATGGAGGACGTTTCCGATTTATACATTTAACTTTTGACCTGATTGGTCAAACGGCTTTGGAGCTATAGCGAATAAAAAAATATCTCAATAAATAAACAAACTCACGGTAATTATATATGTTGATAATATTAGTCGAAAAATCTGTCGCATTTAATTGTATATTATATATTACAGACGCTCCTTCTATAAAGAATATTATTGCGTCCTAAGCATATCTGTGGTTTGAGTCTAGACCTTTCTTTATAATTAGTGTTTTGAATGATGTTAAGTTACTCGTTTTTTTTATAGTAAAATGACATCTATGTTGTTTTCACATTTTTCTTGTTTTATCAAAGATATTAAAACCTTTGCATTCTAATTACTAGTAATCGTGGCAGTTTAGTAACGTTTTGTCGTCATTTCTTTCAGAGTTCACTATTAAGCTGTCCTATTGTCTCTATATAGTAGTCTCTCTCTCTCTCTCTATATATATATATATATATATATATATTATAATTTTCGCAATGATTAATTGTAGTTTATAGGTTGGAGCCATAGTGAGTAATTTTATTGCCATGGCTTTAAACTGAGCGGTTGCGCCTCTAGTGAGTTTACCACACCACCACCCTTTCCTTGAGACAATTAGTCAGGCGTGTAAATATGTCTGTTTTACTGTAAACTTACGGTACTAATCCTATGCTAGGCGAGGCCAATTAGAGAAGAGTGTGTCTATTGTCTATTTGCTACAGGTCTTGTCATTTGTATTCCGTGTCCGTTTGAGGGGTCCTCCGAAGTCTATGGGGACCCTTTGAAACGGGGAGGCCCCCTGCGGCTGCTAAGCTAACGGTAAGGGTTGGGTGTAGTATTTCCACGACGTGAGTTTGCACAGGTGGCGGTTTACTCCCACATACATGCCTAGTGTTAAGAAACGTAAAACTCATACTTTGCATTGTTAATAAACAGATACTAATCATTTAACCGAATTGCCGTAAAAGCGATAGAAAGTCTGTTTTTCCTAATTTAATTAGATCGCTGGTTTTTCCAAGTTCAATAACCAAGAAGCCAAGGTCAACGGTTTTACCCAAGTAATTAGGTTTTTTTTTTCCCCAAAAGCCTTTTTTCTTGGACAAGATGGCCGACAGTGTTTACAAGTGGTAGTATTCGTATATTACCTTGCACGCTAGTATTTTAATATATATTGTAATGTACTCTCGTGTATTCGATATAGTAGCGCATCGACCCATATCATGAACCCACGCGAATCAGTAGAAAGTTGCATCAGTTCTTTTGGCGTCTCTTGACAAGGACGGACGTGTTTTATTATGCTCTGAAATAAAATTCCTACCAGTTTATATTATCAAGGATTAACTAATATTTTACCATTAGTTTTCAATGCTATTCATACCCTATTGAAAACGTTTATGGAATATGTGCTGTTCTGAACACCTTGTGTAAATACTACCATTCTATTTAGATTTAAATAATGATTCTGTGATTAAACCAATAACTTTTTGGTTTTACATAACTCGATTTATATCAGTCCTCCACGTTCCAGTATATTATACTATATAGTAATTGACAACACTACACAATAGCAACACGATACTTATTATGTATATTGAGCCAATATAAATATACATTTGAAGAAATCTAATAAAACTCTAATCCATGTTATAAAGATTACCAGGGGATACTTTGAATCAGGACCAACCTAGACTACACTAAAATAATATCAAAATGAACTAAAAATCATAATACCAATTGAAGCAGTAATTATAACAACCACAAGACAACGTAACTTATAAATATTTCATCAACTGAATGGAGGCTCTAGCCAAATAAATAATACAGTCTACAATTCGGTACTCATTTAAATTATTCTACAGTCATCTACTACATAATAATTATCTACGAAAGGTAATAAAAGCTGGCTTGTCATTTAACATTGTTATTGTATTAATACTTGAAAAGCATATCAAGCGACTTGACAGTGAAATAATAACAGTATCTATTGCGGGATTTATATGCCACGTAATACTGGCCAGAAGTAGTAATGCTTTATCTTACCGAGGGTAGCATTCTGGCCCCGATGACTCATCTGGACGAAGTCATAGGCGACCTATATAACTTGCTAACGGTAGGGGGAGGGGACTACTAATTGATTTCTTATTGTCCCATCTGGTAGGGGCTCTTGTCGCTATAACAGCTGTCCTTGAGTGAGTAGTGGGCTGCTGTCCTTGGTTTCCCTTGATAGGTCTTTCTCGCGTTTAGCAGCTTACTACACTATGTGTATCCAAATGAATGAAGGATGTATGATTGTATTTGTGTCTTTTCCTTAATGTATATATATGAATGTATTTAATTTCTCTATTATCATTGTTTTACATAAGTAGATAAATACATTATGACACAAAACATAGTTATCTGTCCTTGTATAAAATATATTTAAGATGCTTCCCTTTACCCGCCCCCATTTTCCATGTCTCCACCGTCAATTGTGTTACCCCCTCCCCTCTTAGTTCCACCCTCGCCAAGACTAGCTCTTCTTTGATGCCCCCTCCCCCTACGGGCCAAGATAAGCAAATTGCATCTACATGCGAAATTCCTACAGTCGGGCATGTGGTTCGGTGAAACCACCACACCCTTCACCGAACTTTCTCCCTGTAACTAACACGTACGCAACAGCCCTCGTCCGGACTCTTAGGGTATCAAAGGACCTCTGTAATCTCCCGATCGCCCACCCCTCCCATTCCCATCTCCCCCTACCCGTGACTAATCACTAAAGACGTGGGCAAATGTCCCATTCCCGCCTACTACCCCTACCCCTACAGAGGGCACTTCTTGGGATAGAATGGAAAAAAAACGGGCATTGAGGTCGTAGACACAGAACACGCCAGTCGTGTCGGTCGACCGGTCCAATTATATACTGATACACTTTAAATTTTTATTGTGGATTACTTCTGCTATCTATCGCTTATGCCTAAATAAAACAGTATTTGAAATTCATCCCGACATTGAATCAATCTTTGTATTGTACTTCCTTATGTGTAGTATTCGTGTTGTCATGTATATTTTTTTTCCAAGAATTGGAACACGCAATGTTTATTTTTCTCTATCTCTCTTTTCTTACTACACACAATATTAGGACGTTTAGTAGGAAAACAAAAGGTTCTAGGTAATGTTGGGATTCTGTGTTGATCTCTAATTCTCAGGGTCTGGGAACGACTCATTATTTAATAGGGGAAGTTCCTATCGTTTTGTTATGAGTTTTGTAATGATACTATGATTTTCACCCCTACTGGTAATGGGTCTGTCCCTTGCACCACTCGGATAGTATTTAATGATTTGTTTTGTCTGAAAGACAGAGAGTTTCAAAATATGTTCCTTTGAGAACGTTTGTGTTTGCACTATTTTATTCTAACTGTACATAATAGATATATTGTATATATTGAACATATCACCTGAAATAAACTATCAACAACAGTTACACCGAAGCTTCCTTGTCAAGTTACTATTCTATTGTGTTGTATACATTACTATAAGATTTATCTACTACTCTAATGTACAAGAAAGGAAATGTTGGAATACAAATACTGAGTTTGTGCCCAGGACTATAAGAAGAGTTCGTGTAATACTGAAACATAAATACTAATAATTAAAGTCTCCCCTAGGACTAACGAGAATTATCAGCAAGATCTACACAGCTCTGGCCACAAGGGGATTGTGGACGCAACAGTGTCTTGTAGTAGAATTATTAAATTCCATAGACCTACAGCACCCGCGCCAGCCACGCGGGATAACAGACTAAAATATAAATAATTCTAAGGCCCAAGCTTCACTTTGACATCGCAATAATCAGCCTCTACCACGTAGAGTGCCCGCCACGCTACAGTTAGCATGATTTTTTTTCTTTTAACTGTTGCCCAACTATTATAGTATTATAAATAATGATGACCTAGGCTCGTTTCCTCGATAAGAAAAACATTTTATATATGTATGTATACAAATACTGCCCAAGCAAATAGAGCTTGCGCCTTCGTCCATATGAACCACAAAGGATGATCCACCAGGATCCAGACCCATTGTTAGAAAAGTTTAGCCCGTCCCATCCTGGAGCACGCGTCGACGGTATGGGATCCCCATCAACAACACATGATATCTAAGCAGATGATGAACCAAAGTCGAGCGGCAAGTCATATCTACGGCCTTAAAACAAGCGTCAAACTCCAACTAAAGTCCCTACAACACCGCAGAGCGATAAACAAGGTCACCACTATTTACAAGGAAATGTCCTCACAGCCAGGTCAAATCCAACAGGCATCCCGCTCTACCCGAGATTGCGTGTCCCACATGCATGCACCGACGTCTAGAAATATTTTTTTCCGTCACCCATCAGGCTGTGGAACATCCTGGACCAAGCCTCTATCAATGCCCCTAGTGTTCCAACTTTCGAATCGTCACTAAATGGCTGGACTAAAAACCTAATGTGATACTCTGGCATCTGTTTATAATTGTTGTTTGTGATGTTTTTTATTTGTGTATTGAGATTGTGGACTCTTTCCTCGGTCCTTACGGGGTATCAACAGTAATATGAATAATAATAAGAAGAAATGTCTAAATTATTGTATTTGTATGATTACGACTTTAATTTAAGGATTTTCGTGATTAATTTTTTTACATTTTTTTAATAAGTAAGACAAATTAATTATAATTTGTCATCTAATTATTATTATCAAGTATAAAAAATACTCAGAAATATTACATTTTTAGCAATCGTTATAATTTATTAGTCGATTTCGGAATGGCTCAGTCAAACTCTAGAAGAAATATCCGTGCAAATATTTTACTATTGAGATTTATTATTATTTATGCTTACGTCAAAAAGATAATGAATCTGGCAAATTTATTTTTTCCAGTAGTATGTAGAAAATGCTTGTCAAGTAGTTCTTAGATTGGACGTTGTTAAACAAATGCTCTAAAGCCATTATGCAAATTTCAAGATTGATTTATTTGATCATTGTCCTTGTGCAATTTTGACTGCATACATATTAATGGAAATGTTTCTAATGCTATAGACCATTTTTTGTTAATGTGATCAATTTTCATAGAGTTGACTTTGATTAATACATGAATAACTCCGAGTGCTTGATGATTGACTAAGATCAATACATCAATCTCCAAGTTAACAAACAAGGGTAGTTACAACAAATATAACTTTTTCACATAGACACATATTTCAAGAAACAATAATAAAGTTCAACATTATTTTTACTAAATAAATGACGTCAATTTCTTTATTAACATTAAGAACTAATCATTTTGTGGCATCGGCATTTGTTAATTATCCGTTGATGACGTCATTATCCATTGATGAAAACAGGTGTCAAAGTAACTTTTTATTTCATGATTTCTAGTAAGGAGTTTGGTAAACTGTTGAAAATTTGAAATGAAAATGGTAGTTATAAGCAGATGCTATTTTCTCAATTTTAACAAATATAAGAATCTTATGCTTATATTGTTATCAAAATTTTAAAAAAAATGTTTGACCTTATTGATTCTTTAGTCCATTGCCGTCTGCTGTATTTTAAACTGAATGTAGCCTACTTTAATTGCATAAATGCCGCTAGTGAAAAGAGAATGACCTATTGGTTAGAAAACAAAAGTGATGAGAACATATAAAGTTAGTTACGTTAGTTTCAAAGTGACTTTGACCATAATATATATCAATCTCCAAGCTATGTAAGTTAAATACATATTAGCCATTTTTCAAATTTAATTTTAATATAAACTGACATTAAAATGAAATGCGTATACCATTATATTATTGCCTCAAAAAATTAAACAGAACAAGCATCTAGGCTCTTACGTCCAGGGAGTAACGATATTCAAGAGTGAACCGGGGAGGGGGAGGGGGACACACCAAAATTCTGTTTTTTTTTTACCGCCAGCTTACCCACGTGTAACATAGGGTACAGACTTCGGAGCCAAAAACACGTCATTAATTTCCCCCCCCCCCGCTGGTTCCCCTAAAATCAATGTCGAAGTGGCTATCTGGTATACATGAACTGTCACCCGGTAGAGCAAATCCCATACTATAGGTATGAACATCCAGGAACCAGGGCGGTTTTGATGCGGCAATGCTGCGCACATTGCTTCCTCGCCACCGAAGTCCTCATCCTCTAGGTGGTGCAACAAGATCTCGGACACGCAGCAGTGAATGTCCCCCATGCGTTAGCCAACCGGTGTGCTCTTGATGTAAGCATACTGGTGGTTTCCATACTTCGCTAGCGATGAGGCCCTTGGTACAGACCTTTTCTAGAAGTCTCTAAAATTGCTCAAGAAATTAAAAATATACTTGTGCTATCTGGTGATGGAATTCATAAAAGCGTGTCGTTGTAGTTGCTATTCAATCACTTTGGTTGCCAAGTCATACAATCTGATACCTTAAAGATTTAGCTAAGAAGATACAGAAAGGAATATTATTTTTACATTTAACTACATTCCAAATGATCAATGTAATTTTTAAAAACCTCATGGGCATATTATAAGATAGACTACAATTATCGTCAAAACTAAATTATGTATATTTATATTGTGTCAACAACTAATATTAATAATAGAAAGATCTATAAAAAAAGGCATGCTTCTTCATTTTCTTTACAATAGTACATTTATATATATATATATGTGTGAAGCTGCCTCGCTTCTTGCTGAAAAATAGAGTCGTCTAAAAGCTAGAATCGAAGAAATAATGAGAATGTCGAAATAGTTACCTTCAAAGGAAACGCAGATTCTCTTGTTTAAAAAAAATTATTAAAAAATACGGTATTATCTAAAACGTTTGCTTAAGATGAGCTGCGATGGCATGGATATATACAAAACATAAAAGGCAATAATTTTACCCACATTTAAATCATAGTTCGTTCTGAAAATAATGTGTCTATGTCTACCAATTCCACTTCATTTGGCTTTCTATATTTTGTACTTTGGGTACATAAACGCTCGTGTATAAAATAAATTTTCAAATAACATTTTTCTCAATCGAAATTTACTATATCGCACACCTTAAGGCTAGGCCACACTATAAACAAAATCAGAGATTCACTGCGATTCAATTCAAATATCACGACGATTCTCCCCGTTTCTAATGTGGCCTAGCGCGAAACAAGTCAGTTTCAGTAGTGATTCGCGATGAGTCAAAGATTTAGAACATGTTCTAAAATTTGGAGCTACGATTCTTGATTCAAGCTGTGTCAGCCAATGGGAAGCGCAATTACATTATGTGATAATTAGCCTAGTTTAAAAAAGATGGCTGCTATTAAATCGTCCAGTTCGCTTAAAAAAACATTGTATGCTCCATAAATCTTTTTTCTTTCGATCCAAGTTTAACCCACCATTTTCGTTTTCGATTTCTTTTTGCTTTAAGTAGAACAGACGCAGTGGGACATACCAAGTTTAATTCGTCGTCACTGCTAGAATTCATGCGTCGTGAACATAAAATGGGGAGTCAAGAACAGTCAATCTCAACACTTTCTTGATTCTTTTGAAAATAAAATTGCGCGTCTTTGAGTTTCTGTAAATCGTGTTTTATGTGTAGCATGGCTGATTGTGAAACAGCGTATTTCTTATTCGCTCTGAAACAAATTCTAGTAATTCGCTGAAACATGATTCCAGTCAAAACGTGATTCCTTGTTTCTAGTGTGGCTTAGCCTTTACTTTAGCATGCATGCATTCGTTAATATTAATTAGTTGAGCGTGTTAATTTAAAACATGGTAAAAGCAAGCTTTAAAGATTAACATTCATAATAAGCAACTATTGGGGTTAGCAGAATTTAAGAAATATAAGTAACAACTAGACTAAAGACGGATCGTTTTTTTTTTCATTTTGTGAAGCCCTGACGTAAAAAGAGGGATTATGTGTCCATAACAATTCGCAGCCACCTTTTACTTTTTGGAACTACATGTAATGTCAGAGTCAATAGACGCTTGGTCACCTTTAAATTTTTGGTAAACTAAGATCCTAGATATGTACCAGATACTGGCATTAAGTTGATTTTCCACCTGCTTGTCCCATTGCATATCTTACTTGTTTTCTTCCATCTACACTTAAAAAAACTATACTAAACAAATCTATACTAAATATATAGGCCTATATATATATATATATACTAAATATAGGCCTATATATATACTAAACAAATTTTAGATACTAAACAAATGTATACTAATTAGAATTTATACTAAACAAATATATAGTAAATAAATCTATGTTAAACAATTATTTTCTAAACAAATTTATGCGAAACCAATGTTTTCTCCAAAGATCAATTTTAACAAGAATTCAAAACAAATCTACAGTAAAAAGTTTTATTTCTAAACAAATATGTAAAAAAATAATCTAGACTAAACAATCTTAACTAAACAACTTTATACTAAAAAAACTACTGACACATATAGTCTATATTTAATTTGTTTTTAAATTCCCTACTTACAATGTGAACAGCACTCATCAGTAAATCCATCTGGACATCCAAATGTACAACGTCGGTTGCAGAACAGGCAACCATCCGTTTGGTTCAAACAATAACTTCTTTTGTTGCAGTCTATTATGTATCTAGGTATTTCAGTACACTGAATCTCTGAGAAAAAACACAACTTGGCGGATTATACTTGGGTTTACGTTTGAAAAATTAAAAATTACTCAATAAAATACCATATCTAGATACAGCCGAGCCAACTCGAGTTTTCATCTACCACACGCACATAAATATAGATACAAATACTAGAAAACAAAACAAATTGTAAAACCTACATTCAGATTTCAAAGTTTAATAAACGTTATTTTCATTGAAATTATTTTGTAATTCATTTAATGGATATCATGATTGTGCAAACCGATCATGTGTTGTTCTAAATGCATCCCAAAAAGCAAGATTCGTAATATATATACATAAAGCAGACCGTGTACTGATTCAGATCCCCATTGGTTAATTTATAGACACGTGACCTTATTGTCATATTCTTATATTATTAAAGTTTTTCTATTTCGCTTCCGGTATGTGAATTTTTTAGTTGAGTAACTTGCGTATCCAACTGCCATGCCATGAGTTCGATTCTCCACTGATAGCTTTTTTATATTTTGTACTTTTTAAAAATGTTTTTTTATTGTTTTTTTTTTGTATACATTGTAAAGCATTTAAGGACATAAAGCTTTACTAAAATGTGTTCAGCAAGTAAATAATAATAATTATATTTTAGACTCAATTTTTAGACGTTTGTTTGATTATCAGCCAGGGATAGTTCAAACATTAGGTTAAAAAAGTGTAATTTTTTAACCTGATTTATATTAAATTTATTTTCATTGAGGTTGTGGCGTTTTGGGGACTCTTACAAAGATTAACGCCACGTGAAATTAAAGAAGATTTCATAGATAGTCTATTCTGATAAAAATTAGTCTTCGCTTAGCCATCCCTTGTACAAATTTGCTTACAATTATAGTCACTACTAAGTGAATGATTGAATGCACATATGTAATTATTAATATATCTACTTAATCACTTAATTATTTAGCTATTGCACATGTATCATATTTTATGTATTTTACATTGGGTATTCATTGTCAATATTAATTTTATTCTTACATTTATATCAATATTTTCATATGATATTGCTATTATCGTTTCCAAGGTTATCATTTATTGCTTATATAGGTATTATCATCTTGCGGGCTGGCGTAGCCTACGAACCCCCCATCTTTCCTTCCCCCTCGTCGTCATACCACGCACACGTGCGGAACACGCCAAGGTCAAACATGACGCAATCATGCTTGGATTAGCCATCCCTGAACTTCCCCCTCTCCCCTTCTCCCGCCACCCATTGTCCAACTCAAAGAATGTCACACGTATAAGAAAATATACCTCAATGTCCAGTTTTTCTGGTCGAAACCCCTTTGACTTCCAACCGCCGGCCGAGAAAGTAGAACCTTTGATGGCCAGCCGGCCGGCCGTCCTGCCTCCCCCTCATCACCTAGCCAGCCCTCATACTTCCCTCCGCCTCGCCATGTCATATCAAAATTAAACGATGCAAGAACAGGCTGGCCAATCGCATGCGCGATATGGATGAGTCAGCATTACCATTTTACCTCCACGTAACAACCCACGCTTGAGATGTAAATTTCCTTAGAAAAGTAATTTTAGTTGTAGATCAGTCGGACTGTAGACGGCTCATGAGGAGGATCGTGCCCTTGATTGCCGGCCTCCGCCCTCTTTAGGTCTACTAAGAGTCTGAGCCTACTGCTATCATTTGGATTGGATTATATCTGTTCAGCTAATGATTTGTTTGCCCATGACATTAATAATTAAATACTGTAACTGAGAGATCTTCATAACATGTAGTAACACAACTCAATAAACTTGATAAGACTTCACTTGAGGATAATAACTTTAATCAACGTATTGTATATCACCATCACTTCCACACTTCGTTACTACTACCATATCAAGACCAAGAACATCACTCTTCCACGGCCTAACATACACTGACTTTGTTTACCATCTCTCTCTCCCAAGTAAACATTACATGACGTCAAACACACATTTCCTAGTTACTCCTTAATCGCACCTATTGCACAAACTTATTCCTTATAACTTCACACCAAGTCATGCATCACTTACACCCTCCTTCTCACATTTAAAAATACCTTTAGTATTTTTTTTTAAAAAAAAACTTATAAATATACATCTGCTATTATACAAATGCTCCAACTCTATTTAATTAAAATTTTCAACAAATCATAACAAATATGCACTTCCTTTCAATACATCCATTACGCACCTAGTAAACAAAGTATTGTAAAATGTAAATTGCACACCAACATATGTTCTCCACAAGACAACAACTATTATCATATAAAAATAACTAATCATGAATAATATAATAATAATAACACTGAAAAATGATGTCTATCCTGTATCCCAAGCAGTCATCAAACTTATCAATATAACTGTCATTACTTAAATAAAAAATGATTACATCTAATTCATTCACTCATTTACTCATGTTCACCCATTTTATTTCCACTTAACCACAACACCCATATAGAACATATAACTTGACTTGGGTACAATGTGTGGCAATATAACATCATCATCATCATCATCATCATCATCATCATCATCAAAATATCATCATCATAATAACCAAATCAAAATCTGTGAAAAATGTAACATTTG
This sequence comes from Anisus vortex, assembly GCA_949126835.1. Taxonomy (NCBI): domain Eukaryota; kingdom Metazoa; phylum Mollusca; class Gastropoda; family Planorbidae; genus Anisus; species Anisus vortex. Next base: position 12,640,619 of record OX421493.1, read on the forward strand.
TTAATATCTCAAAATAATAATATAAAAAACACTATTTACAATATTATCTACAACAATCCCTTTAAACCAAATCTTATCCATAATTATCCATAATCGTTGCCTCCCAGAACAACATCTCTAAAACCATCTCCCCATTCGAACAAACACCAAACTATCTTCACATCGTTAATTATATTTTTCCTTATGTCTAATATCAACCAGTCTTCCCTCCATTCACTTATCTGCAATACCTTTTCTTCTTCCAACTCATCAACACTAACGTTAACAGTCCCCATCACTTCTCTGTATTTCCATTCTATCTCAATTCCTAATGTTTCTACTGTCACGACATTGTCCTTCCAACAATCTATATTCCCCAATGTTTCTATTATCCCAACATTGTCTTCTTGCCAATTTCTAATTTCCAATGCCTTAACTCTCTCAACATTGTCCTCGCGACAAACTCCCAATTCTTCATCTTTCGCGACACTATCTTTCCGACAATCTACAGTCAACAATGTTTCAACATTGTCTTTGTGACACTTTTTAGTCAACAACCTAAAACCTTTCTTTTCCCCCCTTTCACCTAACATAACACCTAAGACCTTGACACGTTTCTCCCTTTCACTTAACATAAGATCTACAACTATGTCATCATGACCTAAGTGAGGATCACTTAATATACTATCTTGTATACTCTCATCTCCCGACAATTTCAAATTGATCTCATCAAATAGCCCATCTTCAGTTCTTACATTAACTGGCACCTGTTCTTTTATCTTAATCATTGAATCTTCACCCAAGATTTCACCTTCATTTATAGTTTCTAACTTTTCAACTATAAGCTCTGATTCTCTTTTTTCAGTTTTAAAATCCTCAACCATGACCTCTGGTTCTACTTTTATCATATCTGACAATATTTTTTCAGGAAACTCAAATTTTGTGAAAACTCCTAACATCGCATGACATATAGTGTCTGCCAAAATGTTCTTCAACGGAATAGCCTCTATCCAACGCGAACACATATCTACTATAACAAGCATATATCTATGTTTCCTATGTGCGCAGCTAACGGAATCTCATGTGCTGCTTTTAGAACTAACTTTATACCACCACTCTATACTCGGGTTTATTATCACGCCCTATGTTATAGTTACGTTTAGCTAACACTCCCTGTATATAAAAAAAACCTTTATTCTTACTCACTCTAGCCTTTTCTTTTACCACATTTAATTCAGCATCATCTTGTTGCTGAGCAATTATTTGCTCTTTAGTAACATTCATTATAGTTTCCACACTCACACCCATCTCTACCTTTCTTTCTTTATTTTCGTACTTCTGTTGTGCCCTAGTCATCACGCTACAACTATCTACCATATTATATTCATGCACTAAACTAACTTCCCTAACGTCTGTTTCCGGCTCACTCATACCACACAGTACATGTTTACCAGGCAACATAATTTTAAATTGTGCCTGCTTATTATCCATCCAGTCCGTTAATAATTTGTCATAATTGTCTTGAATCATTTCTGGAATATTTCCCAATACCAATGGTGCTGGAAGCGACTCCATAACCAATGCCTCCACTCGTCCCTTAACCCAAGGTGTGTCAATATCAATAAATGAGGTTCTACAATCAACCACAGAACCATCTCCTAACCTAACTCTTCTTCTATTGTCAGTCATATCTTCTCGTTTAATTAAACTATTCCGCACCGCGACCGTACTACACCCAGAATCCTTCAGCATATGTGTAATCTGATTATTCACAAAAGCGGGATAAAGGACCAATGTTCCTGTATTATCCAAAACCGTAGATACAATCTCCTCCCTATTTCTAGATCTATTTCTAGCATCTCTCGAAACTTCCCTATGTCCAGACCTCAACTCTTCCCTATCTCTAGATCTACCTCTGTCACCTCTGGACTCTGGACTATAGTCTGATGTCCGGTCACTTTGAATTATAACATGGCAATCTCTATTGTTATTAATCCGGCCTCTTCCCGACCTATTAAACCATCCACCCCTTCTAAAACCTCTCTGATTATTCCTGTGCCAGTTGTCATTCTGATTTTTTTTTTTACACCTAGCCTGAGTGTGACCCACATCACCACATGACCAACATTTAATACCAAAAGTACCAGGTTTTCTAAACCTATCCATCCGGGAAGGTAAACTACTATGTCTCTGTCTTACACCTCTCATAACAAATAGCTCTCCACTACTGGTCTCATTTTTAGCTAAATTTGAATTTGGGTGGCTATCTTTAAAATCAGCCAATGCCTTTACTAGATCTTTTTCTTTATATATCTTTCTCCCCTTTATAAATGCATATAATTCAGGTGTTACCATATTCAGCACTTTGTCTACTAATAAGAGTTCTAACATGCTACCAAACTCATGCTTAATTTCAGACATTTCAATCCAATTCATTAGATCAGACTTTAAATTCGCGACAAAGTTTTGCGGATCATCCGATTTATTAATTACTCTAGTATTAAATTGGATCCTGTAGTAATCTTCGGTTTTATTAAAGTAAACTAACAACTTTTTTTTTAACTCACTGTAAGCTAATCCCTCAGAGTTCTCTATACACGCGAGTGCCTCACGCGCACCCCCTCTCATAGCCTGGTATAAGTGGATACTCCACTGGTTCTCAGCGACTCCTACCATCTTCATGTGAGTCTCAAAAACTCTTATAAACTTCTCAATGCTTTCAGTCTTAGCATCAAAAGGTTGTATCTTAATGTTCTTAATCGCACCATTATGTTCATTAGTATTATGCACTGGTGCTGCACGCTGCCTAGCCAATTCTATTTCTAGTTCCTGTGCCCTCATTTTTAATACATGCTCTCTCTCTTTGTCTCTCTCCCTCTCTTCTCTTTGTCTTTGTTCTTTTTCCAATTCCCTCTGTATCTCCTTCTCCCTCTCTTCTCTCTCCCTCTGTATCTCCTTCTCCCTATCTTCTCTCTCCCTCTGTATCTCCTTCTCCCTATCTTCTTTTTGTCTTTGTTCCTTTTCCAATTCCCTCTGTATCTCCTTCTCCCTCACTTCCTTAAACTCCTGCCCTTTTTTCTCCAAGAAATCACCCAAGGCATCTCCTTTTAATCCCATGCTCTTGGCAATGTCCACCCATAGCCTCAACGGATCCATGTCCGACATTATCGCTATTTATACTATACTAAAAAGCATATACTATAAAGAAAATCTATGCGTGTGCATATAGCACAAGTATCGTTCTAATACCACTATACACGATATTATAATACAATGCAATATGTGTACCAAAATAAATGTATGCACAACCTCCAAATCAGCACAAATACCGTCCTAATATGTGCAATGTTTTTAATTTAAAATCTTTAAGTTTTGATTAACATAAAGGCGTGTAAACGTTGACCATATAGCACATTACCTCAACCAACACAACAGCATAAATCATATATACTTACGACATAGCAATGTGATGCATATAACATTTATAGTTGCAATTAAAATTACAATTAGAAGTAAATCATAAAGCAAATAAATATATATATATATATACACAGATAGTTTAGCAGAAAGACAGAAGAGTACACACAAGTAAACTATACTTAATGTTTTGACACAAATCGATAAACAAAACAGCCCAAAACAGGATACCAGCACGCTAACAAACTAAACGAATAACATATACTTTAATTCGTTGGGAAGCCCACTCAAACCCACAGTCTAAGTCCGCACAATCCTCTTTTCAAAGGACGAATCTCCCCAATGAAGAAAAATACATATAAGTAACCTAATAGAGTACCATTGTCATGGGGTCACCCAGATATAAACTATGTGGCCTCACGACAATCCCATCCAACCGCCCGCAAAATACAGAATACAAATATACGAATATACATATAGCAATGATAATAAACTATACCCTAGGTATTATCATACAAGTTAAAAAAAAATATTTAACTTAGCTTTCAGTAGTGCTGTCTCCAATCCAGGTCCACGCACGTCCCTTGTCCAACGTCCAAATTCCTCGACCTTGATAGCTCTGTCCAACCAAATCAACGTCAAATGTTCCACAGCATCCAACGGATCAACCTTGAGTGTCCTCCCAACCTTCAAGTCTACAACCAGCGTCCGTTGCGTCGACCTTGAAATCACCTATCAAAATTGCAGTTGAACTTGACTAACTTCCACCGACGTATTGTATACAGTCAGCAAACGAGATCAACAGCAAAGTTACACAGCCAGGAGATGATATGCCCTCTGCACAAGGACGCAGACGATGTATACTTTTATCAGCGGTTGCAACGATGCAATGACGCCCGCAATAATATGCCCTCTGCACAAGGACGCAGACGATGTATGCCTTTATCAGCGGTTGCAACGATGCAATGACGCCCGCTTACTATGCCAGAAAGCTTTCGTAAGCAGTTACGGCTGGCAATAGGCAATAGTGTGTAGCCACGGCAAACCGGATAGTACGACGTCGACCTTGACAGACTTCGACACCAGATAGATACCAGCTCGTCAGTACAGCTCACAGACGACAGTACAACTTCAGGACACCCACAAGACAGCTTCGGACTTCGCAGCTCATCAGCTTCAGTACAATTCTGTAACCATTCCACAGGGTTGCTCCACAACTCACAAAAAAACTCCACTGGTCAATAAACATCCCAGTCATATACCATGACCCACAGTGCAACTCCACAAATCAATAAATCCACCAGTCATATACAATGACTCGCAGGGCAATCAAACGTCGATTCCCTCAAGTTACCTCCTCCAAGACAGGCAGGCAGGTCAACTTCTAACAGTTCCAACAACTGTACATAAAGTAGGCTCTGTGATGTGTCTCTCTATGGTCTTGATTTCTACTGCTGCTCCACCATTTTGTAACTGAGAGATCTTCATAACATGTAGTAACACAACTCAATAAACTTGATAAGACTTCACTTGAGGATAATAACTTTAATCAACGTATTGTATATCACCATCACTTCCACACTTCGTTACTACTACCATATCAAGACCAGGAACATCACTCTTCCACGGCCTAACATACACTGACTTTGTTTACCATCTCTCTCTCCCAAGTAAACATTACATGACGTCAAACACACATTTCCTAGTTACTCCTTAATCGCACCTATTGCACAAACTTATTCCTTATAACTTCACACCAAGTCATGCATCACTTACAAATACATACTTTCATGCGAATAAAGTCATCAGGTCGCTACACTTTGACTTGCTTATTTATTTATATAATACGTGTAGGCGTGATGCCAATGACCGTATCACTTACTGAGCTGTTTTGACTCAACCTACGTATTTATGCGAGCCTTAGAAACCTGCATATACATTTTGTCTTAGAATCACCCAGAAATCATTAGCACTTTGGGACCACATACCACCTAGATTACCTGCCTAAATAACCCCTCACCCATGTGTACCTACTGAGTTATCAACTAAGTCTGCTGTCAGGGTTCTGGACGCAACCCTAACTTATTAGCACTAATGTAGATAGATAGTAGTGTAGAACGTAAGATCATATATTAGCGCAAGCTAGGATAGAAAGAAGGAGAGTAGTCTGACGTCAAAACACATCTCTCTCTCAAGCAACTGTAAGTCTCCAGCCACCCTTCAACACCTTTCCCCAACCTTCACTACATTATATTATTTTCCAATTCAGAGATTACTAACTAAATGCTGCCGAAATGGTACTCAATTATGGACGAATGAGAATGTATGTGTCAGTTATATGAAACCTACAATGTATATATTTATATTATGTCTTCAATTATTAATTATTATTGTTATTTTAATGTACATATATATAGGCATTACGTCATTGACTCAAAACTCGACGCCTCGCTTAACCCCCACCCTTCTTTCGTGCTTCCCCTGCCATCCCCTTATCTCCCCTTCACGTACCCAACTCATGGGGCAGCGGCATGTTAGTTAATATTTTTGTCCAGCTGGCTCCTGAGAAACTGACTAGATAAGCCGTTTCACACATATATAACACTTCTCGGGGAAGATGACCGCTGACCACTTGACATAGAGATATTAAGTCCCCTGTAGGGAAGATAAATCATTTCCCCTCTCCTCTGTTTCCCTACCACCCCGCTTGTTAGCTGTATTAAATGCTTTCATTTACACCCCACCCCGTCAACACACTTGTCCCCTTCCCCCTCTAGTGAGTCATCCCTCTATACAGATATATCTTTGAACTAGCCAATCGGAATCATATCTAAATCTAAAGTAAGGAAGTTAGCAAACCAAATTGAGATAGACCACGTGGTTTAGAGTCGCAAAAACACTAGCGCGGAAACTTAGAAACAGTCTTGGTTTGGCGATTGGCCTGTACTGTACACATATTGGACTCGCATATTATACCCCCCCCCCCCGCATGTTTACACTCTAGATTTCGCCCAGTAATAGAATTTCCAGTGCAGTTGTGTAACTAAATGATAGACTACATGACAATACCATACGCTTGTGTTAGCTGTTACTGTATCGATTCGTGTATATTTCCCCATTGGATTGCTGAATGACAATAAACATTATAACTATCACCAGAGATTTGCCTGAGTACACCTTACAACTGTTTGTGTGTGTGTATCTTATGTCATCTAATGAGCCAGGAGAGAACTAAACAATATTCCAGGTCGAATACAGCGTCGGCACATCATACTCTTACGACAACAAGCCACAATAACCCCAATCACTCACATCCCGATCATGACATCAGCACTGATATACGCATTAAAGTTTCTGTGACGCACAAACTTAGACCAGCAGGACACAGACATTAAAAATTTTCTAATCCGTAGCTTATGTTATAGTCCTATGTAATCTGTTTCCTGTGCAACACTAAGGAATTTAGTTTGTGTATGTGTAACCTGATGTAGCCCTGCCCCAAAATAATAATGAAAACTTGTTGTTTTTATATGTGTGTGATTACGTTAATGCCCATTACTCACATTTTTTTGCCTTATGCAGAGCGCAACTAGCGCAACACCCTGGATATGCCACTGATATAAGCTACCGATTTTTTTATTGGGTAGCATTTTTTTCTGACGACTTATAGTGTATTTATCTTAGTTTAGCCAATTCAATTATGTACGTTCAATTGGTTGTTTTATATACATATGATCATAAACTATAAATTGGTAGTCTATGACATTATTTATTGATAATAATATATTTTTAAAACTCTTTACAATTAATGGGTAATAATTTCAATAGTTCATAAACTTTCTTCAGTAACACTATATCCATCCCATAAAAAACAATAAATCAAACATTTACTTATTAATTGGATTTGCCAACAAAATAGCATGATATAAAAGAAATCGCCTTTCTTCTGATGCAATTATATTTTCTTAAGTATAGTTGAAAAAGACAAAATGTTTTGCACCTTCAAACAAATGAACTTCACAGAGCCCAAGTATAACTCCATTTCTATACACAGATACAAATATTTCAAAATATGGTATCAGTTGGACAGTTTCGTTATTTATCATATACATGAAGGCCAGTGTACCATGGTCATTGAAGCTGTAAACTTCACTGTTGCTGTACTTGACCAATCGGAATAATTGATCTTGGCCATCTAAGCTTGAGAACACTGGAAGAGATGATCTCGTTTTTAGAAAATTATTAAAGCTCAGCTTTTATATAATCACATAAGCAGTATATACACTAAAAACAATATTTGTTTAAAATTGCCATGCATTTGAAATATATTTAAAGTGTAAACTTTTATATATTAAAGTGTTTATGTGAAAATTATTAAAAATGTCAACCAAATTACAAATATATTAGTATTGATATTAATTAAAACAAATACAATCTATACATTTAATAAACTAAAACAAAAACCAATAGTAAATGCAATTTTTTAAATAAAAAATAACGAATAATTTACTATAATGATTGAGAAGAATATCCTTGTTGTTTACGTCGGCATTAGTCGTATTAACTAGAGAAGACGTGCAGTTATATTCATTGGTACTCCCTTCAACAGCTTTGTAAAATCGGCTTGACCATATAGTCGAGGTATTCCCAGCTGGTAGCCCAAATTCATCGTCGAGTCCTGTTCAATATAAGTTACAAAGAAAACGTCCATCTTTAGTACAAAAAAACAACAACATAGTATTATTATCAAAAGTATGTTACTCTACTTTCTTTTTGGGTAAGCTGCTAGTGGAGCCACAACCTAGATTTTTAGCCTATCAAGGAAATGTATGTATCCTATCTACGCAATCACGTTGTGCACATCTAAGAAAAGGTTTTGGACCTAGGTGAGCCGCATCGTCCGTAGTTAGAGGATTCAGATCGAGCTGTTGGCTTAAAGCCTTATTGGTGTGTCTAAGTTGTATCCCTCAAAATTGAGTCATTATTACACAAACTTAATCCAAGTTTGTAAATAAACATAAAAGGCTTTAAGTGAAGGAATCAACAATGCAGATTTAATATAATTGTTTTTGTTTGTTTAAACTCAATAAGCAACAATCGCTTGTTTACAATAACAATGTTAGGTTAGTTCATATAGAGTGAATACTTCCACTCACGGCAATAATTCAGAAGTTTCAAAACTAAGTTATAATGGTTTACCTCCACTAATGGAGAGTATTGCTAAGTCCTTATCACTATTTGAACTGATGGTTAATGAATCAATAAACATCACAGTATCACAATGAATGTTGTACGTTTAGTCTTCTGTTATAGTGACTATGGACTTTTCACAGAGCTGCAAGTCAACTTGGTTCCCGAATAAGATGCTCATGTTGGTGTTTGTACCTGGATATTGATAAGAATTTAAAAGTTTTTCTCATGTAGAGTTCGCAAATCAAATCACCGTAGCAACAGCTAAAAATAATCAGTGCTATTAGCCTACGAGGGATTGAAACATTGACACAACACATTTTTCAGTCATCTTTGGTTTACCGAATGTGATAATCCGTCAGTGTTTTGTAGACTTCATGGTACGTTTAAATTTTTTGTTTAGATACAATTGTAATTAAAGAACTTCATACATGATACAAAACCATCGCTATTATCAAACATGATTATTATGATTCTGCAAAATGATATCGATGCAAAAGTAAATAACTAATCTTTCCATGTTAAATAATAATAATGAAATAAACATTCGTCATGCTCATTGTGCTCTATTTCCACAAGTCAGTTGCAGATTTTGGGGTAGAAAAACACTTTAAAAAATGAAATAATAAAATAGTAACATATTTATATCCAACCACAGTGAAAGCTAATTATTCACTTCAATGAGGAGCGCAGCACCTTTGAGACTACATGCTTTGAAATATGAAATATCCAATATTGAAATGGGCATTGACATCTTATCTTATCTTATACATTACAGACGCTTCATCTATAAAGAATATTGTTTGCTTCCAAAGTTCATCTGTGGTTCGAGTCTACTCTTGCATTTTTATTAATGTTTTAAAAGATGTTAAGTTACTGGTTTTCCTGGTTTGTCCAGGCATCCCATTCCATGCCCGAATGCCACTTAGAAAGAAAGAGTACTTATATGCAATATTGTTCTCGCATAAGTGATAAGGAAGTGTTTTTGTCATTATGTTTATCTGAGCATTGCGACATGTTGTTATTAGGTTGTATTTCTAAATTAGAGTTTAATGCCTTATGTATTATTACTACTTTACTCTTTGCCCTTCTGTCCTCTTGTGTTTCTAAATTTAGTCATTTGACTAACGGTGTTACTCTTGTTAGTTGTGAATATTCACTAGTTATGACACTTGCAGCACTTTTTGATTTCGTCACGAATAAAGTAGTATGTTATTATTAGTTTCTTTCTCTTGGATACCGATATCAGTTGGCATTTTTATGGTTGAAAAGACATACTCTAGTTTGATTCCCATTTTTGTAGTTCATTTGTGTAGGTAATTCTGTAAAATTTTACTATATTTTCCTGTCTTTTTTATTCTATTTATTACACAATCGTCATTTTATTTATATATCATTATACGATCATCAGCAAACAATCTTACTTTTGTTCCTGTGTTGATGCAATTTGGTAGATCATTAATATAAATTAGAAACAGTAGAATTCCTTGTGGAACTCCTGAGTTTACAGTTATTGGTGATGATTTAGAGCTATTCATTATCACTGTTTGTTCTCTGCTTGTAAGAAAGTCTTTAATCTATTGATGTTGATGTTGGCGGCCTATGTCCCATTTGGGGCGAAAGGCATAAATAAGTAAGTAAGTAATTGTGTTTGATATTAAAAGGAGCCAGTGGATATTTTTAAGAACAAAAGTGGTCTACTTAGACTTATTTTTCAGCAATACAATGTATTTTGCTGTCTCTGCTGTCTCCAAATCTTGTGTTGAGGTGTGTCACTTAAACAACTGTTTCAGTAATTCAGCCTTGATTGAATGATTGGGACGGAAACTTAATTTTTTAATCTAGAGCATGTAGATGTAAAGAATTAATCATAACTAGAGCCACAGTGAGTCTACTATGAATCAAGCAGTCATTGTCTCTCATATTTTTAAGGAAAGGGATCTCAAATAAATTTTAATCAAAATTTTCAAAGTAACTTTTTAAAGACTGGTTTTAGTATCACAGAGATTGACCTCTGTCTTTGCATGGATAAACTAAGCCTAATACTTCTGTAAAACATTTGACAACAACGATTTTAACCAAGGTACGTAGATTATGACGATTAGTGCAAACGTTGGGCTAAACAATTGGTGACAAAGTTTCCATTAGATGATACCACAGAAAATATCCCGCAAGAGTGAGTACATTTTTTTTTTATCTCAAATGTATATTCAAATGCGAATATCTTCTTCGCACTCGGGCATGGAATGGGTCACCTATACAAGTATGGAAAAACTGACAACGTAGCTTTATTTAAAACCTTAATTCAAATTGACATTAATAGGTTATTTATAATGCTATAATATATTATTATAAAACGCATGTGCAGTTTAATTTATGATTAGACAAGACATCTATAAAATGTAATTCCTTGTAACTATACCTGTGACTCTTTTTCCTTCATTAAACTGTAACTTCATCCATGTAAACTTGAACAAGCCATTCCAGCTAAGTTTAATCATTTGATGATTACTCGTATCATTTCTATAAAATTTTAAATTGCCGATGGGTAGCATGTCCTCTAGACAAAAAGAGCATGTTTACAATTCGCTTAGTATACGTTCAATATTTGTAACAATGGATTTTAGGACAATTATTGTAATGACTCGTAAACTGATTTGTGCGAAGAGTTTATTGAACGATATACCGCTTTATCTAAATATAACTTTTATAGAAAATAGATGCAAAACATTAAAATAAAATGTGGCGATGAGTTACGACACAAACACTCTCTGCTGGGTCACACTTCAAGTATTAATAAGTCAAAGTATTATTTTAACGTCCCATGTCAGCTAGTTTAATTAGTTTACTTTCGAATCTTTAGTATAAAGTATAAAGTCAAGGGCCATGGGACAATATAATAAAAATATGCTATAATTAAATATATAGCGCTGCCATGAATCATAATGTAAGCTCAGAGTGCATTTAACATTGAGCAACAAAAACATGCATAGAGCACAAATACAATAGGGCGTTTGCAATCACGTGACAATTAGCACGTGATTTTTGTTTACTTTGTGTAGTAGTGTACAATGGTCGCTGTATTAATAAAGTTTCATATAGGCTCAAGCTTTTTTTAAATTGATGTTTTGTGTTTTAAGTCTTATTAAGATTTAAGCTGTAATAGGCATATTATCATAGACATAGATTATAGAAGATGATCTACTAATATTTACCTCCTTATTTTTAAGTAGGATAGCCAATATTCATAAATATGTGACTTTGGCATGATAAAGAACATTCGCCATATTTGTTCCTTAAGTGGCTTCTATTTACAAATGACGTCGCTAAAAAACGTAAGCTCCGCCCATTGCAAACGCTCTATTATCTAACTACTAAGTAATTTAAAAATTATGATTACACCGAACACTCACAGACACACACTGTTATTGATTCTATTTTAATTATTAGTGTTCTTCGTAGGCTAATAGAATCATGAGTTGATTGAGTTGATTGAGTTGAGTTAAATGTTTCTTTAATATTATTTTCACAGTACGTTTAACACACTTGATAATTCAAATCTTCGCAGCAATATATATATCTATTTATTATTACTCACAATACATTATTCACAGTACATCCAACAATCACATATAATATCCAATGATTCATATAATATAATATAAGTCCAAGAAATGAATTAGTATTCTGATAAAATGTAGTAAAATTACGAGTCTAACGTATGCGTCTATACGCTTCTAGATATTTGATTCGACTGACTTCCCTCCGGTCTTTTACCCCGTGATCAGCCTTGCCCAGTCAAGCAAGTATCACATGTAAAACGTGCAAAGCATTCTTTATAAAGCTAAGACGCAGTAGAACAAACTAGATTGTGACATTCACTATCTTCCCAATGCCCATAACTCTTGTACTATACTATTGACTTTCCTGAGTCATTTCCCTTTGACCTTGTTAGTGCATACTAGCACACACACACACACATATATATAAATATATGTATATATATATATATATATATATATATATATATATATATATATATATATATATATATATATATATATATATATATATCTGCGAAAGAATACAAGACAGTGCAATTGGATTTAGTCTTTACCGATGTAATATATAAGTAATTATTTGTATAGATTCAACAATGTTTAAGGAAGGACCGTCGATTACGTTAATCTTGGCCAACCATGAATGAACAACATTTCATATATTTATAAATGTCAAAAGTATTAATGACATTGAGCTGACTCTACTTGCTCTAGAAGGTTAGAGAACCCCTCTAGCATTAGGTTTTACATACCAGACGAAGCGAGTGGCAGACTTAATAGGTGTTCAAAATAAATGTAAACTTACTGTACTGACACGCAGGGCCAAACCAACCACGCTGACATCCTTCACTGCACGATCCATCTTGACTACAAGCTGTGTCAGCTTTACAGTGGCATGTGTAGCGACAGTCTTTACCGAATTTATTGGTGACATTGCAACCTGAACATACAATAATATAATAACAATTGGAACATAACTTTTATATTACATAATAGAATTAGCAGGTATATGCCTGGTCTTCTGAACCGGCTAAAAGTACAACACAAAGTTTATATTTCGAATATGACACAAATTTAAACGTGAATGGATTTTTTATTTGTCCGCTACAAAGTTAATTACCCATTAAAATATAGTCTTTACAATTTAAACATTGCCCGCTCCGAATTACGACACAGATTATATAGCAGGTATGAGCCCTGTAATCCGAACCTGCTAAAAGTTATGTTTACATACACTCTAACTACTCAAGCAGTTATAATGAGATTGCCCAACACAAACTACAAAGTTTATATTTCGTATACGATTCGAATTTAAACGTGAAGGAATTTTTATTTGCCCGCTACAAAGTAAATTACCCATTAAAACCAATACCCATTTCCCATTATAACCATTTAAAAATTGCCCGCTACAAATTAATAATAATAATAATATTTGTATAGCACTGACAAAAAACATAATGTAATTAACAAAAAAATTACGACACAAATTAAAACGTGAATATATTTTGTTCTATTCATTCATATAGTACATTAGCAAACATTGAAACAAACTTAATTTTGATGTATACAACACACATTTAAACGTGATTGAAATTTCATTCTATTCATTCACAAAGTTCATCCGGAAACTTGAACCATTTCCTCTTACAAAGTTTATAATTCGTATATGCCCACTACAAACGAATTGAAACGTGAAACATTACCCTCTACAAAGTAAATTTAACACGATTGAAATTTTGTCCCATTATACGCATAGTTTGTTGACATCATTAGAAAAAAAGCCAGCAAGTTTTTCCTGCGCAAAGTTTGATGACGTCATAAAATAATTTCAGCGCATCTTTTTTTTAAAAACCTTTTGACGAAAAACTATAAAAAGTTGAACCGGTATTTTCAACGTGAAACCTAAATTCTTCTTTTTCTTGGCGTTTTTTGACCGAACTGACTACTGCTGCTATTTAATTTTTTTCAAAACCTTAACAGTGTTGACCACAGTAGCACAAAGAATATTTGTAGCAAATTTCATGTAATTCTGTCTAGTATTAAAAAAGATTTTGCGGCACGTACATACATACATATATACATACACCTTTTGAGTTTTATCCTATACTATAATACGATCAAAAATTGTATGTATGTATGTATATATGTATGTATGTCTGGAAATTTTCATCAAAAGCGCTTTAACGATTATCTTCATGTTTTAATGCACGACTTGTTTCACCTAAAAAAAAATCTACACCTTTTCGGCCACACAAATAAAAATCGGAAATGAACGTTACACAAAAATACACATTAGATTTATCGTAGATATTGAATTTGGCCGTGAAAACATGCCATTGCTCGACCCACGTGTATTGCTGCTTTCAAGAGCGGTGTTTTGTTGCGTCGCAGTTATGACGTTTCGGGAATACCCGTAGGCTTACTACAGCAGAAAGAAGTTTAATTTCTTGTTTAGACTACTGTTGCGCACCGATGATAGAAATAATTTAAAGCAAGACCAAGTGTAATTTATGTAATGCAGGGGTGTGCAAACTACAGCCAGTGGGTAACGCGCGGGCGGACAAATGATAGTATGCGGCCCTCGCGGCTTATTTAGATTAGAAAGTCTTCAATATATTTTAGATTAAACTTCAATATATTTTAGATAAAATTTAAAAACAAATATAACATAAATACATATTTACGAATTAATTAATAGTCAGATAATAGTTTGCCGTTTAAATAATAACAGAATTAGATGAAGTTTCACCAAACCAAAGGTATATTTTTAACTTTCTTTTATCTGACATTTTTTTGGAAAAAAAACACCTCTAAAACTTTTTTGTGTTTAAACAATGAATAGCTGTATATAGTGTACACTGTAGCAGATTACATTACACTGTATATAGTGTTCACTGTAACAGTATACACTACGCTGTATATAGCATACAATGTAGCCGTATAATCTACACTGTAAATAATAAACACTGTATTAGTATCCACTTTTTAAAAAATTCAATGAATGGTTCATTGAAAATATGTATGATTTGCTTATAAAGGCCTACCAAAGTAAGATATATTAGAATATGTTAACATTGTCAATTCGATATCTGGTAAACTAGAAAAGATGTAAATTCAGTATATTCGTATTTTCCTCATAACAATAGTCAAAAGTGTAATATACTGTTAGTTTTATTGAGGGGCAAAGGGTGTGGGGGGGGGGGGGAAGAAATTAAACACAACATCTAACGTAGCCTATATATATTATAATCTTTTAAATTGCAGTCTTTTCAATGAATAACATAATTTCACCTTTAATTATTTAGTATTTAAGTTTAATGCTCAAAATTACAAAAAATAAATTAAAAATGTTTATCATACCATTGTTTTAATTAATCAATATTATATTTTGCCGCTATAGTTTATTATAAATAGTAACACAAATGGAGGATATTAGATAATGTTAACACTAAACTGTAACAGTATAAAAACCTACATAATATAGGAGAAAGGGCTTGAAACCACAGATAAATGTCGGGCAGTAGTGCGTGACTAGCGGTTTGCGCACGGGATCTGTAAAGGGGAGAAAGAGGTGGTGAAAGGACAGGATGTGCAGCGTGTGTGTAAAAAGGGGAGTTCAGTGTCCAGTGTGATAAGTGGAAAGTCGATGTTTTTGGTAGAGTTATGGCATTGCAAACGATTGTATATTGTTTTATGAAATGTGTATTGTGTAAGTTAATAAAAATACTTTTGCTGGAATACAGTGTCGAGAATCATACTGTGAGTAGTGTACTGTTCTGTACAGTTTCGTGTTACATATAAAAAACGCCTACAAAGATAAAATAATAACAATTACTAATGTGTAAAGTTACATTGGTGTCAGAAGTTACACAAACTGTATTTTTTTTACTTTTTTGTCAAACAATGTTTGGAATAATACATTGAAAACATTAAAAATCTATATATATAAGAAGATCGTGTTTGTGTCCCCACGGATCCCCATTGGACAATTTGTGAGTTTGTGTCACTGACATATTTAGGCCTAGTCCTATATACTGTCTAATAGCTTTTCACATCTGACATGTGCCTTCTCTAGCTAAGTTGTTAACGTAGAGGACTGCTGTGCGGGCGACCCGGGTTCGATTCTCCAGTTAGACTATGCCTATTTTTTTTACCCGATTTACATTTATTCGTTGACCTTTTTAATTCCTATCAAACATATTTGCCGGCCGTAACTCATTGTTAGCTTGAATGGGTTGAGGGAGGGAGTTAAAAAAAATTACATAATTTTATAGGAAAGTTTGACAGTTGTTAAAGTTAATTAATTAATTAATTAATTGGTCATTTATATAGCGCCTCACTCCATGCTAATAAAAGCATGCTCAGCGCGCTTACAAATACGAAACGACAATAAAACACTAAAATAGTTTTAAACAAGGTTTCGGCCGATGGAGGCACGAAACGACAATAACATTTTAAAATAGTTTCAAACAAGTTTTTTGCTGATGGATGTCTACTTGATCAACTTAGTTGAAAAGAAAAGTCTTCAAATTCTTCTTGAATGCCTTTTTTGACACATAGTTTTTCAGTGTCTCAGGTAAGCTGTTCCACAGTGAAGGCGCCACAGATTCAAACGAGCGTACACCAATAGGAGAAGGGGTAGAAGAACTAAAAATTGTAACGTAATTCACGATATTTTAAATTTAAACTTTTCATTTTCAGTCTTTTAAATAATAATAATAATAATAATATTTGTATAGCGCTGCCAACAAACATAATGTAAGCTCAGAGCGCGTTTAACATACAACTAAGAACAGGGATATTACCCTAGGCCAGCTAAATTGATGAAAGAAGACAAAACAAATAAATGTAGCATTAACCGACCCAACCCATAAATAAGACAGTAAGTTTCTTAAGCATGTTAAATGTTATCTAAGGTAAATATTGAAATAATGAGTTTTTAAGTTCTTTTTGAAAGTAACAGTAGAGCTTGTTCGCCTCAGTTGAATGGGAAGTTGATTCCACACCTTCGGACGGGATACGGAGAAGGCTCTAAGGCCAACGGTCGTCAGAGAGAAACGGGTCTCTTCCAGAAGCGATAAGTTTGCAGTACGAAGTGTTCTTTGCGGGACATAAGTAGTGATTAGTGCCTTGAGATAGGACGGACACTCGTTGTTAAAAATGCACTAATGGCAAAGTAGCGTCACTTTATACTCAATTCTGGCTTTCACGGGGAGCCAGTGGAGCGAGCGTAGAAGGGCAGTTCCCGAGTCTCGTTTAGACTTGCACATAACCAAACGCGCATTACTGTTCTCTACTCGCTGTAGCCTGGCGATTTAATGACATAAATGACATATATTTCTGTTAGATTTAAAACTGACAACTCTAGCCTACATGTTTTTTTGGGGGGGTTAAAATGAGATTGAGCTTTTTTTTTTTTTGGGGGGGGGGATGTTATCTGGCAAAATCTAGTTATTAGACTACACAAATAAATATCTGCTTCGACTGTTGGAATTTAAAGCCCATGTTATTCATAGTAGAAAAAAGAAAAAAGACAAATACAATTTATTGGTCTGGTAAAGACGTATTTTTAAAATGTATGCACTGTTTTTTTACATACAAATTATGTTAAGGTACAAGCGCCTGCTCTTTATTACCGATCGAATGATCGGTCACCTGGTACTATATAGTTATTCAAATAGTAAAATTTGTAACATATTAATAAAGAGTAGAAAGTATTTTATCATTATCAGATTGCTTATACAATGTTTTTATGAATGTTTTTTTTTGTTACTGTTTGAATGTTTCATAATTTCTCATGAAAGGAATTTACGTTAATTGATGTATATTGGTATATTTTTATTGCCTTAAATTTTATATTATAAATCAAGATTCAATTATTTACGTCCAAAGTTTTAAACATATTTTTGTCCATGACTATTGAATCAATCATCGAAAATAATATACATGGACCGCTTGCTTTAGTATTTCTGCTATATGATGACTTCAAACACTGATTTTCGGAATTCCCGATTATAAATAAAGTAATTGCTATACAGGAAATAAAGTTATTGATATACAAGTTCCGTTTTATTTTAATCGCTATGATTTTCTCAATGAAAAATTAAAATCGAAAATTGTACAGAGCGGAAACATTTATAGATCAGTGTTGTGTGCGCACGGACAAAAAAACATAAGCTCTAAAAATAGAGCAGGCGGTACATCTTATTATGGTCAATAAAAATAGGATTAATAGGCCTACAAGTATTCATTTAAAGTCGAAAAACATGCGATAGAATAAAATGGAACATGTATGACAATTACTTTATTTAGAATCGGGAATTGCAAAAAAAGAAGATAATAGCATAAAAAACTAAAGCAAGCGGTCCATGTATATTATAGTCTTTGAAATTAATAATCCATATTATATAATAGCGCGTGCAACTGGCGTACCATAGGTCCTGGGTTCGAATCTTGGTAAAGGCTAGGATTTGTTCTCGGATCTGGAGGGCGTCGTTGAGTCTACCAAGCTCTGATGGGTACCTGACTTTAGTTTCAGTTAATAAAGGCAGCTGGTCATTTTGGTGGCCAGACGATCCCCTATTATGCCGTTGCACATAAATTGATGAATGCTGCTTAACAGGCCCTATGGATCAAAATGCTAGTATGGGATTATTTTTGTTGACTATTTATGTTTTCATTAGTAAGGTAATACATTATTACCGTGTCTATTGCTTTTTTAAAAATAACTTTCATTTGTATGTTGGATTACATTGTGTATGTATTGCATTATAATAGAAGAGATTCATTGGATTATATTTTCTTTACAATGTAGGTCTATTTATATAATACAAATTTCATTTGACTCTATTGTTTATAGACTATACTACAAGATGTAATTTTCGTTGGAATCTATTGTCCATATAAATTATTATAAAATATAATTTTATTGTGTATATATCATAAATATATATAAATCTCAAAAGGTGTAAGTGGGTATGTATGTATGTACATACCGCATAATCTTTTTAAATACAGGACATAAAAAATGTAAATTTGCTACAAATATTTTTTTAGTTACTGCGGTGGACACTGTCAAGGTTTAAAAAAAACATAAATGACCGCAGTCGTCAGTTTGGTAAAAAAAAACACGAAAAGAAGACAAATTTTTGTTTCATGTTAAATATGCCGGTTCAACTTTTCATCATTTTTCGATCGATCGCGCTAAAAAAAAAGGTGCGTTGAGGTTGCACAGGAAAAGTTGGCTGGCTTTTCTTATGACGTCATCAAATTTTGCGTATTCAAGTTAATTTAACTCCCCGAAATACGGACGAAGCTGAAGGACAACTCAGTTAGCAAAACATCCGACCCAAAACTACTCAGAAAAGTAGCCATGGACACGCTAAATGCCCTACCGCCCGGGATTGTCCATGTCTACACCGACGGGTCGGCTAACGCAGACACCGGTACCGCCGGCTTTTGTGTTTACATATAGTACCCCGGCAACCCGAATAGAGACGAACTATGGGGGCCTTGCGACGGTCTCTGCAACTACGGCGCAGAGATCGAGGCCATCAGTCGGGCTCTGGAGTGGATTCGCCTTCGCCACGTCGAAGGCGCCCTCGGCTCTTCGATCGTCATTATCCTGACTGATGCGTTGTCAGTGCTACTGAGAATCTGAACAACTGGCCCCCTCAGATAGAGAAAATTCTACTGGCTTCAGACGAGCTAATCCAGCACTTTGGAGACCGCGTGCTACAGCAGTGGGTCCCAGGGCATACAGGCCTACCTGGCAATGAGAGAGCAGACCACCTTGCCAAAAAAGGTGGGCTGAGCACACCCACCTCCGAGGAGCCCGGCAGCACGCCACGCTCCTTTGAGAAGGCCCGTACATTGATCCGGAGGTGGGAGACAGAAAAGTGGAACGAGAGCTGGGACAGCTCTGACAAGGGCCGAGAAGTCTGGCGGCATTTGCCCCGCCCTAACCACGCCGACCCATGGTGGTGCTTAAATAGGTCGGAACAAAGTATCATATCTCAATTCCGCACTGGCTACTGCCCCATTGGGGCATACTTCGCCAAATTCCGGCCTTACTACGACTCGCGGTGTCGCCAATGTGGGGAGGAGGAGGAGACAATGGAGCATATCCTGCGGGAGTGCCCCCGTCTCGTCGATCGAGGAGATGGGACGGGTGACCCACTATCCACTGATCTCTACGGAGATAGAGCCGTGCTCAAACGCACGGCTGAGTTCTTGTTCAGAGCTACAAGGGAATAATACTCCCAGCTCTCGCTTCCAATAGGAGTTCAAGATAAGATAAGATATGACGTCATCAAATTTTGCGTATTCAAGTTAAATTAACTTTCTTTTAATGTTTGCTAATGTACTTTAAGAATGAATAGAACATAATATATTCACGTTTTAATTTGTGTCTTGATTTGTAGCGGTCAATTTTTTAATTGTTTTAATAGGTAATTTATTTTGTAGCGGGCAAATAAAAAATTCCTACACGTTTAAATTCGTTTCGTGTACGAAACATAAAATGTGTAGTTGTTGCGGGCGATCTCAATATAACTGCTTGAGTAGTTAGAGTGTATGTAAACATAACTTTTAGCTTGTTCGGAGGACCGGGCACATACCGGCTAGTATATATATATATATATATATATATATATATATATATATATATATATATATATATATATATATATATATATATAGGCTTTAAATTCTAACAGACGAAGCAGATTTTTATTTGTGCAGTCTAATATCTAGATTTTGCCCATAACAGCCCATCACAGTTTGAATAAATGTAAACGTTTTCTATATATATATATAGGCCAAAGCCTGCAGATAAGATGACATTATAATTTGAAGAATATCATCTTGTTAAGATAAAACTAAAATATCAAATCAGAAATGCGAAAACGATCTTTTTTTTTTTTGGGGGGGGGGGGGGGGAGTTTATTACCGTAGCACACCATTTTTTGAGTTCGTAAATTGAAAGAAATACGTTAAAATAACATTATAGGAATCAACCTAAACAATTCAGTTAATGGTTTGCACAGGAGACGCAAAGTAAAGGACTAGTTAAGTTTAATCCGCTGAAACTGAACACTTTAGAACAGGCAAACAACGGAATGAAATGGTTGGGATTTGATTTTTTGAAAAAATGTGCTTCTTTTTAATAAAATTATATTCAGAGTCTGACCAGCGAGAGCTAATGAAAACAAATTGACATGGCATGCAGAAGCCATTAAAATGACAATTTTCCGGAGTCCTCCGCATGCTATTGAATAGGGCTCCGTGTGTCAAGTCTGGCACGCGTGTTGTAGGTTCCCGACCTCTGTTATAGAGCATATGGTTAAGGCTGGGTACTACACCCCATTTTAGGGGTATTCAACTCGGGTACTGATGTTTAGGTTTTACTTAATTAAATAAGTACAACCATTTCTGTATACAAAAATGCCACCCTTATAGTAAAAAGCGCACTAATTTTTTTTATATATTTTTTTGAAATGGTATGTATGTAGGTAAGCGGTGAAGAAAATTTAAACTTTTCACATGTTTGACACCTCGAAACTCAAAGTAAAAAAACAAAATGCTTATAGTTCTGTATACTAATAGATACGTAGTTTTATCCTACGCAATAATCAACTACATTTGGTCGAGAGAAAAAACAAGCGATTTATTTCGAATTCTTATAAGAAAAAAATGTTATTTTCAGGTTTTTCTGACTTTTTGCGATTTTCAAAAAATATTCATTTTTACTTCTTCTTCTTACAAGTTTCACATTTCTTAACATATTCTATTAAAACTTTGCCATTTTTATCTTGATACTAATTACAATAACTTGAACTAGCAAAGTTTAAGTATTAGTTGGTGAATTTTAAATTATAGAAAATAATGCTGAGTTGTATTATTTTATTGTTTTTATAGGTATAGTATGTATTTTTCGTAATATTTTTTTTTTTTACGAACGAATCAAAATTAAATTTTGTTTTAGTATTCCTTATACTATTGCTAATAAATTTCATGTTGATTGTTATATTATATACTTGATAAATTTCTTTTTTTTCAAACTTTTCTTACTTTTTTGCGTTTTACTCAAAATAATTATTTTATACCTTATTTTTACTACTCCACTCACATTTCTTTACCGATTGTATTAAGACTTTGTAATTTGTATCTACGCAGCTATTTCAACAAAACGTTTCATTTAGATTTTTGAATTTTTGTTTCATTTTAATTTTATGGACGCAAACGTTACGTTTTTTTGAAAAAAATTAACTATTTAAAAAGTGCCTTAAGAAAAAATTTATAAAAAATAAAATATCTTAAATTTAAAAAAATGGTGGAACATAATGTTGTAAAATCATATTTTTACCAAATGTATCAAATATTGTATTTGTAGGTATAAAGGTTATAGAGGAGATCGATTTTAAAAAACACCTATAAAATCCAAGATGGCAGCCGTTGCCATGGCAACCAATGCATAAAAATTTTTTTTAAAAATTGATCGCTCTGAATGATATTCCATACTTGTTATGTGGAAGTTTCAGACGTTTCGGTTGGTAAATTTTAAAAAAGTGCCTAAAACGAGCTCACTTTCAGTTCAAGAAAAGCTCATTATAAACTGATTTGAGCGCAAAATAAAAAGTTAAAACATATATTACCTTTTTTTTTAGTGATAATACAATGTCATGTTGATTTTATTTAATTGCGCGGCGAAAATGGTAACGATTTAAATGCTTTAAAACGGGAATTACCGAAACGCAGATATTAAACAAAAGTCGTCTTGACTGTGACGTCAAAAGAGTTGTATTGAACGTGATCGCGCTAGATGGGGAACCTAATGACATGTTTTTTTTTTTTTCTTTAAGCCCAATTTTAAAGCTATATTTTTAGAAATAATCAGTGGTTCCAAAAAATTGAGGGTCACGCAGAGGTTTAAAAGAAATGAGATTGATCTAAAACGCATTTTCTCACCAGAATACATCAATAGGACAGTTTTTGCGAAAATCGTAGGGCCTGTTTTCGAGAACGCTGACACAAACATACAGACAAACAAACAAATATCTACTTTTCTCTCAATTTATTTTATGACTTATTGTTAATATTTTGGTCATGGTCTGTTGATAAGACTGACTGGTATTATTGAGTTTGTCTATCTCTTCCTCTTGTATCTTCATTATATCTTAATAGTTCTCACAACAATATTTAATAATTCGAATCTTGCAGCAATACACATATATTTTATTTCTACTCACATTTGAAATAATAGATACATAAAAGTCCAGTATATCTAAGATATATATGAAATCCAAAATAACACAAGTTCATGTCACTAGTATAGTAGAATAAAATATCGGCTCTTTTATCATACAACATTCTACATCAATATCTTGCTCTCACTAACATTACCGCCAAGATCTCCTGACCATTTCACCCAATTTGTTCATGTTACCTCGAGTTAAGTGAACTCAGTTCATAATGTAAATAGAAAGTTCTAGTAATAGATAACTCCTGCCTATCTTCCTTGATACCTCAATATTCTCTAAGTTATAGTCATTTCACTATCCCATATAAATCAGCCTTTAACATACCCCCCTTTCCCATTCATATCATTTTTTTAGTCAAATACATAATCATGACCAAAAAACAATTCATTTAAATGTAATAAACCTATCAATGTTAAAGCAGCATTGATCTGTTCATGATATGTCATTTGCAAAATTATCTTATATGTGTAAAAAATAATCATGCTTAAATATATAAAATGGATCACTTTTTTTCCAAATTATATTCATTTCCAAGTCTGAACAATTATGCACTTATGTATTGAATCACAAGTATCAAATATGTTAATATTGGTTTTATTTATAATTAGTCTTTAACTTATATAATCATTTGTCAATTAAAAATGTACACCAATGGTCATTATATGATTATTAATAAAAATATACATTTTAACTTAAATCTTCAAGAAATTTCCGAAACTATTTTTTTTAAAATCAAACTTCTATACAAAATGAAAGCAATAATATGTACAGCATAACAAACAATATTTTGTCATGTCTAAGTATCTATTTATCTAATACATTTATCGCTAGTCTGGACAGAATATCTGGAATATTAATCTAAAGTATTTCCTTTGATTTTACCCTTATTAGAATAAAATGTCATCGTGGAAATTGTCCAAAGTTCATGTCATTATCTTTAGTCTGCGGTCTGTTACTGCGTTTATAATGTTTCTCGTGGTAGATATGTACTGCAATTATATGCATGTCTAAACATTCCTTTTGCACTAAACTTGTGTTACACTCTTTGTCTCTACAACAGTATTTCTTTCTTATAGTATGCATCTTATGAAGATGATTGTCCATGTCATAGTGTGTCACAGTAATATATGAGCACATTCTACAATTGATTAAATTAGGATTATTATCAGTTTCCATCTTTATTGTTTGTCTAAGTATCTTTGGACTTAATAGTTGTTGCTTATCACGCTTTTCTTTATTCTCTGTTTGTTTCTCATTTGTTTGTATATTACAATTTAAATTAGGTTTTATTGTGTTTAATTGAGATGACTTTGAACCAATCCAATCTTGGTAGATTTTCTTTGAATTGTCGTCTTTGCAATTTCTAGTATTGCCAATTATAAGTGGTGCCACACAATTTTTCATAATTGTTGCTTCCACGTGACCTTTTATCCAAGGTGTCTCAATTTCAATTTTTGCTGTTTCGCATTTTACATACGTTCCATCACCTAGAGTGACAGTTTGTTCTTTGTTGATGTATTGATCTTGCCTTATTAATGACTCATGTGTAATTATAGTACTACAAGCTGAGTCCCTCACACATTTGGTTTGTATGTTATTTACAAAAGCAGGGAACAGATATATTATGTGCCCACTGCTAGTATTTGTCATATGTGATGCAACCCAACGGAATGGTACTGAAGTCGGCAAAATAGGATATTTAGTTTTAGGTATTGAATTAAAGCAAATTAATTTATCTACATGTTGGTGGAAAAAATCTTTAAAATCCATTAATTAGTTCAAAAATTATTCAAAATTACATAAGTAAAAGTAAGGGAAGTCTTTTGGAGAAAAATGAAAAAAAAATGGTTCCGATTTAAAAAAATTTTGCATTGCAACAGATAATTAACTATTTTCAGGACCTACAAATATTGACCAATCTTCATGAAATCCAACAAACAGAATGAAAATGAATAAATACACAAGCTGTTAAAGTTTTAAATGTTTACAGTAATATTTATAATATTTTTTAACAATTTAATTTTTAGAGGACATTTTGCGTGATTTTAGACAAAAGTTGCATAAAAACATATTTTGAGTAATTGTTAAAAATCATTTTAGCTTGAAAATTTCACAACTATAAGTTAAGGCATTCAACATTACAAATCAATAATAATGTATCCTATTCAATTATATGGATACACTTGTAGATCTAATCATATTTAAATATCTTAAAGAGTCATTATTAATATTCTTTTTTTTTCCTTTTTGATTTTCTCCTTTTAGACATATATATAATAATAAGACTTATATTTATTTAAATTTCAATTAGCATGTTTAATTTCTCGTTATTGGTTTTCAATTACCATGTTTGGGGTTACGTACTATTTGTATGTGTGCGTGAGAATGTGAGTGTTTCCGTTAGAGTTGGGAAGCGCAATATTTAAAAAAATTAAAGACTGGTACAGTATTGTCGAGTCTTTAATAGGTAATTTGGATTAAAATGCATTTCCGCTATATTCCCGTAAATAATTGTATCATTATCTTTTCGGCATGTTTAAGTTTATAGTTGAAATTCCGATTTCGGAAGTGATGTGTAACCCAAAATGTATACATGCATAAGATATAAGACATGTCAATTGTCCTGGACCTCTCTGGTATTGTTCCGATTTCATTTTGTTTTGTTTACAATGGCAGCCATTCCGATTGAAAGCAGAGATTTACGCCTTGTTGCTGACTTAACATTCACGGTGTTGAGAAATGAATTGCACCTTCAACAGCAAGTTCAGGTCTAATATAAACAAAGAATATAAGTATTATTGTGAGGATTATATCTTCAATATTAAATGTGAGTATGCCAGAATTTATAGCAGAAGACAGCCATTTTATCTACTTAATTTAGCGAATAGGATCGGAAGTGATGTGTAACCCGAAATGTATGCATGCATAAGATATAAGACTCGTCAATTGTCCTGGACCTCTCTATATGTGCTTAGAAGTCGCTGCTTTGTAAGTAAATATCTAAAACTATAACTAGTCTTTGTCAAAGTTGATAGGTGTATTTGTTTAGTTTCATATGTTAATTGAAGGATGCAATTGTGAAGGTTGAATGTTTTGAGTTATTTAGATATGTCTTTATATATGTTTATATTTATGTAAATAATAAGGTTCTTTTGAATTATATTACTCTATTATATAGTTGGTTGTGTGGTTTCTGGTGCTGTTCTTGTGTCGAGCTTAATGTATAGGTTTAGTGTTGTGTTGAGCTCTTTAAATTGATCTTAGTTAGCTTTAGCCTTAGACCTCTATGGTCACTTTAGTTTCCCAAGGTTGCGCAAACTAGGATCATCCATCTTTTCCTCCCTGCCCCTTACATTAATGAACTAAATTAACTAGAACTTGACTACGACTGTGATTTTTATCAATGAATTAAACTATAACAATTTTGTACAGTGAGTATATTATGGTCCTAGCGGTTAGCTCACCAGACTGTCAACCAAAAAACCACTTGACACGTCGCGGGTTCGAGCCCCGCCACCGGCAGATCCCTGTCGCCCTACAGGAGTTTTGGGACTAGATGACGTTAATATTGAGTTGTTATCACATGCGCTTAACCGGCAGCAGTGAAACCTCTCACAGATTAATAGTCTTCTAGAGCGCACTGAGCATGCTAAAATAGCATGGATAGAAGCGCTATATAAATTACCATTACCATTACCATTACAGTCTCCGCCATCCAAAGAGCTCTCGATAATGTTATGACACTCAGTTTTGCCATTAAGTTGTTTTTCTGGGAATACTCTGTGGAATTGTGGATCCAGATCCCTTCAATACTTTACATCCACCCATCTCCTTGCTACCAACACAGTTGTCACAAACGTACTCACTAAATAGTAGGAATAATAATTACTAATACAATTTAAACCATTATGCGTAATGTTCAAGTGACAATCCTCACCCAGATGGTTGTCAAAGAAGGAGTGTTGGTCTGAGGTCGAGCGACACTTGCTTTGATTGGTATACAAAGAGATAGTCAGAAAGATATGTCGGCTTTGCTTATTTGTAGTGACCGCTCCTTGTGACCCCAACGACTAGGTTAGATAATGAATTGGGTCATTGTAAACTCTCCTGTATTAATTGTTTCCAATTTAGTTGAAGACTAAATGACAGATGACCTGGTTGGAAGGGGCGCGGCCTTTGCTTTCATTGGGCAATAAGTTAAGATATGACTAAATGGCGTCGCTCACTGGACCGCCCTCTTTAGGACCCTAAATGTTAATAAAAACACATTTTGTTTCAGATGTTTTCTTAAGCTTTTAGCTCTGTACTACGGATATCTTGGATATATACTTGTGGATATGGCTGATAAAATAACTTTTGGTACAACGTCGTAAGGCAAGCAGTCTTTGTTACATAAGCAATAACACGTGCCATATATGATCGCATGTTTGAAGCAGTAAAAGAATTGGTCCCTGCAGCAGAACCTGACCGATTACTCATAGATTTTGAGAGTGCAGCAATAAGTGCCTTTCGAAGCGCCTATCCAAATGCAAACGTTATGGATTGTTATTTCCACCTGACACAAAGCGTTATACGCAAAGTTAACGACATCGGCATGAAAATGTATTACGAGTTTAATGACAGCTTACGCATGTACTGTGTAATAAGTATAAATGTACTGTTTAATAAGTATAAATGTACTGATTAATAAATCTAAATGTACTGTTTAAATACATTTTTGTTTTATTTTTTCTTAGTGTACATGTCCGCGGCAGGGATTAAGTGTTATATGGGACTATCTCGCGGTAAGGGAGGGAGTAACTGTCACGGGATCAAATGTCGCGGGATGTAATGTCCGTACACCTTCAAAACCTTATGGGCACAAACCATAATATATTATGCAGTTATTCCCATTATAGCCTTACAGTGACATTCAAGTTTGACAAAACCGCCCAATCCAGTTACTTGCACACGCAACTGTTAGGTTTAAAAAAAAAATGTTTTAAATATGCATAAAGGAGAAAATATCTAGGCCGTACTTGTCTTAAATGAATATTTACACACATTAATGATCAAAGCTATGTCGTTATGACCTTTTCTGTGTTGTTTTTTTTTTTGCGTGTTTCCTAGTTAGAATGCATCAACAAGTCGGTATATATATTATGTGCTTTGATTGCTTTTTGTTTTCTTCGAAAGTTACAGGAGGTACTCTGGGAGAGTGTAGGAACACGGATGGGTACGTGTATTTTTTTTAGATGCACTCCAGAGGAGTGCAATAGGCATGAATGGGCAAAGGCAATGGTTCCCAAACTTTTTATAGCTGCGACCCCTTTCACGTTGTGGCACCCCCCAACCATAAAATTCTTTTCGTCGCTACTTGTACCATTTTAGCTACTGTTATGAATTTAATGTAAATATCTGATATGAATATTTTTTCTTAATAATTATACATTTAATATAATTAAAGCATAGGTCTAGTGAATAATTAAAAAAAAATATATATATTGTGAGATATAGGACTATTTTATCTAATTCTAACACAAACGTCAGTGCTAATTGATACAACTTATGACGCTTTTCCTTTAAATTAGCCTACTTTTTATAGTTCTGGTGGCACCATCTATGTTGATAGTATTTGTTGATGAAACATTCATTGAGTTCCGATTACTTTGGTGACTCATTCAGTACCAAATGTTGAAATACAGACCAAACTAAATTTTAATTTATATATATTCTTGAAGCGTTTTTTTACCGCTAAAAATACTGCTGTTTTCAACACAGTCGCTGCTTTTAACAGATAAAATGCTTTAACACAGCAACTCTCTACACATGTGTGACTGGTCGGCATGCGGCATACGTACACATACACTTGTATTTGTATGGGGAGTAGGCCCTATGTGATGAGGTTGGCACGATGATGTCATCACGCTGGCTACTCCTTTGTGAATGTATCCGCACGTGGACGGACCCGCCTGGAGACGGATAGATGGGTGGTGTCTCTGTTCCTAAGACCATCAAAAATAGTTTTTTTTTTTCAAATGGTCTTCGGCGACCTGTGAAATGGTCATACGACCCCCAAAAGGAACGCGATCCACATTTTATGAACCGCTAATGTCAAGACTTTCGGGAGCAGGATATGAAGCGCGCGTCTAGTCAACGAAGTCCTTTCCAGAGGCACATACATCCACTCACCGCACAGGTAAAGACACCTTCTTAGTTGTGAACAAAACTTTTGATTAAAATTTAGTTATGGTGTAATAATATGAATATTTAAAACAAAATTGATTATATGTTATCTATAAATTTTGTTAAACCTTTAAAGAATTTTGATAAATACATAAATATGTTTAAGCAACCAACATTTGAAGCTACAATTTGCATTGTATAAAATTATAATTAATTATATTTTTAACTTTTAGTTTAAAAACAAATTATAAAAATTATATAATGTGAAGATAGATTTGCATCGTAGAAGTATATTATTTTTGCCGTTGGTTTTAGATATTTATATAAAATACACGAATCTCAGGGCAGACCACACTTAAACTGAATAGAATAAATCAAATGTCGACTTTAAGTATAGAACAATTAAACTGTTTAATCACGAAGAACAATCCATTAACTTATGTACAGTATGAACACAATTATACAAAACATATTCTAGATTCTAGAGCCTAGTCCAAACACTTTCTTCTGTTCCCGAAGTCTAAGGTCGTCTAACGTTTCTTTATATCTATGCGACGTCGAATCTAAATCACACTTCATAGTTTTAATCGTCCTACATCACACGTTTATTTAATAAATGTACACCGTGTTAGAGATTTGAAAAAAATGAGTCCTACTAAAACAACAATATATATTTTAAATCCTAGCAATTATAATGTATTAGTTATTGCACTTCTTAAAAAAAAAAAAAATATGAATTTTATAAGTATAAAATATTAGTGGATTGATTAATAAAGCGTGTCTGTAGTGAAAATAAAACTGTAATGTCATGTAGGAAATTATAATCGTCGGAAAAAACTTTTTGAACTTTCATTTATAAAAGGTGAACATATTCAATGTTAAAAAAAGAAAAATTCACAATTAATTTTTGTTAACTATAAATTATGTTGTTATATTTAGCATGTACTCTAATAGCATTTGTAAGAAGGAATATAACGTTTAAAACAACAAAAAAAATTAAATGGTCTTAGGTCATTCTGACAACAGAAAGGGGTTTTAGAACAAGCTACAGAAAACGTGGAACAAGAAAATAAGTTTTGTGAATAAAAAATAATGCATCGATCTGTATGTCTACAACTGTGTTTCTTGATTTATTGGGCATCTACTGCATTCGGCCAGCAGGGTATGTATTACATTATATACCTATATATATATATATATATATATATATATATATATATATATATATATATATATATATATATTATAATAATATTGTATTACACATTGATACAGTAATCTTTGAGTCATCTATTAGTAAGTCAAATAGTAAAATTTGTAATATTGTATTATAGAAAAGAAAAGTATTGTGTCATTATCAGATTGTTTAAGCAAAGTTAAAGTTGTACGAATTAATTTATTTCGTTACTGTTTAAATGTTTCATAACCACTCATGAAAGGAACTCACGTTACTTGATGTATATTGGTCTATTTTTATGCCTTTATTTGTATATCATAAATCGAGATATATTTCTATAGAAGTTAATTTAACACAATAACACATACACTCCAACACAGTATAACGCATTGATATACTATAAACACATTGAAGAAAATTGCTCATTCACTTCCAAAACATTAAAACATATTTTTGTCAATGTATATTCAAATAATGCTGCATTTTATATGGTAGGGCTGGCAAACCAAAGGTCCTGGGTTCGAACCGTGGTGAACGCTTGGATTTTTTCTTGGGTGTGGAGGTTGACCCTGACTTTAGTTGGGTAAAAAAAAGGCGGATGGGCATTGTGCTTGCCATATAATCCCCTAGTACGCCTTGGCTACATAAACTGGCAAAAGCTGCTTCAGCGGCCCTATGGATAAATTAGTCCGAATGGATTATTTTACTTTGCTTTTTTATGTTTTCATTATTATAGAAATACATTAATACCGTGTCTATGGCTTTTTTAAAGAACTTTCATACATATGTTTGATTATATTGTATGTGTATTGTATAATCATATAAAAGATTAATTTGATTCTATTTCTATGTAATGTAGATCTATTTATAAAACCTTTTTGTCTATGTTGCCTACAGACTGTGTTTTAAAATGAAAGTGTCAATTGACTCTATTATATTATTATAAAATAAAATGTATTGTGACTGTTTTGTGTATATATTGTATTATATAACATGAATAAGTTATGTTCCTGTTGTTATAATATTATTGTATGTTCAGGTTGCAATGTCACCAATAAATTTGGCCAAGACTGTCGCTACACATGCCGCTGTGGAGGTGACAATGCTTGTAGTATACCATGCATTGGGGGTTGTGAAAATGGTTTTTTTGGCCCTGCGTGTCAGTACAGTAAGTTGACATTTATATTGTACACATTTTAAGTCTGCCACTCGCTTCGTCTTGTGTGTAAAACGTAATGCTAAAGGGATTCTCAAACCTTCAAGAACAAGTAGAGTCACCCCAATGTCAATAATATTTTTGAGGGTTAGAAATATTTAATAGATTGTTCCTTAATGGTTGACCAATATTTAGGTGATACACATTTTATTGGCCAGAAAAAAAGCCCCGAGAATACATGATGCAGGCTTTGCTATAATAAATAACCTAATATCATGGGTTGAAATGTTTCCACTTGGCTATGAAAGGTTGATACATATAAGCCATAGCGGACGCGATCACATCCATCCCCAAATCAAAACACATGTACCTACTTTGTGAGTTTAATGCAAGAATCGGCTCTGATGGTGATGCATGACCAAAATGTAAGGTCCCGCATGGAGTTGGTACAATAAATGACAACGGCCAAAGACTGCTGGAATTGTGCAGGTTTCGATGGATCTGCGTAACAAATACATACTTCTCTAGCAGAGACTCTCACAAGGTTTCCTGGTTCCACCCATGCTCAAAACGGTGGTACCAGCTAAATCTCGGCATCACTCGGAGGACAGACCTAAAATGTGTTCTTCACACCAGCTGACTGTAACACAGATCACTTGGTGGTGGTAAGTAAAGTCAAATTAACGATTAAAAAAAAACTTAGTGTCAGCCAACACAAGCTTAAATGTTTAAATACAAAGCAAGTGAGAAATTCAACCAAATTCGAGTCTTCTGTGATATGCTCAAGGAATCAATAAGTCCACAGAAGGGAATAGGGACAAATTATAATATTAATGCGCTATGATCTTTCAATGTGTCATGAAACTTTTATGACAGAGCTACATATTTGAATATATTTTTATTATATTGCCCCATGGCCATAGGCCCTGGACTTTATACTAACGATTCAAAAATAAAATAATTAAATTATCTGACATGAGTCGCCAAAATAATACTGCGCTATATTGATACTTGAGATGTGACGGAGCAGAGAGTTTTAGTGTCTTAACTTATTGCCAAGCTTTTTAAAATGTTATGCATCTATTTTCTATCAAAGTTAAATTTAGATAAAGTGGTATACTCATTAAATAAACTCTTCGCAAACTTCGCACACATTGACAAATCTTAACAAATATGCATTCATAAAAGGTCGCAACGAAAGACATTTCCGATCTTATTCGATTATTTAATTTAAAAAAAACGTGTTACTGATTGCAATAAAAGCTAAAGAGATACAATTTTATTTTATTTCCAAAAAATGTTACCAAAAGAAAACGATGTTATTGTGAAAGTGAGAAATGAAATTTCACCTTTTAATAATATCAAACGTAGTGCTTAATGGAAAATAATTTTCGTTATTTGTTTTTATGAATCAACGCATTTTTTTTTTTTAAAAACCAAGAAACGCAACTCTTGACTAATTTATTTCGTAAACAAAGATATATTTAACCTTACGTGACTAGCACTTGAATATTAATTATTGTCTACTCACTTTTGATGTTAAAAACGGATTCCTCATAATTAAGCTTGTATCCTTTGTATAATTCTTAAGGGTAGGGGAGCCAGTAGAGAGCTCTTTTTTTATTTGTACACGCATCATGACCATTTTTGATATATAGATAGTAGAAACAGGTCCGAGTAAGCATATACTTAAAAAAATCATTTCTGAGGGTTGTGGTGGAAATGGCGGCCATTTTGGCTATTTTAGTTAACGATTTACCTCGCAATAAAAAATGTATCACCTTGAATATTTATCAAGATACATGTAATCTATTGCAATTTGGCGGAAATAATTATAAGCTATATCTTTATCAAATTTGTGGATGAAATTTGGTTAAAATGACAAGTAAAATGTATATGATATTTTTAGTGGGACATAGGAAAAAAAATTAATTGCACAATTTTTTAATTACAATTAAATTTTAGGAAGACTCGAATCAAAAATTCATCCTGTAACTATGATTATTAACATGTTATAAATGCAGTGCTTTTTTGTGATGGTACGCACCTGTACGTCGTACTGGCACCTTTTTCAATGTGGGAAAACAATTATTACCTTTCTTGTATTTTAACGTTTATTAATAATTTAATATATTTTTAATTTGTTAACATTGAATTATTTTAAAATTGCGCGCAATAAGAATTTAAATATAAAATGCGAAACTGCTTTAAAAGTTAGGCAATATATCACTGAGTAACGGCACCTATTTTTTTTTTTATTAAAAAAAAGCATAGTATAAATGTATGTAAATAATTTCATAAAGATTGGTTCATAAATAAGGAATTTAATACAAAAAAAAGAAAAAAAAGTAGTATTTTGAAAAAAAACGAAAAAAGTAAAATTTCAGGGAAATTAATAATTTTGGGAGTAAAATTTAAAAATGTAATTTTTTTATCTATTTCTTAAAGGTTTGTTGTAAGAGTTTTCCCCCACAAAGATGTTAACCCTTAATTTGATGTATATTAATATATAATTAAACTCATTTTTTATGTTACTATAGTGTATATATATATATATAAATAATTCTGATGTATACCCATTACAAATGCAATTTTTACATTTAAATAATGTTACTAAAATTTCCGAACTAAATGTTTTAGATCCAGGAATACTTAAAGTATACAACTTTTAGGCAAAAACTAAAAAATTGAATTTTCTGACATTTAGATCAATTTCACTGTAGTCCCTACCTTTAAAGACTTGAACTGGCCGTCGTGGTTGAAATCAATTGTCAAACACCAGCAAATGCATGTTTTCTTTGTTTATTAATTTAGTTAATTAATTAATTATTAATATTAAAATAGAACCGGAAGCACGTGGCCTCTTTCATTTCAAAAGGTCACGCCTAATTAAGACTTTACGAATTGAAATAAAAACGTTCATTGTAATAGAATATAATATATTTATACAAATATTGAACTTATACTTATACTTATTGTAAACATTCAATATTTCTCTAGAGGACATTGAAATTAACGGCTATTGGAAAGGAGATATGTATAAAATGATGTATCGGCACACATTGGAATGGGATGTCTCGGTTAAATTTACCTGGATGATGTTTGAGTTGTATAAAGGTATTGTTACAAGGAATTACATTGTATAGATGTCTAAATCTAGGCATAATATAAACTGCACGTGCGTTTAAAAAAGAGACAATATAGAGGTATAAATAACATATTAATGTTAAATTTAAATAAAGTTTTTTTTTAATAAAGCTACATTGTCGGTCTCTCCATACGTGTGCAAGCGACACATTACATGCTCGAGTGCCTTTCTGACAGCAGATTTTTTTACTTGAATGTATCTTTGAGACAAAAAGTACTTGTTCTTGTGGAATATTTACTATGGTATCATCTCCTGGATAAAAATGTCACCCATTGTTAAGCCCAACATGAGCGGTTATCGGCCTGCGGTTGCACTAATCGTAATTATCTACGTACCGTGATTAAAATCTTTGTAGTCAACACTTTGTCAAAACGCTTAAGCTTAATTTAACCATGACAAAAAAAAGAGATGATACTAAATACTACTACTACAAAGGATATACTACTATGTGATACTTAAACCAGTCTTCGAAAAGTTGCTTAAAAAAACAAAAAAACTAAAGCTAGTGCATTTGCGATCCCCTTGCCGACAACTATGAGAGACAATGACTGCTTAAAAGACAGTAGACTCACAATGGCTCTGGTTATAAATTATTCCTTACATCTACATGTTCTGGATTAACCAATGAAATTCACGTCCCTATCATTCAATCAAGTCTGAATAACTGAAACAGTTGTTTGAGTGACACACCTTAAAACCAGATTTAGAGACAGCAGCGGGTACAGAACACTGCAGTACGCATTGTATTGCTGAAAAAAAAGTCTAAGCACATCACTATTGTTTTTAATAACAGCCACTGGCTCCTTGTCTTTTTAAACGTACTGGGCTTACGCACGGCTGTGTTGATGTCACTGCCCTTTCAATATTGGAGATGTTATTTCATGTAGCCTTCAAAGGTGCTACGTTCCTCATTGAATACATAATCAGCTTCCACTGTGGTTGGACACAAACAGAAGTTACATTATTATAATTTGTTTGTGTTTTCTCAACCTAACATATGCAAACTAAATTGTGGAAATATAGTGCTCTAAGCATGACGAACAATTTATTCCATTGTTATTATTTAGCATGGAAATATGCGCTATATACTTGCACATCCATATAATTTTGTAGAATTAAAAAAAAATCATATTTGATAACAGCAATTTTTTTGTAGTACCGTATGTATGAAGTTCTTTAATTAAATTGTTAAAAAAAAAATAACGCCCCATGAAGTCTACCTAACACTGACGGATTCTCACAATTGGTTGACTAAAGATGATTAATAAATGTATGTTGTAACAATGCTTCAATCCCTTCTAGACTGATGACACTGTTTATTTTAGCTTTTGGTAGAATGATTTGATTTCCGAACACTACATCAGAAAAACATTTAACTTCTCATCAATCTGCAGGTATAAACAGCATAACCAGCATCTCCTTCAGTAACAAAGGTGCCTTGCAGTTCTGTGAAAAGTCCATAGTCACTTTAATAGACGACAACACTTACAACGTTCATTGTGATGCTGAGATGTTTATTGATTCAATAACCATCGAAACAGATTTGGATATTGATTTTTTTGATGTCTACATAAGTGGAGGTAAACTATTATAACGTATTATTGAAACTAATGAATTATTGAATTGAATGAAAGTAATTATTCTCTATAAACTAATCTGACATTCTAAATGTAAAGAAGCAATTATTGCTAATTGCCTGTATAACTGTATACACAGAAAAACAATTAAACCGAAATCTGCATGGTTAATTCCTCCACTTAAAGTATTTTGTGTTTAATTAAACAACTGGCTGAAGTATATGTAATATTCACTCAGGATTTTGAAGTCATACACCTTAGACACATCTATAAGGCTTTATGTACACAGCTCGATCTGAATCCTCACATTACGGACGATGGGGCTGAATGCAGCTTACCTGAACCCAGAACCTTCTTTTCTTAGGATTGCGATTCTACACGATTGCGTAAAGAGGGAACAATTATTCCCTTCATATTGTGGCTATACATGCAGTTTACAGAAAAAGAACATTTTACCAAGTTTTGATCATAAAATTATATTGTTGTTATTGTGTACCAGAGATCCAGGTTTTCTTTGTAACGTATATTGAACAGGACTCGATGATGAATTGGGGCTACCTGCTGTGAATACATCGACTATATGGTCAAGCCGATTTCACAAAGCTGTTGAAGGGAGCACCAATGGATATAACTGCACGTCTTCTCTAGTTAATACGACTAATGCCGACGTAAACAACAAGGACATTCTTATCAATCATTATAGTAAATTATTCCTTTTTTTGTACAATGGCACTTACTATTTGTTTTTGTGTTGTTTTTGTTGTAGTTTTTTTTTAATGTATAGATTTTATGCATCCTCTAGAAATTGGCGATTTATATATACAAAGTTGAAAAGAACGGGCATGATTTATTGGTATATCTAATAATCAAATCCGCTCCCGTTTTTTATCATTGGTTAGAATTCTTTATCAATCGCCATTCCTTGGAGACTTACACTCGAAAAACTATAGTGTTTTGTGCGCACTTGGCTTGGGATTACACCAGCTCTGTGACCTATTGTTTACGGTGGACATGTAGTCCTATGCTTATTTCTATTTATCCCTAGATATATGGCATTACTGACATGTGAGTGTAGGATATCCCAGAATTATTGCTATGGCATACTGTACTGTTAAATTGTAGCTTTCACTCCAATTCTTTTGGCGGTTGACTAGGGTTTGATTTTTTTAGGCCAGCGGGAACTCACTTCGTTCTGAGAGTGATAAACAGTCTGCAGCAATTTTTCCAAGTTTGGTTAACCTTGTCCTGATACTATTCAATTGTTCTCAATAGTAATATGAATTCAAAAACCAACTCCTTGACTGTTTAAATGAAGAAACTTTATTATAACTTGCAAATCAAACGATGTTAGTGAAACAAATGTACAATGCGAAAAATGAGTAAGCAAGGCATAGGTCTACTGTCAATGGTGCCTAGCGGGAAGAGAGAAGTAGTCCGCGTCTCGGTCTTTTATAGTACCCAAGAAGCCCGCGAAATTGAATATCCCTCCGCGTTAGCTCTAACTGGTTTACGCTGGTTTCAAGAGTGATGCGTTTATAGCCTAATTAGATTTTAGTCAACTAAGAAGAATAAACAGTCGTGTCCCGACAATTAAAGTATTTTAAAATATAAACTCTGTCGAGGGATTAATAAAAGGGTGTTTTAAACTATGTACTGTAACCTAACACCTCCCTTCCACAAAAAGAAAAGAAAATTTGTCATCTGTGATGGGGAATTTTCTTTTAGCCATCACGTTTCCTAACAATAATAGTACGACTGTCAGTATAGATGTCCAAAAAAAACAGTTTAAGTAATAGAACAATTTAAGTGCGCATTAGGCACATTTCACAATAAAAAATGTAGTGCTCATTAGGCACGAACAGTACAATTGTTTATAAGGAACAAAATAGGTGCTCATTTGGCACATTTAACAATAAAAGATTAGTGCACATTATGCACATTTAACAATAAAAAATACAAGTATTTATATAGCAACAAGGAACAAGGTAAGTCATTATGCACACAATAAGGTAAAAACATTCAAGAACAAGAACACATATACGTCAGTCCACGAAAGAGTGATGTCTTCTTTCGTATAACAAGTATATACTGATGTGTTGTTGACTAGGATGTTGTATGTTACCCTATCCATAAGTTACTTATATCAACCTTAGTTACTACCTAAGTTCAAATGTGTTTCCTTATAGTTTGTTTTACCATTGATCTATTCCTTAACAACCATGTTACTTAGTAATCCTTTGTTACAGATATCAGATAATAACTAGTCATAGATTCTTACCCAGCCTAAGTATTAACTTTACCTACATGAGGTTACTCAGGTTTTAATAATCTTAATGACAACCAAGTATTTTAATAATATTTTAGTTCTTTTTATCTTATCTATTCTATTTATAGATACTTTTAAAGAATGAATGATGTAGTGTGAGAGTTTATATCTCTAATATTAAAGTATTATTTTAACACATAGATTTATTGATCATTAAAAATGATTGTATTAATATTACTACCAATACTGATTCAGTTTACGTCAACAATCATTTATTTAACATTAATAGTTAGTTATTTTTAACCAAGTAAGACGTTAGCCATTCGCTCTTTATAGTACAAGTTTAGTGTTTTTATTTACAATGGAATTAATTATTCCTAAAATAGTAAAATACCAGTGTCCGTAGAGACATTTATTCAACAACTCTAGTTAAATGTACAGCTCATTTAACCTTAAATTTTTCAGAAAGAAAAAAAGTGACCGTAGTTAGTTACATGTTATTTTAACTTAACCTTTACCTTTTAAGAGTATAATTTCTTAAGAGTATAACCTTTGAGTTGATGCTTTCAGAGTATTTACCTCTGTAACTAAATCTTAAGCTTTCATTTCATGTTTAAAAAAAAATCCAGTTATTCAAATTAAGTCTTTCCATTGCTTACAAGATTTTTTAAAATTCAAGTTTAACTCTTATTTAAAAGTGTAGTCATAGCATTTATCTCTTTAATAGAAAACATTTGACTTAATGCTCAATTACCTTTTTACAAGAAAAGAGTATTTTCCATTTATTTTAGTAAGTGCAACCAATTTAAACCTTAAGCTACCCGTTTAAAGTTCAACTTTAGAGTTCTAACCAGGTTTGTTAGATATTACTCCTCAAGCACATTACCATTATCACTCTCTTTTTAAAATTTTATGTTAAAATTTTAAGTTCTTTTGATTTATAGGTTTTCAAGTTTAAGGATGCTCTATTATTTTTCTAAAGATGTGTACGCATTGACCTTTTTTTAGTGCAAGACACCTCTTTTTAATTTGTAAGTGTATACATTGAACCTTTTTAGTGCAAGACGTTTCTTTACTATTTATATTAGTATAAGTGCCATTGTGTAAACGTTGACCTTTTTGGAGTTTTTTACCGAACAAAATATAAACCTATCAAGTTTTAGTATTGTTGATTAACTCACCATGTTTTTTTGTTTTTTTATCACTTACCGAAAGAAAACACCTCACAGTAGTCATAGTTGTCAGTTGTCATAAGTACAGACAATACAGACAAACATATAAACGCCATAAGGGAAAAAATCATAATGCCAATAATCAAATGCAATCAAAAATGTACATTACTCATTGAATTAATGTGTGTTAGTTTTTGTGTTGCAAACTGTTATGATACTTTTCTCTTGTACATTAGCAAAGTATAATTGTGCAGTGTATAAAAGTACATCTCAATAAATTGTTTTATATACATGGGGTTTTGGGGAAAACACAATTGTTTTTAAGATATATTTTCTTTTTAATACAACATGCAAAATATAATAAAAATCATATCAAGAAGGCATCTACAGTCGGCTGAGGGTGTCGGCAAGAACATTTTCAACCCCCTTTACGTGTTGGATTGTCAAATTGTATGACTGTAAGAATAATTGCCACCTAAGCAGGCGTTGGTTCTGCTTTACCCTGGCCAGGAAAGTTAGCGGGTTATGATCAGTATTGACTATTATGGGAAAAATGGACCCATTCAAGTAAAAGTCAAAGTGTTTCAATGAGATCAAAATTCCTAAAAGTTCCTTTTCAACCGTACTATAGACCCGTTCATGCTTATTAAATTTCTGTGAGTGATAACAGATGGGGTGTTCTAAATTATCTTCACCTATCTGACAGATAACAGATGGGGTGTTCTAAATTATCTTCACCTATCTGACAGATAACAGATCCCATACCTGTGTCACACGCGTCTACGTATATTCGGAATTGCTTATTAAAGTCAGGGGTCACTAACACTGGTGCGCTAGCCAAGACAGTTTTTAGTGCCTCAAATGCCGAATTACACTGTTCGGACAATACATATTTTGTGTTCTTTTTAAGAAGTTCGGTTAGCGGAGCCGCGATTACCGAAAAATTTTCAATGAACTTCCTATAGAACCCTGCCATTCCTAAAAACTTCCTAATCTGTTTCTGGTTCTGGGGTATCGGTACCTCCAGGATAGCCTTAACCTTTGCGTCAATAGGCTTCACCTGCCCTCCTCCCACTATATGACCCAAAAACTCAATGGTAGCATGGCCAAACTGACATTTTGCAAGATTAATGGTTAGGTTCGCATTACCTAGCCTTGTAAAAAGTTCTCTCAACTGTGCAATGTGGCTAACAAAATCCCTACTATATACTATGATGTCATCTAGATATGCGTCGCAGTCCTTGACCTCCCTAGTAATAGTATTAATCAACTTCTGGAAAGCTGCTGGAGCAGTTTTCAAGCCGAATGGCATAACCTTATACTTGTATAGGCCATCGGGTGTTACAAAAGATGAGATATCCTGTGCCCTGGCAGTTAAAGGAATCTGGAAATATGCGGATAACAGATCAATCTTAGTGACAAACTTTGAGTTACCCACCCTGTCGATCAAATCATCTATACGCGGTATTGGGTACGAGTCTGATCTGACAATGGAATTTAACTTTCTATAGTCCGTGCAGAAACGGAGGGTACCGTCTGCTTTGGGAACTAACAGAACAGGGGATGCCCATTCGCTGTCGCTATGTTCGATCATGTGATTGTCTAGCATAAACTTTACCTCCTCGCGAATTACCTTTAGTTGCTGCGGGTTTACTCGATATGGATGTTGCCTTATTGCTTCTTCAGAACCTACATTAATGTCATGCTTAAATAAGTGTGTCCTGCGTGGTACATCACTTAAGAGAGTAGAGAAGTCATTTAGTAAAGCGCGTATTTCATTAGCTTGATCAACTGACAAGTGATCTACTTTACTCGCGAAGTCCCGTAGAGTGTTACTGTTCTTTAACTTACTCTCGGCGAAGTCTTCGTTAAACGCGGGTTTTTCTCCCGTTATTTGTATCACCGGCGCCATGGATGAAATTTCAGTGCATTTTTGCTTTTCATTTTCTCTACAATGGTACTGTTTCAACATGTTTACATGTACCAATCGCTTGGTTTTCCGGAGGTCAGGTGTTCTAATCAGATAGTTAACCTCCCCAATTCTCGAGTCTATGGCATATGGACCACTGAATTTAGCACAAAGGGGTTGACCGGGAATAGGTAAGAAAACCAAAACTTTTTCCCCTGGTTGAAAAATTCTGTCCCTTGATTTCCTATCATACCAGGTTTTCATTTGGCTCTGTGCCTTTTGTAAATGCCTTTTTGATACCTCATAGGCATCATATAATCTATTCTTAAAATTTAACACATAGGTGAGCAGGTCAGTTTGCTCATTTTGATTCAAAAAAGATTCCTGCAACATTTTGAGTGGACCCCTTACCGTGTGTCCGAATATGAGTTCAAATGGACTAAAGCCTAGTGAATCCTGTACGGCTTCCCGTGCAGCGAATAACAAAAGAGGCACACCGGTATTCCAGTCTTTCTCATTCTCCGTGCAGTAAGTACGCAGCATTGTTTTTAGCGTTTGGTGGAACCTTTCGAGAGCGCCTTGCGACTCTGGGTGGTAGGCGGTTGCTTTTCGATGCTCAACACCAAGACTACTGATAATTTGCTCAAACAGTTTCGACGTGAAGTTCGTTCCCTGGTCTGACTGAATAGACCGAGGTAACCCGTATCTTGTAAAGAACTCGACGAGTGCGTCAGTGACCTTTCTCGTGGTGATGTTCCGTAGAGGAATTGCTTCAGGGAATCTTGTGGAGGCACACATTATGGTCAGTAGGTACTGATGTCCTGATCTGGTTTTCGGTAGTGGACCAACACAGTCAATTAGGATTTCACTGAAGGGTTCCCCGAATGCGGGTATAGGGTGTAATGGAGCGACTGGTGTCTTCTGACTAGGCTTGCCTATCAGCTGACAAAAATGACAGCTTCTGCAGTATGTCACGATGTCTTTATGTAATCCTGGCCAGAAAAAGTAGGGAAGAACCCGACGATAGGTCTTTGAGACTCCCATGTGTCCAGAATAAAGCAAATCATGAGCGATACGCAGGATATCATTTCGATAACGGTTTGGAACGATGATTTGGTGTGTTTCGGACCAACCTTCGTTAATCTGGTCGTCGCGTGGTGTCCATTTACGCATTAGCAGGCCATCTTTTATGTAGTAGCACACTGCTTATTTCTCTGCCTCAGGTTCGGTGACAGCTTGCTCACGGAGCCTGGCAATGTTCACGTCGTCTTTTTGTTCCTGGATGAGTTGATGTCTAGAAGACATGTTGATATGGGTCTCAGAGGTGGTGCCGTGGAGTAGGTTGGCGAACTGAGTCGTGCCAATATCTGACTCTCGCAAGCTGGAGTTCTGTTCCGCTTGGGCTTCTCTGGACTCTGCTTTCTTCTGCTGCTTTCTTTGTTTCATGCCCCTAGTGACGGCACAGGTGGGGTGTGCAGTGTTACTTTTGCCCACATTGATGTCACTGGACGAGTTGGGGTCTTGTACCTTTGCTGAGCCTAAGGATGATAAGACTGAATCTTTCTTTATGCTATTCAATATCACCTTACCTCCAGCTAGGTCATTTCCAATGAGGAGTGCTATACCGTCAATTGGAAGGGCTGGCTGTACTCCGACAACCACAGTACCAGATATCAGTTCCGTTTCTAGCTGTATCGTGTGTAGTGGCACGCTTGTCTCGCCCATCTCCACACCTCTCAGTAGTACCTTTCTACCTGTGAATGAATCACTGGAAAGTGGTAATATACATTCTAGAAGAAGCGACTGGGATGCACCCGTGTCTCTCAACATTAGAACTTT
This sequence comes from Anisus vortex, assembly GCA_949126835.1. Lineage (NCBI taxonomy): Eukaryota > Metazoa > Mollusca > Gastropoda > Planorbidae > Anisus > Anisus vortex. Next base: position 12,684,435 of record OX421493.1, read on the forward strand.
TCTCCGACAGCTTCCATCTCCTGGCATGGATACATAGCCTTCATGGATGAACGGTCTGAATTCTCTCAGAGTGTTGTTCTCTGGTGGACATTTACTGGTCTGTTCTGCCTTTATCTTTGAACAACCATCAGCTAGCTTGTTTTTCTGTGGACTTAGGTTAGAGTTTGTAAATATAGTTGATGTAAGTTTACAATCATTCTCATTATTACGTTTTACAGTTTTATGCACTAACTCGACCTTCTCTTTGGCTTCACCACCGGATCTCTTGTCTCTTATGTGGTTTGCTCTCGTGCGTCGCTTGGGCTTGCGTGACCCATCAGCACATGAGTGAGGAGAACTCGCTCTCACTACCTGACTACCTTTCCTATGATCTTCCTTCTGTTTGGCTTTGCAGATTGGAATAGACCCATCTTTCGTTGTCACACAATTAGCTTTTAGCTTGATGTTAGAGGTTTCGTCATTTCCTCTTAAATTTTGTCTTCCGCTTTTTGCCTTACTATTGCCATTTGCTTCACATACTGGTTTTGGTGTAAATATGTCCTCTCTACTTAGAGTAACACAAGTAGCTGCAAATACCTGTTTTGGTTTTGCTGGCTTCCCATTCAGTACAAAACAGTTCTGTTTAGTATGTCCCTCTTTCTTGCAGTGGGCACATACAAGTTTCATAGGTTTCACATTTCTATCATTTGCATTATTTACAGTCCTAAAGTTATTGGAGTTGTCCGTTTTATTACGCCTGTCAGAGTTAAATTTCTGGTTATTGAATTGCTCTGGTTTATTTCTGGATTGTTGTGATTGTTGTGAGTTTTCTCGGAGATCTCTTGTAGGATATGGATGTAAAAGTACAAAGTCATCCGCCAATCTGGCTGCTTCTGTAGCTTTAGCCACCTCCCTGTCTGCAATGTGCAGCTTAATATCAGTTCTTGTGCAGTTTAGAAACTCTTCAAACAAAATAACCTCTTTGAATTCTTCGTAGTTATTATTTACTCTTCTGGAGCGTAGCCACCTGTCCAGATATTTTTCCTTTTGCCTAAGAAAATCTGCATAGGTTTGTTGACTACTTTTTCTTAGTTCTCTAAACTCTCTTCGGTATTTTTCTGGTCTACCTTCATAGACACGTAAGACCTTTTGTTTAATACACTCATAGTCATTGCTTTCTTCTTCACTCAGTGCCAAAACAACGTCCTTTTCCCTTCCTTCAGTTAATGCCGATCTAAGAATTAATGCCATTTTATCCTTTGGAAATTCATAGTCTTTAGCATTTTTTTCCAGCAATAAAAAAAAATCTTCCGGGTCGAGGGTAGAAAATTTTGGAACATATCGCAAATACTTGGCCAGCTCAATGTTTGAGATTTCTTTATTTGGCGGGCGAGCATTAAGTGTTCTGCTCTCTGCCTCTATTCTAGCCATTTCGATTCTTTGTTGCATTTCTATTCTAGCTAGTTCTAGCCTTTCCTGCTGAGCAGCTATTTGTATTTCTTTTTGCTGAGCAGCTATTCTTTCTTGCTTAGCAGCCTCAATTTTTGCTAGTTCTATTTGTAATCTTAATTGCTCATTCAGTTGCAATGCATGATCATTTTCTTCATCCACACGTACATTTTCAGTGTCATTCTCGCTCAATATCTGATCAGTTTCAACATCATCAACTATTAGTTGGTTGTTATCTGCTAGGCACTCCCTGATCTGCTGTTGTAATTTAGTACGAATAGGTGTAACCTGCGTAACAGTTATCTGTAGGCCATGAGCCAATTCTTTGAGTTGAGTCAGCGTTAGCCTATCTAACTCATCAGTAGTAAACATTCTATTAGCATCCATTGTGCTTGATCAATTAGAAATGTTACTTAAAAGAAATTAAGATCCAACTTACGTGTGTTAGAATGTCCAAATTCACTACACAACACAGTCCTAAATATTAGACAATAGTATGAGTTAAAAATTATTTCAGGAATATACTTGAGTACGAATGCTGAAAAACCTTGTAACGGTAGTATGATGAAATCCTCGTGATTGCAGAACGATAATTTGTAAACAAAATAGACTCTGATGCAACATGTAAATAAATCTTCCAGTTGAATATTCGATTGTAGCAGTGACAGTTATGAGTTGTAAAACTATAGTCTTGAAAAATTATCCTCGTAGTTGTGTAAAGCAACTTGTGTAAAAATATTTAGCTCGACGAAGCCCCCTTCAATGTATAGTAGATAGAGTATCTCCTTCTTCACAAACAATAAACTTCTCCGTGGCGATTCCTCAGTATTAACAATGATTCATTATTGAAGTGCTTGTAAAAATTTTGCGCGGCAGACATCGTTAAATTGTTGTGACGTGTCGCCTTGATTTTTTCAATAATAATCTTGCTACTTGAAAAATTATAAAACGTTATTACCTTGAGTATTTGAATATAATATACTTCCAGACGTTAGACCTCTTGTAATGCTGATAAACTATTTGCCGGACCGAGACCACATGTTAAATTGTAGCTTTCACTCCAATTCTTTTGGCGGTTGACTAGGGTTTGATTTTTTTAGGCCAGCGGGAACTCACTTCGTTCTGAGAGTGAAAAACAGTCTGCAGCAATTTTTCCAAGTTTGGTTAACCTTGTCCTGATACTATTCAATTGTTCTCAATAGTAATATGAATTCAAAAACCAACTCCTTGACTGTTTAAATGAAGAAACTTTATTATAACTTGCAAATCAAACGATGTTAGTGAAACAAATGTACAATGCGAAAAATGAGTAAGCAAGGCATAGGTCTACTGTCAATGGTGCCTAGCGGGAAGAGAGAAGTAGTCCGCGTCTCGGTCTTTTATAGTACCCAAGAAGCCCGCGAAATTGAATATCCCTCCGCGTTAGCTCTAACTGGTTTACGCTGGTTTCAAGAGTGATGCGTTTATAGCCTAATTAGATTTTAGTCAACTAAGAAGAATAAACAGTCGTGTCCCGACAATTAAAGTATTTTAAAATATAAACTCTGTCGAGGGATTAATAAAAGGGTGTTTTAAACTATGTACTGTAACCTAAAAGTACATATCTGATTTCCTAAATTAATATGAATTACAATACATGTATAATTTTGTTGAACTGTTAATTAATTTGCACATAAACACTTTAACATTTTTATAAAAGTGTACACGTTAATTTATCTTTCACATCTGTTAAGCGAATTTCGTTTTCCGTATAATTATTGCTTATGTGATTGTATAAAAGATGTTTTTTGATAATTTGCTAAAAACGAAATCATCTCTTCCAGTGTTCTCAAGCTTAGAATACCCAGATGGCCAAGATCAATTATTCAGATTGGTCAAATACAACAACAGTGACGTTTACAGCTTCAATGACTCCGGTCATCTGGCCTTCATGTACATTAGAAATAATGAAACTGTCCAGCTGATACCATATCAAGATGTATATTCAAATGTGTCTTCTACTGGAGTAATACTAGGGCTCTGTGAAGTTCATTTTTTTGAAGGTGCAAACGATTTTGTCTATTGCAATTATAATTAAGAAAATGTAATATTTAATCAGAAGAACAATAATTTGTTTTCTATCATGATATTTTTTTTTTTTTTTTAATTTGTAACTCCATAATATCATAATGTTTATTTAGTGTTTTCTTATAATGACATTAACACTTGACCTTTCGCATTATATAGTTATATAGGATATAGATTTACTGAATCAAGTTTGTGAACTTTTGAAATCATTACCCAGTAATTGTAAAGGCTTTCATTTTATGTATTATTAACAATAAATAATATCATGGACTATTAATAAATAGTATATGAACATATGTTTATAAACCAACCGATTTGACGTGGATAATTTAATTGGCCAAGCTAAGATAAAAAAAAATACATTTTAAATCTTAATAAACTTGTCTGGAAAATTATACCCAAATAAAACAACTATAGCCTATATCAGTGGCATATCCAGTGTGTTGCACTAGTTGCATTCTGCATAAGGCGAAAGATTGAGTAAAGGGAATTAGCGTAATCACACACATGTTTTTTTTTTAAGTTTTCATTATTATTTAGGAGTCTTCAATGGCTTGAGTACAAGTTACAAATACAGCTACACAGCTGCTATATCTCTATTTTATTTATAACAAACTAAAGACCCCGGCATTGAAATGGACACCACCAAGAAAAAGGCGAAGAGGAAGACCGATGGGAACGTGGAGGAGGATAATGGACGTAGAAGTAAAGGCCACCAACAAAACATGGCATGAAATCAGATGGCTCGCCCAGGATAGGGAAGCCTGGCGGAACTATGTTGCTGCATTATGCTCCACGGGAAGCGATAAAGAATAAGCGAGAAAGAAAGAAATTCCCCGGCAGTTGCCATAGGAGCAACTTATATGTATAAGCTACCAATAAAATATGTATAAACTTCAATGAACATAAAGTTATAATAAAAAATATTGACTCTGTTATTTACTGAAAGCAATAATTTAAAAGGGATTTTTTTTAAACAAATGTTTGGACTATCCCTGGCTGAGAATCGAACAACCATTTTAAACATGAGTCTAAAGTCTAAAATATAATTATTTGATTTTACTTATTGAAAACATTTTAGGAAAGCCTTAAGTCCTGAAATTCTTTTTAATGTTTAAAACAATATTTATATTATTTTAAAATCAAAGTAGAAAAAAGAAAAAAAATGTCTCGGTAGGAAATCGAAATCTGTTTGCTCGCATGGCAGTCGTATAAGCTAATCACTTAACTAGAGGTCATATACCGGAAGCTATTTCGCAAAATTATAATATTAGACAAAGAGGTCAATGGGGATAATAACAATAATAACCAATGGGGTTAGGAACATACACAATATACTTTATGCATATAGATTATGAAGTTTAGTTTTGTGCTGCTATTAGGACAAAACTTGATCGGTTTCCACTATCAAGCTACCTATGATATTAATTACAAAATAATTCCAATATTTTCAATGAAAGAAAAGTTTATTCAATTTTGACATCTGAATCTATTTATAACAGTTTTTATTTTATGTGTATTTGTATATATTTTTATGCGCGTATAATAGAGTTGATATTTATTTATCAATGGTATTTCATGGAGTATTTTTTTTCCCAACGTAAACTTAAACATAATCTGCCAACTTGTATTGCTTTTTTTTCTAAGAGATACAGTGTGCAGAAATACCTAGATACAAAGTAGACTGTAACAGAAGAAGTAATTGTTTGAACCAAACGGATGTTTGTCTGTTTAGCACCGGCCAATGTCCATCTGGATGTCCAGTTGGATATAGTGATGAGTGCTGTACTAATTGTAAGTATGGACTTTAAAAAAAATAGAGAGAGACTATAATATGTGTTAATAGTTGTTTATTATAAAGTTGTTTAGTATAGATTTGTTAAGAATAGATTTGGTTAGAATAGATTTGGTTAGATTTCTTGGTAAAATTGATTTGTTTAGAATATATTTTATTTTGCATCAATATTTTTAGAAAATATTTGTTTAGGATAGATCTCTTTGGTATATATTTATACCATGTTTTAAATTAACACGCTTAACTAATTAATATTAACAATTGCATGCATGCTGAAATAATATGTGCGACATATTGAATTCGTTTGAGCGAAACGTTTTTTGATAATGTATTTTACATACGAGCGCTCATGTACCCAAAGTACAAAATATAGAAAGGCAAATGAAATGGAATTGGTAGACAAAGACGGAATATCTTTTTAGAACTATGTTCTAAATGTATGTAAGATTGTGGCCTTTTATATTGTGTATATCTTCATGCTATAGCAGCTCATCTTCAGTAAACACAATATTGTCAGATAGATAAATGGTTAAATACAAGCAACACATAGAGAGATGGACAAATACACGAGGCACATAGAGAGAGAAGACTTACACACGAGAACAATAGTGATGGTCGTATATGCCTATACAAGATTGAAAAAGAGTTTGACATATACTAGACACACTAAGAAAAATAAACATTTAAGCGAATTGCATAGAGATAAGGACATATACATGTGCCACGTGAAGAGATGCACTCATACACATATAACACACAAATACGGGAAGTTTTTTGTGTGAATGATGTGCTTTGTATTTAAACATCTCCGTTTAGATAATACCGTGTTTTCGTCACATTTTTGGAAACAAGAATCTGCTTTTCATTTTAAGGTAACTATTTATACTTTCTCTTTAATGTGTGTATTTATTTATATGTACCTTTTAGACACTATGTTGCAGCCAAAAGCGAGGCAGCAACAAATATCATATCATATCATATCATATCATATCATATATATATATAAATCTCAAAAGGAATATGTGGCTGGCTGGCTGGCTGGCTGGCTGGCTGGCTGGGTATGTACATACCGCATAATCTTTTTAAATACTGGACATAAAAACGTGAAATTTGCTACAAATATTCTTTGCGTTACGGCGGTGAACACTGTCAAGGTTTTAAAAAAATTTAAATGACCGCAGTGGTCAGTTTGGTCAAAAAACGCGAATAAAACGACATATTTTGGGTTCATGTTGAATTTGCCGTTCCAACTTTTTATAGTTTTTCGATCGATCGCGCTAAAAAAAATTAAAAAAAGGATGGCGTTGAGATTTTTTTTAGGATGACGTCATCAAAGTTTGCGCAGAGATAGATAGCCGGCTTTTCGTAATGACGTCATCAAATTTTGCGTATTCATTTAAAATTAACTTTGCTTCAATGTTTGCTAATGTATTTTATGAATGAATAGAACAAAATATATTCACGTTTTAATTCGTGTCGTATACGAAATATAAACTTTGTAGTTGTTGCGTGCAATCTCATTATAACTGCTTGAGTAGTAAGAGTGTATGTAAACATAACTTTTAGCTTTTTCAATTCGTTTGAAGCGGGCGTATACGCATTAAAATCTTTCTAGCGGGAAATATTTCACTCAATTCGTTTCTAGCGGGAAATATTTCACGTTTCATTTCGTTTCGGTTGTAGCGGGCGTACAAAATGTCATTCACATTTAAATTTGTGACGTATACATCGATAAACTTTTTAACGGGCATGGTTTTATTAATTGCCGTATATATATTAACTGTGTAGCGGGCAATCTCATTATAACTCCATGGGTAGATAAAGTGTATGTAAAATATCATTATGCGATTAAATTGAACACAATTTTTTTTTTTTTTAAAGTTTCTTCTTTGTTTCTTATTGGTTTCATTTGTTATTGTTTTACATGTTGAATAGAAAAAATAATTCTAAGTCTGCTTCCAAAGCAACAATAAATAAATAAACAGCAAATAAACAAAAACAACACAACATAGGTCTGCGACTTAATGTTTGTCGTAAAACAATATATCAAACAATCATTTAAAAAAAAAGTACTGTCGAATGTTCTTTATCAATGAATAGAACAAAATATATTCATGTTTTAATTTGCGTCGTAATTTATAGCGGGCAATTTTGTAATTGTTATAATGGGTGATGAGTAATGATTTTAACGGGTAATTCATGTTGTAGCGGGCAAATAAAAAATTACCTTTAATTGCCTTATATATTAACTGTGTAGCGGGCAATCTCATTATAACTCCATGGATATGTAAAGTGTATGTAAAGATCATTATGCGATTACATTGAACACAATGTAACAAAAAAAATATTTCTTCTTTGTTTCTTATGGGTTTCATTTGTTATTGTTTTACATGTTAAATAGAAAATTTAATTATAAGTTTGCTTCCAAAGCTACAATAAATAAATAAATAGTAAATAACAAAAACAACACAACATAGGTCTGCGACTTAATGTTTGTCGTAAAAAAAATATATCAAACAATCATTAAAAAAAATAAAAGTACTGTCGAATGTTCTTAATCAATGAATAGAACAAAATATATTCATGTTTTAATTTGCGTCGTAATTTATAGCGGGCCATTTTGTAATTGTTATAATGGGTGATGAGTAATGATTTTAACGGGTAATTCATGTTGTAGCGGGCAAATAAAAAATTACCTTTAATTGCCTTATATATTAACTGTGTAGCGGGCAATCTCATTATAACTCCATGGATATGTAAAGTGTATGTAAAAGATCATTATGCGATTACATTGAACACAATGTAACAAAAAAAATATTTCTTCTTTGTTTCTTATGGGTTTCATTTGTTATTGTTTTACATGTTAAATAGAAAATTTAATTATAAGTTTGCTTCCAAAGCTACAATAAATAAATAAAAAGTAAATAACAAAAACAACACAACATAGGTCTGCGACTTAATGTTTGTCGTAAAAAAAATATATCAAACAATCATTAAAAAAAAATAAAAGTACTCTCGAATGTTCTTAATCAATGAATAGAACAAAATATATTCATGTTTTAATTTGCGTCGTAATTTATAGCGGGCAATTTTGTAATTGTTATAATGGGTAATGAGTAATGATTTTAACGGGTAATTCATGTTGTAGCGGGCAAATAAAAAATTACCTCACGTTTAAATTCGTGTCGTAGGTCATGCGGGCAATCTCATTATAACTGCCTGAGTAGTTAGAGTGTATGTAAACATAACGTTTAGCCGGTTCGGAGGACCGGGCACATAACGGCTTGTATATATATAAATCTCAAAAGGAATATGTGGCTGGCTGGCTGGCTGGCTGGCTGGCTGGCTGGCTGGCTGGCTGGCTGGCTGGCTGGCTGGCTGGCTGGCTGGCTGGCTGGCTGGCTGGCTGGCTGGCTGGCTGGCTGGCTGGCTGGCTGGGTATGTACATACCGCATAATCTTTTTAAATACTGGACATAAAAACGTGAAATTTGCTACAAATATTCTTTGCGTTACGGCGGTGAACACTGTCAAGGTTTTAAAAAAATTTAAATGACCGCAGTGGTCAGTTTGGTCAAAAAACGCGAATAAAACGACATATTTTGGGTTCATGTTGAATTTGCCGTTCCAACTTTTTATTGTTTTTCGATCGATCGCGCTAAAAAAATTAAAAAAAGGATGGCGTTGAGATTTTTTTTAGGATGACGTCATCAAAGTTTGCGCAGAGATAGATAGCCGGCTTTTCGTAATGACGTCATCAAATTTTGCGTATTCATTTAAAATTAACTTTGCTTCAATGTTTGCTAATGTATTTTATGAATGAATAGAACAAAATATATTCACGTTTTAATTCGTGTCGTATACGAAATATAAACTTTGTAGTTGTTGCGTGCAATCTCATTATAACTGCTTGAGTAGTAAGAGTGTATGTAAACATAACTTTTAGCTTTTTCAATTCGTTTGAAGCGGGCGTATACGCATTAAAATCTTTCTAGCGGGAAATATTTCACTCAATTCGTTTCTAGCGGGAAATATTTCACGTTTCAGTTCGTTTCGGTTGTAGCGGGCGTACAAAATGTCATTCACATTTAAATTTGTGACGTATACATCGATAAACTTTTTAACGGGCATGGTTTTATTAATTGCCGTATATATTAACTGTGTAGCGGGCAATCTCATTATAACTCCATGGGTAGATAAAGTGTATGTAAAATATCATTATGCGATTAAATTGAACACAATTTTTTTTTTTTAAAGTTTCTTCTTTGTTTCTTATTGGTTTCATTTGTTATTGTTTTACATGTTGAATAGAAAAAATAATTCTAAGTTTGCTTCCAAAGCAACAATAAATAAATAAACAGCAAATAAACAAAAACAACACAACATAGGTCTGCGACTTAATGTTTGTCGTAAAAAAATATATCAAACAATCATTTAAAAAAAAAGTACTGTCGAATGTTCTTTATCAATGAATAGAACAAAATATATTCATGTTTTAATTTGCGTCGTAATTTATAGCGGGCAATTTTGTAATTGTTATAATGGGTGATGAGTAATGATTTTAACGGGTAATTCATGTTGTAGCGGGCAAATGAAAAATTACCTTTAATTGCCTTATATATTAACTGTGTAGCGGGCAATCTCATTATAACTCCATGGATATGTAAAGTGTATGTAAAGATCATTATGCGATTACATTGAACACAATGTAACAAAAAAAATATTTCTTCTTTGTTTCTTATGGGTTTCATTTGTTATTGTTTTACATGTTAAATAGAAAATTTAATTATAAGTTTGCTTCCAAAGCTACAATAAATAAATAAATAGTAAATAACAAAAACAACACAACATAGGTCTGCGACTTAATGTTTGTCGTAAAAAAAATATATCAAACAATCATTAAAAAAAAATAAAAGTACTGTCGAATGTTCTTAATCAATGAATAGAACAAAATATATTCATGTTTTAATTTGCGTCGTAATTTATAGCGGGCCATTTTGTAATTGTTATAATGGGTGATGAGTAATGATTTTAACGGGTAATTCATGTTGTAGCGGGCAAATAAAAAATTACCTTTAATTGCTTATATATTAACTGTGTAGCGGGCAATCTCATTATAACTCCATGGATATGTAAAGTGTATGTAAAAGATCATTATGCGATTACATTGAACACAATGTAACAAAAAAAATATTTCTTCTTTGTTTCTTATGGGTTTCATTTGTTATTGTTTTACATGTTAAATAGAAAATTTAATTATAAGTTTGCTTCCAAAGCTACAATAAATAAAAAAATAGTAAATAACAAAAACAACACAACATAGGTCTGCGACTTAATGTTTGTCGTAAAAAAAATATATCAAACAATCATTAAAAAAAAATAAAAGTACTGTCGAATGTTCTTAATCAATGAATAGAACAAAATATATTCATGTTTTAATTTGCGTCGTAATTTATAGCGGGCAATTTTGTAATTGTTATAATGGGTGATGAGTAATGATTTTAACGGGTAATTCATGTTGTAGCGGGCAAATAAAAAATTACCTCACGTTTAAATTCGTGTCGTAGGTCATGCGGGCAATCTCATTATAACTGCCTGAGTAGTTAGAGTGTATGTAAACATAACGTTTAGCCGGTTCGGAGGACCGGGCACATAACGGCTTGTATATATATAAATCTCAAAAGGAATATGTATGTATGTATGTGGCTGGCTGGCTGGCTGGCTGGCTGGCTGGGTATGTACATACCGCATAATCTTTTTAAATACTGGACATAAAAACGTGAAATTTGCTACAAATATTCTTTGCGTTACGGCGGTGAACACTGTCAAGGTTTTAAAAAAATTAAAATGACCGCAGTGGTCAGTTTGGTCAAAAAACGTGAAAAAAACACAACTTTTGATTCACATTGTCTTTGCCAGTACAACTTTTTATAGTTTTTCGTCACAAAGTTAGAAAAAAAAAGGATGCGCTGAGATTATTTTTATGACGTCATCAATCTTTGCGCATGGATTTTATAGCAATGAAGGGACATTTTTCATTCATGTTTAAATTGACGTCATCAAACTATGTGCATGGATTTTATTATCTCAACTCAATGACGGGAACAAATTTTTTTTCATGTTTAAATTGTCTACGTGCCGTAAACAACATAAATTCTTTACACTACCAATACTGTAGTTGATTTTCTTAATCTATCACTACTTTGATACTTTACACTATGAATACATGACTTAAAGCTAATTAATAATTTAAAACTTTACAAACATAGGACAAAGCAAATAGATTTAGCATTTTTTTTCTGTTTTCGGAAGTAATACCGACGCATTACTAAGCTTATTTAAACGCAGTGGTCCTGGTTACACTCTATATTTAAGCTTATAATTATATGGCGTCATCAAATTTTGCGTATTTATGCGTTTAAGAAGGGAACCAAATTTTGTTTTAATTTGCGTCGTAATTTGTAGAATGCAATATTTAAATGGTTTAAGTAAAAAAATTAAGTTACCGGAAAATACTTTATCCCCGCTTAAGACAATTGCTTATAACTCCATGGGTTATTTTATCCAGTTCCGAGAACTGGGCACCTTTAGGCTTATCGCCTTGGTAACGGCCAGTGTTTTAATTACCGGGCAATGTTTAAATTACCGGGCAATGTTTATAATACCAGGCAATGTTTAAATTACCGGGCAATGTTTAAATTACCGGGCAATGTTTATAATACCGGACAATGTTTAAATTACCGGGCAATGTTTAAATTACCGGGCAATGTTTATAATACCGGGCAATGTTTATAATACCGCGCAATGTTTAAATTACCGGGCAATGTTTAAATTACCGGGCAATGTTTATAATACCAGGCAATGTTTATAATACCGGGCAATGTTTAAATTACCGGGCAATGTTTAAATTACCGGGCAATGTTTATAATACCGGGCAATGTTTAAATTACCGGGCAATGTTTAAATTACCGGGCAATGTTTAAATTACCGGGCAATGTTTATAATACCGGGCAATGTTTATAATACCGGGCAATGTTTAAATTACCGGGCAATGTTTAAATTACCGGGTAATGTTTAATTTGCCGGGCAATGTTCAAATTGCCGGAACTAAATTTTTAAAGATTTAATTCGTGTCGTATACGTTTTATAAACATTATTTCATAAGGGTTTCATTTGTTATTGTTTTACATGTTGAATAGAAAATTTAATTCTAAGTTTGCTTCCAAAGCAACAATAAATAAATAAATAGCAAATAAACAAAAACAACACAACATAGGTCTGCGACTTAATGTTTGTCGTAAAAAAAATATATCAAACAATCATTAAAAAAAAAAAAGTACTGTCGAATGTTCTTAATCAATGAATAGAACAAAATATATTCATGTTTTAATTTGCGTCGTAATTTATATCGGGCAATTTTGTAATTGTTATAATGGGTGATGAGTAATGATTTTAACGGGTAATTCATGTTGTAGCGGGCAAATAAAAAATTACCTCACGTTTAAATTCGTGTCGTAGGTCATGCGGGCAATCTCATTATAACTGCCTGAGTAGTTAGAGTGTATGTAAACATAACTTTTAGCCGGTTCGGAGGACCGGGCACATAACGGCTTGTATATATATAAATCTCAAAAGGAATATGTGGCTGGCTGGCTGGCTGGCTGGCTGGCTGGGTATGTACATACCGCATAATCTTTTTAAATACTGGACATAAAAACGTGAAATTTGCTACACATATTCTTTGCGTTACGGCGGTGAACACTGTCAAAGTTTAAAAAAAATTAAAATGACCGCAGTGGTCAGTTTGGTCAAACAACGCAAATAAAACGACACATTTTGGGTTCATGTTAAAATTGCCGTTCCAACTTTTTATAGTTTTTCGATCGATCGCACTAAAAAAATAAAAAAAATGATGGCGTTGAGATTTTTTTCAGGATGACGTCATCAAAGTTTGCGCAGAGATAGCTAGCCGACTTTTCGTTATGACGTCATCAAATTTTGCGTATTCATTTAAAATTAACTTTGCTTCAACCTTTGCTAATGCACTTTATGAATGAATAGAACAAAATATATTCAAGTTTTAATTTGCGTCGTAATTTATAGCGGGATATTTTTAAATTGTTATAATGGGTAATGATTAATGGTTTTAATGGGTATCTTACGTTGTATCTGGCAAATACAAAATTCCTTCACGTTTTTATTCGTGTTGTATATGTCCACAGAATAGGTATAAAACAGAATGCGCAATCGCATTTTATTTCTGTTTTGGGCAGTAATACCGACGCCATACTAAGCTTTTTTAAACGCAGCGGTCCTGGTTACACTCTATATTTATGCTTATTTAGCCTACAACGTCCTTTTCTTCAAATCTACAAGTTCGAACACCCATATCTAATATTTCAGGCAAAATGTGCATAAACGGTTGTGTAATAAACTACAACAATGATGCGAAAACGACTGATTATCGTAAAAAAGAGCATGTCAAACTGCATGGCTTTCCTGACTCCATAAAGGATAAACAACAGCATAAACAACCTCATATTAACTCATTATGAATTATATGCCTATTTCCCTTCATAATTTTAAAAGTTTATTTTGGTTTAAAAAGTATATATATTTATGTACCGGTAGCCGCAGCAATTTAGTTACCGGTACCGAGCTACGTCTAAGCCATTTTTTTTTCAAATCAGTACCGGGCAATAAAAATATTTATACATCATATTGGCCTAATCATATAATGTTCAAAACAAAATGGGTAATTAAGTCAAATTTATATAAAAGTAAGCCTATAATGAAAGATGATGTAGGCCCTATATATATTGTATATATTTATGGCAGACGTAGATATCATTTCTCATTTTACTATAGTAGCGTCTCTAGCGACCGCTGCATTGCGGAAAATGGTAACTTTTAGTGACTAAGTATATAGGGATTGTGCACTCTGTTCTAAACCTATTCTGTGTATACGTCTTATAAACTTTGTAGCGGGAAATTTTTCAATTGCCAGGCAATGTTTAAATTGCCGAGCTCAACGTTTTAAAGTTTTAATTTGTATCGTATACGTCTTATAAACTATGTAGCGGGAATATTTATATTGCCGGGCAATGTTTAAATTTGCCGGACCAACTTTTTAAAGTTTTAATTCATGTCGTATACGTTGTATAAACTATGATTCATATCGGTTTCAGTTGTTATTGTTTTTCCTGTTGAATTTAAAATTTAATTCTAAGTTTGCTTCCAAAGCAAAAATAAATAAATAGCAAATAACACCAACAAAAACAAACAAAAAAAACTATAAAAAAAATATTGATCTACGACTAATGTTGTAGCAAAAAAATATATCAAACAATCATTTTCGAATTAACAGTACTTTTTAAAAGACATGTGAGTTCTGTTTTACAGAAAGAGTTTAATTACCCAATAAACTCACAAAATTCGATCATAGTGGTCATACTTTGAGCAAGAAATAAAAAAAATTATTATTATTTGTTTTTCCTTTTTAGTTGTATATTGAATTGGTGTATAATAAAGTGTGCAAAACAATAATAAATTTAAAAAATACTGACCACAAAAAAAAAACATACTACTTTATGTATGTTGCAAAAACAAAACTAAAAAACTATACTGTGTCAAGCATATTCTAAAAAAAAGCCCGTTCGAAGAATCGGGCACATAACGGCTTGTATATATATAAATCTCAAAAGGAATATGTATGTATGTATGTGGGTATGTACATACCGCATAATCTTTTTAAATACTGGACATAAAAACGTGACATTTGCTACAAATATTCTTTGCGTTACGGCGGTGAACACTGTCAAGGATTAAAAAAAATTAAAATGACCGCAGTGGTCAGTTTGGTCAAAAAACGCGAAAAAAACACAACTTTTGATTCACATTGTCTTTGCCAGTACAACTTTTTATAGTTTTTCGTCACAAAGTTAAAAAAAAAAGGATGCGCTGAGATTATTTTTATGACGTCATCAATCTTTGCGCATGGATTTTTTAGCAATGAAGGGACATTTTTCATTCATGTTTAAATTGACGTCATCAAACTATGTGCATGGATTTTATTATCTCAACTCAATGACGGGAACAAATTTTCTTCATGTTTAAATTGTCTACGTGCCGTAAACAACATAAATTCTTTACACTACCAATACTGTAGTTGATTTTCTTAATCTATCACTATTTTAATACTTTACACTGTGAATACATGACTTAAAGCTAATTAATAATTTAAAACTTTACAAACATAGGACAAAGCAAATAGATTTAGCATTTTTTTTCTGTTTCGGGAAGTAATACCGACGCATTACTAAGCTTATTTAAACGCAGTGGTCCTGGTTACACTTTATATTTAAGCTTATAATTATATGGCGTCATCAAATTTTGCGTATTTATGCGTTTAAGAAGGGAAACAAATTTTGTTTTAATCTGCGTCGTAATTTGTAGAGTGCAATATTTAAATGGTTTAAGTTACCGGAAAAGACTATTGCTTATAACTCCATGGGTTATTTTATACAGTTCCGAGAACTGGGCACCTTTAGGCTTATCGCCTTGGTAACGGCCATTGTTTAAATTACCGGGCAATGTTTAAATTACCGGGCAATGTTTATAATACCGGGCAATGTTTAAATTACCGGGCAATGTTTAATTACCGGGCAATGTTTAAATTACCGGGCAATGTTTATAATACCGGGCAATGTTTAAATTACCGGGCAATGTTTAAATTACCGGGCAATGTTTAAATTACCGGGCAATGTTTAATTACCGGGCAATGTTTAAATTACCGGGCAATGTTTATAATACCGGGCAATGTTTAAATTACCGGGCAATGTTTAAATTACCGGGCAATGTTTAAATTACAGGACAATGTTTATATTACCGGGCAATGTTTAATTTGCCGGGCAATGTTCAAATTGCTGGAACTAACTTTTTAAAGTTTTAATTCGTGTCGTATACGTTTTATAAACATTATTTCATATGGGTTTCATTTGTTATCGTTTTACATGTTGAATAGAAAATTTAATTCTAAGTTTGCTTCCAAAGCAACAATAAATAAATAAATAGCAAATAGACAAAAACAACACAACATAGGTCTGCGACTTAATGTTTGTCGTAAAAAAAATATATCAAACAATCATTAAAAAAAAAAAAAAAGTACTGTCGAATGTTCTTAATCAATGAATAGAACAAAATATATTCATGTTTTAATTTGCGTCGTAATTTATAGCGGGCAATTTTGTAATTGTTATAATGGGTGATGAGTAATGATTTTAACGGGTAATTCATGTTGTAGCGGGCAAATAAAAAATTACCTCACGTTTAAATTCGTGTCGTAGGTCATGCGGGCAATCTCATTATAACTGCCTGAGTAGTTAGAGTGTATGTAAACATAACTTTTAGCCGGTTCGGAGGACCGGGCACATAACGGCTTGTATATATATAAATCTCAAAAGGAATATGTATGTATGTATGTGGGTATGTACATACCGCATCATTTTTTTAAATACTGGACATAAAAACGTGAAATTTGCTACAAATATTCTTTGCGTTACGGCGGTGAACACTGTCAAGGTTTTAAAAAAATTGAAATGACCGCAGTGGTCAGTTTGGTCAAAAAAACGCGAATAAAACGACACATTTTGGTTTCATGTTAAAATTGCCGTTCCAACTTTTTATAGTTTTTCGATCGATCGCGCTAAAACAAATAAGAAAAATGGATGCGCGGAGATTATTTCTCTATTGCGTCATCACATTTTGCACAGAGCTAACTAGCCGTCTTTTTTCTAATGACGTCATCAAATTTTGCGTATTCATCTTAAATTAACTTTGTTTGAATGTTTGCTATTGTACTTTATGAATGAATAGAACAAAATATATTCACGTTTTAATTCGTGTCGTATACGAAATATAAACTGTGTAGTTGTTGCGTGCAATCTCATTATAACTGCTTGAGTAGTTAGAGTGTATGTAAACATAACTTTTAGCTTTTTCAATTCGTTTGTAGCGGGCGTATGCGCATTAAAAGCTTTCTAGAGGGCAATATTTCACGTTTCAATTCGTTTCTAGCGGGAAATATTTCACGTTTCAGTTCAATTGGTTTGTAGCGGGCGTACGAAATGTCATTCACATTTAAATTTGTGACGTATACATCGATAAACTTTGTATCGGGCAAGTTTTTTTTAATTGCCTTATATATTAACTGTGTAGCGGGCAATCTCATTATAATTCCATGGATATGTAATGTGTATGTAAAAGATCATTATGCAATTACATTGAACACAATTTAACAAAAAAATAATTTCTTCTTTGTTTCTTATTGGTTTCATTTGTTATTGTTTTACATGTTGAATAGAAAATTTATTTCTAAGTTTGCTCCCAAATCAAAAATAAATAAATAAATAGCAAATAACAAAAACAACACAACATAGGTCTGCGACTTAATGTTTGTCTTAAAAAAATAATATATCAAACAATCATTTTTTTTTTAAATAAAAGTACTGTCGAATGTTCTTTATCAATGAATAGAACAAAATATATTCACGTTTTAATTTGCGTCGTAATTTATAGCGGGCAATTTTTTAATTGTTATAATGGGTAATGGGTAATGATTTTAACGGGTAATTTATGTTGTAGCGGGCAAATAAAAAATTACCTCACGTTTAAATTCGTGTCGTAGGTCATGCGGGCAATCTTATTATAACTGCTTGAGTAGTTAGTGTGTATGTAAGCATAACTTTTAACCGGTTCGGAAGACCGGGCACATATCGGCTAGTAATATATAAAACTAAATTATTCTTCGGCATCCTTCCGTATCGCTAGACGATAGTGCATCACTGTGGGTTGAGGTTGCATTGTGTTCGTGTGCCTGAGCAGGCTTATCCTTGAGTGGCAGTCTTTATTACAGCTTTTACACACGTGTTCTGTGATTTCCATTTTACTCGAATTTCTACTTTTTCTTTTTTTTTTCTACGGTTTCCTCCATCCTGCGCTCCTCTGCTAGTTTTACCCCCTCCCTGACACCAGAGCGCAAGGTGGATCGATCCTATTCTTTCCACTCCCAGTCATTTGTGTTTATGCTGGCTGACCTCATGTCCCTCTGGCTGACATATATTTATTTAAGGCGTGGTCGACCTGTTTTTCTCTTTCCAGATTATAGTTCTCCATAGAGGAGGTCCTTAGTAATTCTACCTGGACTCATTATTTGTACATATAAGTCATCTTATGCGTCTTTCGCTAAGGATTCAAAAAACCTACTTTGTGCCCCAACATGTGCCAGTACCTTGCGATTGTGCACTTTGTCCTGCCATTTAATGCCCGGGATGCGGTGTAGGAATCTCAAGTTGAAGCTATTTATCTTACACTCATGGGACGTGTAGGTGGTCTATGATTCACTTCTACAGAGAAGCGTGATGATGACGCAGGCCTGGTAGACATAACATTTGGTCCTTTCTGTCAGCTTTTATTTTCCCAAAACCGTTGACTAAGTTTAGTCATTGTGGCAGCTGCCTTGGCGATTCTACTATTTATTTCATCTACTTTGGACAACGAGCTTGGAATGCCGAGTCTTGAACTGCCTTGGACCCCAAGTAAGTGAAGCTGTCCGCAATTTAGAAGGTTTCATTGTTTACGATAATGGTAGGAGGGTAACATGTGTCTTGGGCCTTGATATGTCTGTTCTTTAGGCTCACCTGCAAGCCCAATTCTTTGCAGGCATTGGTGAAGCTTGACACAAGCTGTTTAAGGCCAACCTCTGTCGTTTTGGTTTTGGAGACAGGCAGTTTTGAAACGTCCATCAGCTGTTTCGGTGCGTTTGTAGGTCTGCCTTGCAAGAAGAATGTTTAAGTTAGTTTCCTTTAGTGAGCCACTATATGGGAGCCTAGTCTCCTGAAGGCGGGCGATGTCTTTTTTTTAGCCTGTTGAGTTTTCTGTCAATGATGTCTGTTTTCCGCATGTCGTTGATTGACTGTAGGTCAGTTGTGATGCCGGAACACATATTCCTTACGTTCCAGCTTGCAATTTGCAGAACTGGAGTCTTCATTTCCTTATTTGTATTTCTTGGCGCAAGGCTTTTTGGCCCACATGTTGAGCACTAATCTCCACGCACCCAGTGTCGAAGGCAGGCCGTGACGGAATCGCACCTTTTTGACTGATGTGATGCAAGCCTGGGAGGGTAAAATATGGAGAATAAGATGTAGCCTAAACAGCAGACCCCCCCCCTCTGTACGTCACTAGTGTAACCAAGGGAGCGACTTGCAACGATGCAGCTTGGCGCCAGTGGCGTCGCAGGAGATGCCGAAATGTAGATAGTTTTTTTTTTAATATAGGCTACAGATCGCCTGTAGGTACTCCGTTTCCTTATTATAAGTCTATTAGATCTTTGTATAATCAATTAATTTTTCTATATGTAACATGTAACTATTTTTTGTCAGATAGTTAGTCTAGTATTCAATGTCTTTATGTGTCAGTTTGGCATCATCGCAGGCCCCTTCTCTTCATTTTAGTTGTCTCAATGTCCCTGGTCTTAGATACATTTTTACTTACAAACATTTGGAATCTATTAAAATGTATAACTCATATTAGTTTGTGTTTTATTTATCTAATTCTTTAAGTTAACAGATTGTATGACTTGGCACCCAAAGCTATTGTATAGCAACTACAACGGCATGTCATCACCAGATAGCAAAGGTATGTATTAAAATTATATGGTACATTTAGAGACTAGATTACTTTGACATTTAAAAAAAAGATCTATATCATGCAAAGTCTATAATATACTTCATAAGAGAAACGTTTTCTATCTGTTCTATTAGTTTCTAATGTCAATTTATAACTAAACGAGATTTATCATTTTGTAATATTTATTCAACTCAGTTTGGAGATTCTTATGTCTAATGAATTAAGTCTATATGTTCTCACCAAAGCAAGTAATTATACTTTATTTCATTAACATATTGGTCGCTATCTATTCAGCTTATGTATTTAAATAAATAGATTACATTCAGTTAAATATATTACATTCAGTTTAGAATAGAGCAGACAAGAAAGGACTAAAGAATCACAAATTACTAATTACATATTTATATAGCGCTATTCATAACAACGTCTTCGATTGCGCTGTACATTTACCATCTGTTATTAAAATAACTAAAAAAACTGTTTTTTTTTTTTTTATGTCTATATAGTCAACATGTTTAATTGTGTTCGGAAGTTCAATCCAACACAGAAGTGCTACGACGCTGTAGGAGAGAGCTGCAAACGTTTCCCTTTTTACGCTTGGCCCCTTGAGATGTAGATGGATTTTTTTTAACGCAGTCCTCTTTTCTCTGATGTGTGTAGCTCGACCATGGATCTAATATACTGGGAGCTTGACCATGAAGGCTTTTATAGAGTATAGTCAAAACTTTGAATTTTATCCTAAGTGTTATAGGTAGCCTGTGCATCTTTTTTAGACATATTGTTGAGTTAGGTCAAACTGTTTAAAAATAAATGTTGCTACAAATGTAAGCCTCTGATTTTCTTTGTTAAAATTTAAATAACAAACTGTTTAAAACTAACATTTGTGTTTCCTTATTTCAACAGTTTTCCAAACGCCTTGCTAGCTCTTATAAAAAACAAATCAACTTTGGACATCTGACTTCATCAATAGAGAAGAAAGATTTGTCAATGCCACAAGAGGTTTAGCTTGTAATGTGGATAATCAACCTGTTGTTATCGTTATAACTATTTGTTGTGTTGTCTTCATTGCATATACGTGCATATATCCTATTTTGTTATCCCATAATTCCCCAGTGCGAATGTGGTTTATTTATCTACTACTTGGTGTGTGTTTCGTGTTAATGTTATTCACAATAAAGACTTGTGTTGAATACTTTAAGATGTTTTGACATTCATTCTTTATCCTATACTACTCTATTATTTGTGTAAGATATATTGAAGAAAAAGAAGTACAGACATTAAAAACTCAAAATATTACTTATCAAAATGCAAGGGCACTTATTCTAACACAAAAATCTGTAATAACTGAAAATTAAATAATCATGCTGGTGCTCTTGAATGTGACATAACAAAACGATTAGACACGCTGAACCTCAGACACCCACCAGAATTGTACTACAAAGATCAAGATGGTGTATACACAAATAGGAAATAAATTAAATTGTATGCCCTTAGAAAAATAAAAACCAATCAAATATAGAAAAAATGCTCGCAAAAAAGTTAACACAGAAAACTCACAAAAAAAAAACAACAAAAATAATTTAAAAAAAAAAGAAAGAAAGAAAGAAATCAAAGTAAGGTCTTACAAGCTAACAAAGAATAAAACCTATGGATATTTTAGAACAATTATGTCGAAAAAGTTAATCAATAACTTACTTAAAAATACAAAAAGAAACGAAAAAAAAAACAATGTCTCAATCTTTAAGTTGAGAAGCTAAAACACAAAAAGATTCGGATAGTCAACAGGAAAATGACAAGGAAACAATAAAAAATGTGACATTACAAAAAAAAATATCGAAAAACAAAAAACTCACCAACTCAAGTACAACCTAATATTATTATAATAACCCTCCATAAACCAAATATTTTTTTTTTCAAATATATTACAAATCCTAAATCTTGGATATGATTTCATATTCTAAAAATAATTTACAATGGAACTGCAGAGCACTTAAACACACTGACCCAATAAATTACAGACCAAAAGCCATCAAAAAATTGTGTCTGTAAAATTATGGGAAAAACTGTTAACAAACGCTTAATATATTCTGAGGGAAAATAATAACCTAATAACAAAGACTCAATAAGGATTTAGAATAAATCATTAAAATAACAGATCATCTCATTAGATTCGAAACATTTATTAGAGAAGCTTTTGTTCCACCTCTAGAATAAGAATGTCTGGTTGATGTATGAGTCCATCGGCCAGTTTAATTCGGCTGATTGTCAGTTGCCATACTCGTGCGCAGAAAGGGGGGGGGCAACAAAAGCACACTTACCCCTCAGCATACAAACAGAAGCCGCCTCCCTTTTAGGTCGACTCCAGTCACGTAGGAGAGTGCGTGCCGCTTAGCCGGCTTCTGGTGAGAGGGCGTCCCTTGGCAGGGTGGTGGCTTCTGGGGTGTTGTTCGGTTCGGTTCGGATGTGGTCCTGGGCTCCGGTTGCTGGCTCGGGTGCCGCTGGTTCCGGTGGGTGCAATATCATAGACATACTTCATTCAGTAAAAATACCTTTCAATATGTCTTAATTGTAATGCATTATATATTACTGATGTATATTATATCTTTATACACTTTTTGTTGCAGTATTTACGTCTTAGTTTATGTGCATCGTTTTTTTAAAACATAATAATATTATACTTCTTATTTGTTCCTAATTGCACACAAAACAATTTTTTGATGACTGAAACTAAAAAAAAAAATATATTTTGATTAAGTGTAGATTCAGTGTGTTGTAATTTGAAAACAAACTAGTAAGAGTGTTTAAAAAACATACCTGGGTTCCTGCCCGTATTTTGCCGTTTTCGTACGCTTTTGAGAGCATTAGCAAGGTTTTATCACAGACTATAATATACATGGACCGCTTGATTTAGTTTTTTAAGCTCTTATCTTCTTGTTTTGTAATTCCCGATTCTAAATAAAGTAGTTGCGATACACGTTCCGTTTTATTACATCACATTTTTTCGACTTTAAATGAATACTTGTTCTACTATTATTCCTATTATCATCGACTATAATAAGATAGACACTAATCTATAAATATTTCCGCTGTATACAACTTTCGATTTTAATTTTACTTCAGAAAATCATAGCGATTAAATAAAACGGAACTAGGCTCTCTTCAATGACTTCTACGCTCCAACGATTGCAAGCTTTCCGCTGTATACACCTTTCGATTTTGAGAAAACCATACCGAATTACTAAACCGGAAGTCTTGAGGACTTAGTGCTATCCGAAATTCTGAAACTAAGAACTAAGAAATATTAAAGCAAGCGGTCCATCTTATTATAGTCATTGATTAGAGTAAAAATTAGTGTATACTTTTATACTGTTTGGTATTTGTGTTTGTCTTTTCCTTTTGATAATATTATTGTTTGTTTAATATTTATAATAAGAAAGTCAAAAGCTTGACGGCAACATTTAATATGCATAATATAGGGCCAGGCGACCGTAAACAATAAAAAAGAACAAAAAATAAATAGCCTACCGAAAGAAACTCACTACAGTTTTTAATGTTATAATGTTTGTTATTTTTGCTTTCTCGTTTAACAAAACACATTGTAGTCATTCGTTTCTCGGTCATTTTGACGGGTATAACTCCTAGTAAGGAAATACATATTTTGACAATAAATATCGGAAAGGGAAAGCTAATTGGATTTTAGAGCATTGGTTTGGCCAATCAGCACTGAGAATGTATGATAAATAAGAATGTATGTTGCTTATATTTTTTATTATGTTTTTTTTTACATTTTTATGTTATAACAAATTTGCGATGTGAGGTTGAATTTTTAAATTAATATATTCTACATTTTGATGGTAGTCTAATTATAAGCTTAGTAAAGTAAATTTAGTTTTATGTAACTTGGCTATATAAACAAATTAATTTGATATTTGTTTGGACTTTTAAATGACAAACTAAATAAACAAATCTAATAGACTATACTTGTTTAAAAACGAAACAAAATCAAAAATATAAGCTCGTGGATTAGTCTACTGCAGTAAAAATAAATAACCCTATTATATAAATATGAAAGTTACAAAAAAAAAACAAAAAAAAAAAAAAAAACAATTATAATGATTCGGTCATTTAATTATAAAATTCTAATTTTTTAGTTGATGGGTCTGTTTCAATCACTCGTTTCACATTGATTGGTGACCAAATATATATTTTTTTATGTTTACATCTAAGCTATATAAACTCAATGATAACCCGGGTTGTTGTTGTTGTTGTTTTTTAAATCAAGGTTACACACTTTGGAAAAAAAAATACTATTCAATGATAAAACAATACAACCCGCACCCATATCAAACTTATCGTTAGAGAAATTTTTACGCAAAGATGAATGGAGTATACAGACACGTAAATTAAAATATTCCAATACCGTTGTTATTGTTTTGTATATATTCTTATATGATGCTAGTTTCTTGGTCAAATTTATATACATTTTATAAGGTACACAGAATGGCAATTAAATCCGTAAGAAATTGAAAAGGAAAAGAAAACAGAAAAAGATAGCGCCAAACATGTCGTGGTTTAAACTTGGAATCCTCATATTGATGAAGTAATATAACAAATCAAACAAAACATTAGGATTAAAAAAAATGAGCTTGTACAAATGTAATAAGAATATCTTCTTCTTCTTCTTCTATTAGCCATTCTGCCGAGCTGTTTGCTCTTTTGCAGTCAATGCCAGACAAACATATTTACAAGTCTTTTTCAGGTGTTCAATGCAGCTATATAATGTGTTTATAAAAATATGTGAAGGTAGGTTGAGGAGGGAGAAAGGTGCGTCTGAGGTCGGTTAGCCCAGGGCACTCAAGCAGCAGGAAGTGGCCCACAGTTTCTTGTGTGCAGGGGCAACGTCTGCAGTTAGGTGGGTGAGTTGGGTTTATTCTATTTAGGTGTGAGTTGAGTGCTATATGTCCTGTTCTCAACTGGAATATGTTGCATTGTTCTTTGCGGGGAGGAACTTTATGTTGTCTTGTTTGTTGGGCTGATTCATTTCTTTGTACGTTATTTTTCCCGTTGTTCCCTGAGCCCATTGATTTAGCCATTCCTCCTTAAAGTTGTTTTTTAGTATGTTGCACACTGTGTTGTAGCTGACAGGTCTTTCATATCTGTCCGTGCTAGCTCCCTTCCAAGCCAGTCTGTCATCTTTCTCATTGCCTGTTATGCCAATATGTCCTGGGATCCATTACAGAGTTATGTTGATGTTGTATGTGCTTATTAGGTTGTCCAAAGTGTGTTCTAATAGGGTGATTTATTTCAAGCTTGGTGAGGTTTCGCTTGCTACTGTTTGAAGTGCTGATTGAGAGTCGGTTAAGATGACTATATCTGATGGGGCAAGATGTTTTTTTATTATATTTATGTTCTACTGTCTCAAGAGCAATAATCATAGCATCTACATGTGCTTGAAAGTTTGTGCAATAGTTCCAACATGGTGCACTTATCTCAAGGCATTTTTTATCAGGGAAGATCAGGTAAGCGCCTAGTCCAGCATTTATTGTGGCTTTAAATGCTGAGCCATCTGTATAGATGTGGATGGCTGTATCTGTATAGCTTTCGATGGTTTCTAGTGCACCTACTTTAAGTTCTAGCGGGTTAGATGTTTTTGTTAGGCTTTTGTTGTTGAAAGATGTTTTGATTCTTGGTTGCCCTTGTCTTCCTCCGGGGAGTAATGCGGATGTAATAAGAATATAAAACTAAAATGATATATCACATTAGTTACGCCAATACTGAATATGCAACATCTGTATGAGACCCATCAACTAAAAAAAACTGTTAGTGCTTATATCATTTTATAGTATTTGTAGCGTGTTATAAGAATGCTAACATTTTAATTTCATTTTAGTTTATATCCGATCTACTGATTTAGCAACTACGAATTCAGCTAATACAAAACTTGAAATGATAAAGTGACAATGTGGTTTATACTTACATCAAATATTTATTAACTTGATACAAATACAGATATACTTTAATGATTGTAGAATTATAAACACATTCAATTTGTATTCATATTTGAGTGCTTTAAGGAATTATTTATTAAACACATTACACAAAGTTTCAATATCAGCCATCCCTACTTGGGGCTCGCTAAACTAGTTCTCCGCGGAAGTCAAAACTAGCAGACGATCTAAGGCATGCCGGGACTAAGCTCAAATTTTAGTCACCGACATAGATATATAATTAAACTAGTAACAATTCACAAAGAATATAACATAATACAATGCAACTAAATGCAAACGTTTCAATAAAATATACAATTCATTAAATAACTAATCTAATAATTATTGTAGAGAAATGCATTTAAAAATGTGATCAAATTCAAAAAAGAGCGGCAAGAGTAGTAACTAGTGAATATTCCCAACTAACAAGAGTAACACCATAAGTCTAATCACTAAACCTAGAAACACTAGAGGGCAGAAGGGCATTAAACTCTGGTTTAGAAATAACCCAATAACACAATGTTGCAATGCTCAGATAAACATACAGACAAAAATACTTTCCATATCCCTTATGCGATAACAAATGCATATTATAATATTCTTCCTTCTCGAGTGGCATTCGGGCATGGAACGGGTTGCCTGAACAAACCAGTAACTAACATCATTTAAAAACATTAATAAAAAAAGCAAGACTAGACTCGGACCACGGATGAGCGTAATAATTAATAATCTTCTTATAGAAGGAGCGTCTGTAATGTATAATATATGTATAAGATATTTATTAGATAAGACTCTGATAGTTCAACGTTATGTCGTCATTACATTTCCTCACCATAACCTTGTGTCGTTCCCACCTTTCGTACAACGCCTTGTAGGCTATACTTCTATATTTATTATCAGGTGGACCAAACTTCTATCGGTAATTTAAAGCAGGCGCCTATACTTTAACATAATGTGTATGTAAAACAACAGTGCATACATTTTAAAAATACGTCTTTACCAGACCAATAAATTACATTTGTCTATTTCTTGTTTTCCGTCTACACAAATTCAAGTTATATTAGTAAACCTTTTTTGTCGTATTTATCTCTTTTTTTATTATTGTTGTTATTAGAAAAGTATAAATTATAATCTTGTATGCAACCCTCCACCAAACCCCAACATTACTTTTCCTCATATCGGATTTAAAACTCATCACATCACAAGTAACATTTGAGGCGTGACTTACATAATCTGCCTTGAAATAGAAACACGTTAAAACTTCATCAATCTTTCCCTCTAAACATAGCAAACACACTTCAGCAAACTGTAAAGTTTGACGTTTGCCCCTTTATAACAAATACATGCACAAAAGGGTGACGCTGTTTTGTGTTTTAAAATTCGCGTAAATCATCGCTCCTTTAAAGAGTGTCTAAAAGTAGACATTTTCTGAGTTATTACATGTACAAGTTTATCTTAGTCATTGAGAACATTGCATTGACTATTCATCTATCAGTAAAATATCCCCTTAAGCATTCTTATTGGCCTAAGGATTTAAGCCTGTTTTTTTCATGTTGATTATTTTTTCTAAAAAATCAGGCATATTCTCATCTCTGTAGGCGTCTATATACGATATAGCTGACTAACATTGAACATCTATTCAGTAATGATCATTGTAGGTGAGTCCTCAGTCCAGGTTAGCTTGCATATAGCTTTTTTACCTGCAGCAGACATGACTAACTTAACAAAATTGTCCATGAAACGTTAAAAACAGACGTTTATTACCTTTAACAAAATTTTTGATAGCGTACCACTTATGGACTTATTGAGTTTTTGGCAATGTTCGATAATTAGATTTTACTTATAACTTTGGTTTGCAACAAAAAAAAAATAATTTTAATAAGATATATATTCAACTTGTAAAAAATGATGAAAAAAAAACAAAACATTCTCAAAAGTAAGTACACTTTTTTGTTTAATATGATTATATTTTAAATCTAAAACCACATGAATATCAATAGAAATCATACAAAAAGAGTAGCATCGAACCTGTGAAAAACGTCCCATTTATGGGACAGTACCGGTAGCTAGAAGCATGCTAAGTAAGATATTTCAAATAAAGTCGTTTATTTTTTTATGTATTTTTGTTGAACTTTCATGTTTAAACTGTCAAATCTTTAATCTATGCTAAAATTTAAGAACAAGATACAAGTTTTTAGTTAAGATTTTGAATAAAATTAACTTTTATAAAAGATATTGGTCGATGTATTTTTATCTTATTTTAAATTTCCATGTTGTTGTTTATTCTAAATAATTGCTATTACATGAAGTCTGTTCTGAAAAGGAAAATTTTGTGTAAGGTTGGCGTTAAAGAGTACGTTTATCGTTCCTATATAAAAAGTCCAACTGTGGTCAATGTAAGAATAGGGATACTGTAACTAGACCGTTCCATATGAAATTCACACTACAGCAAAATTATAAAATATACGTGGAGCTGTTCGCATAGATCCATTTGTTGAAGGGTTTAGAATCTGCATGATTTTCAAGAATATATACTTGCTACAGTTTGTATTTCTAAATGATGAATATTCAGTAAATGTTTTATTTGATGTATCCATTCAATGTTTTGCAGCCTGGGAGTTCCTCATCACCCATGCCTA
This sequence comes from Anisus vortex, assembly GCA_949126835.1. Taxonomy (NCBI): domain Eukaryota; kingdom Metazoa; phylum Mollusca; class Gastropoda; family Planorbidae; genus Anisus; species Anisus vortex. The sequence continues at coordinate 12,713,035 of OX421493.1, forward strand.
AACCCGCGGGCTTTTCGCTGGGATGACCTTTTTTGACTGCTGTGACATAACTCGCCACCTGTCACGATCTTGTGCTGCAATTTGGGCGCCAATGAAGACCAGCCTGGAAATTGTGTTTTTATTTATTTTTCCCACATTTCTTCTGCCTGCCACTTCTTCTTTCTAACTGTTCTGTGCTGAGAAGGATGGACTGTGCAAGAACTTCCAATGGTTCATGTTCTAACTGTTCTGTGCTGAGAAGGATGAACTGTGCAAGAACTTCCATTGGTTCATGTTCTAACTGTTCTGTGCTGAGAAGGATGGACTGTGCAAGAACTTCCAATGGTTCATGTTCATTTCACCCCAGTTACTTGCTTTGGGTGGTGATGCGTGTATTCTCGTATGCGCCGATATTTGATAAATTGTTTGCGGACATATTCGTTAGTGATAATCGAAATCTTGTTGAAATATCTCATTTCTTATTATGAGATTATACATAAAAACCGATATCATCAGTGAGCTCATTAGCAAATGTGACATTTATTACATTGATATTTAAACTAAGGAATACTGATGTTTGAAGATTTCAAAATGCACGAAATTATAGGTCGAGGTTTTGAATGCTTCCTTGACCTTGTATGTTATGTAAGGTAACTGAGAGCGAAGGTCCAACCTTACCGCACTCTCCATTCCGTTCCCCTCAAGGCATTTTATGTTTCATTGCGCTTAAACGTGGCATTTACCAATCAGATAATCAGTATAGAAAACAATAGAATAGCCCAGTCTTTGCTCAGCTTTGGGACAGGACAAAACAAAGACTATAAATTGACCCTTTTAATGCTATCGCATGCTTCCATCCCCTTGTCCCTGCCATGTTTATGACATAATTTCCTTGTAAAGTGACAAAGGCTAAGATTTCGGATAGTGTCAAACATCCAGGAACGCTCCCCCCCCCCTAGTTATAGTTTGGAAACCTAGCCTGTTATTGTTATGCTGGTCATTGATATTTTTTCCCACCCCACCAGTGTCTTTAAAAGGAACTGTTCAATGTTGGCCAATCAAAATGTCCAGTTTAGTCACGTGTTTAGAATATCCAACCAGAATATATGTAGAGCTGGAAAAGAGGAACTTTACACTAAAAATTCCTCAGTGCATCTGAGAAATTCAGTACCGAGAGCATCTCTCTGTATTGGTGCGGGAGGTTATACTTTTGGACTGATTAGTGGGGCCAGTCTAGCTAAATTTTACTAAGTGTTTCCACTACTTCATCACACGCGCAATGTAGTTACGTAGTTTGCAAATTATTATATCAAATTATCCGTTATTTGACATTTAGTTCCTGCATGATTCCAATGGATTTAGTCTACTTTAATTCACATGCTTTAGAAGTTAGGTTTGGCATGAGTAATTTCATGGTTAAGAAATAAACTGGAGATATATGTAATTCGACACAAGTTATTGACTGTTTTATAGTAACATTAGTTAATGTGTGTGGCTGACGATATATTGAAGAAAGTAGCAAGCTGGTGAATCCGCCCTACTAATCTCAACAATAGTTGTTGCAAATATAATTTTTGCGATAACTACCAATCAATGCAATAGCGCCATTCTCCTTGACGACCAGCCGGGGGTGTTAGTATCAATTAATGTATGTAAATTAAATAATTGTACTATGTATTTATGAATTATTATCTTTTGACTGCCTTTATTGTACCTATTTACTATGTGGCAAAATAAAACATTGTTCATTGTTCATTGCACCCTGACGTTTCTGTAAGGCCAAAATCCAACCAATTTACGACAGTCAAATATACGAATAGAGATTAACTCGTATTATCAAATTATCTTTAGCTTGTTCAGCGCTGTGAGAGTCTGCTATTCTAGCGAGAATGTATGGCTTTGAGCGTTCGTATTATAAGTGGTCAGTAGCTGACATTTTATCCAGGGCCATATTTGCAGATAAACAGAACCTAATGCATTAAATTTATATTTAGAAATATAAACAATTATGAGAAAATATAGTATTAATGGGCAGCTGCATGTAAACTTATTGTAAACTTCTGTTCTAATTAAAGAATGTAGTTATATTTATTTAAACATGAAAAATCACTAAGTTTTAGTTGCATATTTAATAATAATGAACATAACATTTATATAATATATTTATAACAAATATTAGTGCAAGTATACATATATAATATCATATCATATATATAAATCTCAAAAGGAATATGTATGTGGCTGGCTGGCTGGCTGGGTATGTACATACCGCATAATCTTTTTAAATACTGGACATAAAAACGTGAAATTTGCTACAAAAATTCTTTGCGTTACGGCGGTGAACACTGTCAAGGTTTTAAAAAAAATAAAATGACCGCAGTGGTCAGTTTGGTCAAAAAACGCGAATAAAACGACATATTTTGGGTTCATGTTAAAATTGCCGTTCCAACTTTTTATAGTTTTTCGATCGATCGCGCTAAAAAAATTAAAAAAAGGATGGCGTTGAGATTTTTTCAGGATGACGTCATCAAAGTTTGCGCAGAGATAGCTAGCCGGCTTTTCGTTATGACGTCATCAAATTTTGCGTATTCATTTAAAATTAACTTTGCTTCAATGTTTGCTAATGTATTTTATGAATGAATAGAACAAAATATATTCACGTTTTAATTCGTGTCGTATACGAAATATAAACTTTTGTAGTTGTTGCGTGCAATCTCATTATAACTGCTTGAGTAGTAAGAGTGTATGTAAACATAACTTTTAGCTTTTTTAATTCGTTTGAAGCGGGCGTATACGCATTAAAATCTTTCTAGCGGGAAATATTTCACGTTTCAATTCTTTTCTAGAGGGCAATATTTCACGTTTCAATTCGTTTCTAGCGGGCAATATTTCACGTTGCAGTTCGTTTCGGTTGTAGCGGGCGTACAAAATGTCATTCACATTTAAATTTGTGACGTATACATCGATAAACTTTTTAACGGGTGGGGTTTTATTAATTGCCGTATATATTAACTGTGAAGCGGGAAATCTTATTATAACTTTAGGCTTATCGCCTTGGTAACAACCATTGTTTAAATTACCGGGCAGGGTTTAAATTACCGGGTAATGTTTATAATACCGGGCAATGTTTAAATTACCGGGCAATGTTTAAATTACCGGGCAATGTTTATAATACCGGGCAATGTTTAAATTACCGAGCAATGTTTAAATTACCGGGCAATGTTTAAATTACCGGGCAATGTTTAATTTGCCGGGCAATGTTCAAATTGCCGGAACTAACTTTTTAAAGTTTTAATTCGTGTCGTATACGTTTTATAAACATTATTTCATATGGGTTTCATTTGTTATTGTTTTACATGTTGAATAGAAAATTTAATTCTAAGTTTGCTTCCAAATCAACAATAAATAAATAAATAGCAAAAAAACGAAAACAACACAACATAGGTCTGCCACTTAATGTTTGTCGTAAAAAAATATATCAAACAATCATTAAAAAAAAAAAGTACTGTCGAATGTCCTTTATCAATGAATAGAACAAAATATATTCATGTTTTAATTTGCGTCGTAATTTATAGCGGGCAATTTTGTAATTGTTATAATGGGTGATGAGTAATGATTTTAACGGGTAATTCATGTTGTAGCGGGCAAATAAAAAATTACCTCACGTTTAAATTCGTGTCGTAGGTCATGCGGGCAATCTCATTATAACTGCCTGAGTAGTTAGAGTGTATGTAAACATAACTTTTAGCCGGTTCGGAGGACCGGGCACATAACGGCTTGTCATATATATAAATCTCAAAAGGAATATGTATGTATGTGGCTGGCTGGCTGGCTGGGTATGTACATACCGCATAATCTTTTTAAATACTGGACATAAAAACGTGAAATTTGCTACAAATATTCTTTGCGTTACGGCGGTGAACACTGTCAAGGTTTTAAAAAAATTAAAATGACCGCAGTGGTCAGTTTGGTCAAAAAACGCGAATAAAACGACACATTTTGGGTTCATGTTGAATTTGCCGTTCCAACTTTTTATAGTTTTTCGTCACAAAGTTAGAAAAAAAAAGGATGCGCTGAGATTATTTTTATGACGTCATCAATCTTTGCGCATGGATTTTATAGCAATGAAGGGACATTTTTCATTCATGTTTAAATTGACGTCATCAAACTATGTGCATGGATTTTATTATCTCAACTCAATGACGAGAAGAAATTTTCTTCATGTTTAAATTGTCTACGTGCCGTAAACAACATAAATTCTTTACACTACCAATACTGTAGTTGATTTTCCTAATCTATCACTACTTTAATACTTTACACTGTGAATACATGACTTAAAGCTAATTAATAATTTAAAACTTTACAAACATAGGACAAAGCAAATAGATTTAGCATTTTTTTTTCTGTTTCGGGAAGTAATACCGACGCCTTACTAAGCTTATTTAAACGCAATGGTCCTGGTTACACTCTATATTTAAGCTTATAATTATATGGCGTCATCAAATTTTGCGTATTTATGCGTTTAAGAAGGGAACAAAATTTTGTTTTAATTTGCGTCGTAATTTGTAAAATGCAATATTTAAATGGTATAAGTTACCGGAAAATACTTTATGCCCGCTTAAGACTATTGTTTATAACTCCATGGGTTATTTTATCCAGTTCCGAGAACTGGGCACCTTTAGGCTTATCGCCTAGGTAACGGCCATTGTTTAAATTACCGGGCAATGTTTAAATTACCGGGTAATGTTTATAATACCGGGCAATGTTTATAATACCGGGCAATGTTTAAATTACCGGGCAATGTTTAAATTACCGGGCAATGTTTATAATACCGGGCAATGTTTATAATACCGGGCAATGTTTAAATTACCGGGCAATGTTTAAATTACCGGGCAATGTTTAAATTACCGGGCAATTTTTCTAATACCGGGCAATGTTTATAATACCGGGCAATGTTTAAATTACCGGGCAATGTTTAAATTACCAGGCAATGTTTAATTTGCCGGGCAATGTTCAAATTGCCGGAACTAAATTTTTAAAGTTTTAATTCGTGTCGCATACGTTTTATAAACATTATTTCATAAGGGTTTCATTTGTTATTGTTTTACATGTTGAATAGAAAATTTAATTCTAAGTTTGCTTCCAAAGCAACAATAAATAAATAAATAGCAAATAAACAAAAACAACACAACATAGGTCTGCGACTTAATGTTTGTCGTAAAAAAAATATATCAAACAATCATTAAAAAAAAAAAAAGTACTGTCGAATGTTCTTAATCAATGAATAGAACAAAATATATTCATGTTTTAATTTGCGTCGTAATTTATAGCGGGCAATTTTGTAATTGTTATAATGGGTGATGAGTAATGATTTTAACGGGTAATTCATGTTGTAGCGGGCAAATAAAAAATTACCTCACGTTTAAATTCGTGTCGTAGGTCATCTCATTATAACTGACTGAGTAGTTAGAGTGTATGTAAACATAACTTTTAGCCGGTTCGGAGGACCGGGCACATAACGGCTTGTATAATATATATTAAATAATTATTTACATAATATTAAAGATAAAAATAGTTTCTTACGAAAAGCATAACATATAACTTCGTAATCCTAATTTAATTTTCATGCTCTGTCAAGGTATTATTCTTATTCTTATTTAGGTTAAGGACACATAATGACAAGGATACATAAATGTGTTTGTGATAGACGGAAACCTGATAAAAAGTCTAGACATGTTATAAGATATTTTGCAGCAAAGTTCCTATTTTACGCAAACATTACCGCGGTATTGACAAGTCTTAACAAATATGCATGCATAAAAAGTCAACAAAAAAGACATTTCCGGTCTTATTCGATCATTTACTTCGAAACATGTTTGTGTGCTACGTTGCTGGTTGTACGGAAATATGTAGATGATTAAATGTATATTTCATTTCCAAAAGATGGCGACAAAAGAAAACGATGGATTGTGAATGTCAGACTTAAAGAATCACCTTTTTATAATCCCTAATTGCTTGATGCAAAAGAATTTTCGTGTTGTTGTTTTTTTAATGAATCTCCGCATTGTGTTTTTTTAGTTACCAAGGACGCAACTCTTGACTAATTTATTTTGTAAACAAATATATATTTAACCTTACGCGACCAACACTTGAGTATTTATTATCGCCTACTCACTTTTGATGTTAAATACGGATTCCTCATAACTAATATTGTATCTTTTGTATAATTCTAAAAGACTAGAACGGGCCGTCGAGGTTTAAATCAATTGTCAAACACCAGTCAAAGCATGCTTTTTGTGTTTATTAATTAAAAAATATAACCTTAAGTTCATGATCATTTCTATTTGAAAAGGTCACGCCTAATTAAGACTTGTTAATAGTTAAACAATTACTGACATGATATTAAAAAGGTATTATAAATATCTTGACATGCCAAATATTTATAATGCACTTCTTCTTCCATCTAATTGGCGGTGTTAGACTGCAGTACTAGTTGTAACGGTGTAACTTTTTATATAAACATACTATAGTTCAGTTCTTGTTGTTCAAATCTCTTTTAATTTTTACTTTGAAGAGCACTTAGAAAAATCAATGATTTTAAAAAGTAATTTTTAAATAAAACATTTTCCCTTGTGTCTCAATGTTAACTATTTAATGTAACGATTCACGCTTTGTTAACAGTTAATTCAACTTCTGAGTAAATACGTATTTAATAACATGCATTTATTATTCTAGAGTAGACAATAACAATATCTATAATATGAAGGAATAAGAAACTAATTTCTAACACCTAAAATGGTTTCTGAAATACAAAGGAGAAAAAAGGTCCTACAACCAATGTGATTCTTTTCTTTTTTTGCACCGTCAACTTCCTTAACAGCAACATCTAACTGACAAGGATGAATGTGTTTTTGTCTAAGCACCTTACGTGCGTGTTGCATATTCTTTTAAGACGACAAGTTGGACCTAGCACTTTCCCCTTTGTGCTAAATTAAAATAATATTTTTTACATAACAGTTGCATTCACAGTATTTGGTTCAGACGGTTGTGTCAGTTTAAATGTCACTCAATGGTGTGGTGTTTTCGGGGGGGGGGGGGGCACTTATGACGTAAGTGTCAAGGAGGATACCACATTATAGCTGGAAAGTAATAATTTACCATAACAATATAATTTACTTTCATCAGCTGTTGACTGTACAAACACTATGTTAGAGCCACAGATGAATTAATAAAGTGAGACTATAAATACATACATATATATACATATATATATATATATATATATATATATATATTGTTAGGTTACAGTGCATACATAGTTTAAAACTCCCTTTTATTAATCCCTCGACAGAGTTTATATTTTAAAATACTTTAATTGTCGGGACACGACTGTTTATTTTTCTTCGTTGACTAAAATCTAATTAGGCTATAAACGCATCACTCTTGAAACCAGCGTAAACCAGTTAGAGCTAACGCGGAGGGATATTCAAGTTCGCGGGCTTCTTAGGTACTATAAAAGATAGAGACGCGGACTATTTCTTTCTCTTTCCCGCTAGGCACCACTAACAGTAGGACGCTACGCCTTGCATACCAATTATCGCCATGTGCATTCGTTTCACTAACATCGTTTGATTTGCAAGTTATAATAAAGTTTCTTCATTTATTAAATTAAACAGTCAAGGAGTTGGTTTTTTAATTCATATTATTATTGAGAACTTTTGAATGGTATCAGGACAGGTTAACCCAACTTGGAAAACTGCTGCAGACTGTTTATCAGAACGAAGTGAGTTCCCGCTGGCCTTAAAAATCAAACCCTAGTCAACCGCCAAAAGCATTGGAGTGAAAGCTACAATTTAACAATATATATATATATATATATATATATATATATACATATATATATATATATATATATATATATATATATATATATATATATATATATATATATATATACATATAATTATATCTTTATCCCCTTTATATTTAAACATGTAGTACTTGTTTTGAATCCTTTCTTTTATAAGCCCAATGATATTACGTATTACTATATAGTTGCTATTGACATGGCTATTATGTTTACATTTACGCATACTATTTTATATGGGTTGCGTATTTGGTCTTAGTCAGGGTCAGTGCATGTTTCGTCCAAGTGCAAATTATGCAATCTCCACACTTTGTTAGCGATCCAAGACCCGACCTTTACACCCCCTGCCCACCCCTCCCCCACACACCCCCACTCCACATTCTCTTTGTCCTGATCACGGGAATTGCGCATTTCCATGCCGGTTTGTCACCTTGTTAGAAAACGGGAAACAGAGCGTGACCACCGACGAGCAAGAGGGAGAAACTCTGGTCAGGAACACAATAGCTTTGGATGTCAAGTGCACTACCGCCCTACATACACATCCACCAATGATTACAGTTTGAAAGAATCCCGCCCTCTCCCTAAATACATCCGAGTTATCTCTCCTCTTGTAAATCAGACTAAGGAAACGTGTACATTTACTCCCCTCCCAAATGCATGATAGTTATAGATGTCAATCTTACTACACCCCTCCCTATTTACGTCATGTGATTTCTTATGTCATCGCCCATCTCACAAAAAAGAACACTTTAGATGATTTAAATAAACAACAAAATGTAGCCTATACATTAAATCTTAAGTGATGAAAATAAATTAATGGCTCAGTGGATGCATGATAAGAAAACACAGTAGAACAAACTAATCTCTTTGTATTTTTTATTTAAAAACCATCATCCCTGATGTTTTTGCGGGTATTTGTGGAGCTGTTAGTGTTGCCCCGTGCAGAATTGACAACACTCTTATAACAGAATACATGATTTTTAAAAATATTTAATCTAAATAAACGATTAAAAAAAAAGATTTAAAACTGAATAGAATAAGACCAAGGTTAGTCAAATCATGACACGTCCATTTATAAATTGTGAGCAAGGGCTCGAAGGAATTGCAGAAGATCATACTGATCTCTATGTTGCTGTACAGCAGTAATTCTTGTGTTCATTGTCACGTATTTTTTCATAGGCCGAGTCAGGTCTCTGCCTTGTAGCAGCTGGGTACGATTTGTCCGCTGAAGGGCTTTCTCCCGTCTTAGATCTTCGATAAATCCGAAGATGGAAGGATGGTGAGTTTCAGCTGATCCCTTAAAAGCATTGTGCCCACTTTCGAGCTGATTGTTAGTTCGTGGATGCCCTGCATCTTGTCGGGCTTTCACACTCCACATATCTACATGAATTAATAGCTGTCTTCTGTTCCCACGTCTGTTTCTCTGCCCAACGTAGTTATCACCAGTTCATCAATCGTTCATCCATAGGTAGAAAGGCAAGAGCAAGGAGCATTTTCAATGCCATTCGAACATTTTTCTATTGTTCACATAACCGTTGTATTCCGTTTTCCTGAATTTTTCTCCGGGGCGTTTTGGTTTTGGCAACAATTTGTTTATTGCATTTCCACACCCTATTTATTGGAACGTAGACGAACTACTAGCAACATACAATGAACAAGCTTCACTTTAAAATTGTTTTATTTTCACCAGCCTCTTTGGCAGTATATTTTTTATTATTATTATTTATAAAACAACAATAAAATTAAACAAATGTATTCACTTCAGCTCTTTTTAGAATATTTCAGCTCTTTTTAGGATGATACAATTGCATACAAATCTAGTCGGCCTATACAAATTGTATGCGGCAAATTTGACTCATTAGTTCAACTTCGGGTTGGTTGAAAAAGGGGGCGGTGAGCCGAAAAAGGTTGAGAACCTATGCACTAAACAATGCAGTTACAGTATGCAATGGGGCGGCACATTGGCTTGTGAGGGCCCTGTATACAACAATGTTCTATACATGTTTCCGCTGTATACAACTTTCGATTTTAATTTTTCGTTGAGAAAATCCTAGCGATTAAATATGAAGTATCGTGTATAGCAGATACGTAAACAAAACATGCACTTACCTTGGCTAACTACCACATGTTCGAGAGAAGCACGCAAAATGATATACACTAGTGTAAATATATGCATAATAATAAACAATAGCATTAGCAATAGTAATAGCAATATCATATGAGAATATTGATATACATGTAAGCATAAATTGAATGACAACGAATATGCAATGTAAAAATACATGAAATATGTTACATGTGCAAGAGCTAAATGATTAAGTGATTAAGTAGAGATAATGATAGGTAGATATGTGCATTAAATCATTCACTCAGTAGTGGCTTTAATTGTAAACAAATTTGTACAGGCGATGGCTAAGCGAAGACTACTGTTTATCAGAGTAGGTTATATATGAAATCATACCTAATTTCATGTGGCGTTAATCTTTGTTAGAGACCCCAAAACGCCACATTTGTGTTAAAAACGTATTGTCAATAGGCCCTCTAGAAAGTGGTCACATGTATACAGTTGACTACAATAGACATGATTTCTTTTTATGTCTTAGAATCTAATCCCCTTACGTTTTTTTTATCATTGGTCAGAATTTGTCACCATTCATCATTCATTAGCGCTTTGTGCTCGAAAAACGAGTAGGTTTTCTGCACATTTGGGCTTGGTTTACACCAGCTCAGTAGCCTATTGTTTGCCTATTATTTGCTGTGGTCCAGTTGCAATAAAACATCGTTGTTCGATTGTTCTATTTATTCCTTGACGTAGTCTATTGCATCTCTAATATTTGAGTGTAAGACTTCCCAGAATAAGGGCTAAAGCAGATTTAGTACTATATCTATTTAATTCCCTAAATTAATTACAATACATGACTGTGCAATTCGGATGAAATGTTAATTAATTTGTACAAACACTTTAACATATAAAATTGTAACATACACTTTGAAGATCTTTTACATGTATGGGACATTTGTTATGCAAATATTGTTTTTAGTGTAATTATTGCTTTTGTCATTACATAAAAACTGAGCTTTAATAATTTGCTAGAAACGAAATCATCTCTTCCAGTGTTCTCAAGGTTAGATGGCCAAGATCAATTATTCAGATTGGTCAATTAGAGCAACAATGACGTTTACAGCTTGAATGATTCTGATCATCTGGCCTTCATGTACACGAGGAATAACGAAACCATCCAACTGATACCATATAATGAAATATATTCAGATGTGTCAACTACTGGAGTTATACTTGAGCTCTGTGAAGTTCATCTGTTTCAAGGTGCAAACCATTTTGCCTATTGCAACTATACTTTACTAAAAAAAAATATATTTCCTAAGAAGACAACAAGTTAGATTTGCAACACCTCACGTGATTGTAAATGGGGGGGGGGGGGCAATGGTAAGATTGACATGAAGATAACGTATCCTATTGGTCAACATGTCACTTCAATTTCAATTAAGCATTTGAAATAATTAATTTTCTATTATGACATTTTGATGTTCTATTTATAAATCCAAATAGTAATTAACTTTTTGATTGATTGTTTTCTAATAATGACATTAGCGCTTGACACTGCGCATTGTATGTGGAGGATATAACTTTACTAAAGAAATTTTTTGAACTATTGAAATCATTACTCTTTAATTTTAAAGGCTTTCCTTTCATACATTATTAACAATAGATACTATCATAGACTTAATATATAGAGTCAATTACCCGTCGGACCAAGTTGATCCATAGGTCCGATGAAGCAGCGTTCACCAGCTTTTGTGGCCACGGCATACTTGGTGATTGAGTGGCCAGAACTATGTACAGCCGCCTTTACTTTACCCAACTAAGGTCAGGTACCCATCAGAGCTGGGTAGACTCAGGGACACCCTCCAGACCCGAGAAAAAAATCCGTTTCTTTCATTATATCATAATTGAAAGTATTGTATTAATGCATCTGTCGATGTCAGACAACCTAAGCGAGGTAAAAAAAAAACTATTTTATCAAATATAAATAATACGAAGAGACTGTTGTAATGTATAATGGGCAAGCCAAAATATACCCATTAACAAAAAGATTTTGACGTATAGACGAGACACATAGAAATATGGACTTTTAAGCGAAATGCATTAGAGATAAGAACATGTGACACATAAAAAGATGCACTTATATACTTGTAACATAAAAATAAGGTAAGTTTTTTTGTAATGTAAATGATACATTTGCTTTGTACTTAAATATCTCCGTTTAGATAATACCGTATTTTCTTCACAAGTGAACCAAGAATCTACTGTTCATTTTAAGGTAACTATTTCTTCATTCTCTTTAATGTATGAATTTATTTAAATGTGAATGTGATACGATATTTAGCCTGATTGACCCTTAAGATGAGGGAATTATAAAATGAGTTTGATTTTTTTACAAAATGGCGAAATACAAGAGACCATAAATAAGGACGACTTTTCAGATAATCAGTAACATAAAATATTGTGTCAGGAATAGACAAATTAAACTATACAATAAACGGGCTTTATGTAATATAATTTAAACCGTTGGGAGTTATTGCAATAAGTGAGAGGGAAGATGTCGAAAATGTGTTTATAGTTTCAACTAAACATTTTAATCGGTTAATTAGTTGTATTGACTAATTCGTTTATAGATAAGAAACTTGGAAAATTACCGACACTAATAGTCAGGAAATTACAGGCATTTGTGAACATCCGCCTCAGTAGAATTATGAGTAAGTAATAAAGAACTCTGGCAGCGAACTAAACAGAGGCATGTGGAAGAAGAAAGTTTACATAAGTGGTGCAAATGGATTGGTCACACACTTACAAAACCGGCATACAGTGTCATTCGGCAAGCGCTCACTTGGAACCCCAAGATAAAAGAAAAAGAGGTCGGCCGTGAAACACCTGGAGGATCGGGCTACATGAAGAACTCGTGTTAGCTGCCTATGTCCCAGGTGGGGCGAAAGACATAAGCAAGTAATTTATTTTCAAATAGTTAGTATTTATTTAAGTGTCAGTTTGGCGCCTATATAAGTTACGCAGCTGTGGCTGACCTTAGATATATTTTGACTTACATTTAGATCATTTCAATTATATTTAAATGTATAAATCCCATTCCTAATTGTTTTATTTATCTACATTTTTAAAGTAACATATTGTATGACTCGGCACCCAATGTGATTGAATAGCCACTACAAAGACACGCTTTTATGAATTTCAACACCAGATAGCCCAACAATATGTTGAGTAAGTTTAGAGACATCTGGAAAATTTCTGTACCCATAGGCCTAATTGCTAGCAAAGTGTGGAAACCACGAGTTTTCTTGCATAAGGAGCACACCTGTTGGCTAACGCAACTTCGTGTACGAGATCTCATTGCTTCACTAAAAGGCTCCGAACCTCGGTGGAGAGGGAGCAATGTGCGCAGCATTCCCGCCTCAAACCCGCCTTGGTGCCTGGATGCCCATAACTATAGTATTGGATGGGATCCGAGAGAAACCAGCAGTTGGGGAAAGTAATGTAGTACAGATGACTGCGGGGACAGTACCCTATATTACACTGTGTGACTGGCGCTTAGACATAACCTTGATGTCCCCACCCCCTCCCGCCCCCCTCACGGTTCACTCCTGAAAATCGTTACGCCCTTGTCGTAAGAGCCTGAAGGCTCGTCCGGTTTTGTTTGACGCAATTATAGTATGACTTACATAGTATGGACACTTTTATATATTTATTTTTAATCTTTAAAGTTTAGTGAATACAGTTCTTTAGTAAAACTTTTTTGTAAGTGTGTTCTGTTTAATGTCAGTTTATAACTAAATCAAATTTGAACAATTGCTAATATTAATTTAACTTACATAGCTTGGAGATTATTATTTTTTATGGACAAAGTCTCAATGAAATTATGAAAATAACTGAATTAACTTTATATATCCTCACCACTTTTGTTTTCCAGCCAATTGGTCACTCTCTTTTCTCACCTTCGGCAATTATGTAAATAAATTACATTCAGTTTAGAACACAGCCGACGGTAACGGACTAAAGAATCAAAAAGGTCAAAGATTTTTAAAATGATATTTTGATATAAATGTATGCATAAATTTAACATTTTTGGGGTGTTTAAAATTTAAAAAAAAATAAGTGTAATATTATTTCATTTTTTTTTTACAGTTCACCAATCTCCTTACTCAATCTCTTGAAATACCAAGTAACTTTGACATCTGGCTTCGTCATTGGAGAATGACCGGAGTCGATACCACAAGACGATTATTCGTTAATGTTAGATCTACTAAACAACCTGACGTCATTTATAGAAAATACTGTTGAACTTTGTATTTTTTTCTTAATCTATTTGTGTATGTCGAAAACTTATATTTTGAATGTATTTAGACAATAATCGTCGCTTATGATATATTTCTACAATTCGATTTATCTTAAAATATTATGAATAGGCTTTACCCAAAGTCGTATTATTCGTAATACTCAATAGGCACTGTCACTGTGTCTAAGGCCTACAAACCTTTTGGCGGCCTAAAAAAATTAATAGTTACTATTTAACATTTTTCAAGCATTAAAGGATTTTTTAAAATAATAAGATATGTCTAAAAAGTGGAATTGTTATCGTGTACAAAGATAAGATCAAATACCAAGGTCAATAGTTACGTTCTATTAAATACAATATTTCAAACATCTAATTACGTAGATACAGTTTGACACGTATAAACTTCAGTATTCTTGTATATTTTATTGGATTTCAACATATATCTACTCGTTTAATTTAGTTACATTCGTCTTTTTTTTTCTATTAATCAGTATGCATAGATGTTTGCTCTTGTAGTCATTGGCAGCTAATTAAATGTGTCCTTGTTATAAACAGTTATGTGTTGTATTGGTAATAAATAGGTTGAGGAGAACAATAATATATCATGTCTGAAATTGATTATATTGGTTCATTCCCGATGGATATCTTATCTTATACATAACAGACGCTCCTTTTATAAAGAAGATTATTGCGTCTTTTGCTCATCCGTGGTCCGAGTATAGCCTTGCATTTTTATTAATGTTTTAAATGATGTTAAGTTACTGGTTTTCCTTGTTTGTTCAGGCACCTCATTCTCTGCCCAAATGTTACTCGGGAAGAAAGAGCACTTATATGCATTTGTTCTCGCATAAGTGTTAAGGAAAGTGTTTTTTGTCTTTATATTTATCTGAGCATTGAAACATGTTGTTATTGCGTGGTATTTCTAAATAAGAGTTTAATGCCTTTTTTATTATTACTACTTTATTATTTGCCCTTTTGCCCTCTAGTGTTTCTAGGTTTAGTGATTTGACTAATGATAATATACTGGAGGTATATGATATACTGATTCATGATTTATGTGACCAATGTCTGTAATTTAATTGGTGTCTCGAATTTATTATGTATAGATCTAGAAAGAATCTGTGGCGCCTTCTTTATGAAACAGCTTACCACAGACACTGATAGAATCTGAAATGAAAGAGTCTTTTAAAAAGAGCTCAAAGACCTTACTCTTTGTCGTTATGAAAAATGCGAATAATGTAATTGTTTAAAGTAATAGGTACTGCGCTGAATGCAATAGAATCTCATCGTCAAATCCTCTTAACCAGGCCACGGCACAAATGATTTTTAGAACTGACTCAGAACTATGAGAAGCAGTGACTTAAATATCACATCACATAATATGAACTTTTAATTGAAAATTATTAAATTTAACGTCGTAGAAATGTCAACACTGTAGGGATGTCTCTGGTTCTGACACGAGATGTTTGGATAATTTAATTTCAGCATGATCTTCATCTTGGCCATCTTTTTACTTTTATCTTATCGCTCACAATGAACTTAAGCTGATGGTAATAATTTATGTAGATATAGGTATAGACATAAGTGTCCTAGCGTTGAAGGTTGAGAGGAGGCTGTGACAGGAACCACGTATCTAACGTTTAATTTAAAAAAATACTTTTTTTTGGAGGGGAAAATTAAATTAAAATTTAACATTTCAATATATTTAGATTTAACAAAAAAATAGCAGTCTTCATAATTAAAAATTGAAGATTCTTATGGCCGTACTGCTCTACTAGCAAAATTGCATATAACTTATATAGGCCTAAATATGTTTGAATATGCTTATAATTTTACAATTACAAATAATTAATATAATATAACCTAATTAAATTAATTTAGTTGACATTTGACACGTTTTCCCATGTTTCAGCTTAAACATTCTAATGCAAAGCTTATAAAAGTAGTAATTTTTTTGTAATATTTGAATAATTTGGAAACGTTCAATTATATTGCGTGTCAGTCATCATTATATTCCATTCATTAACTCTGCTGGGAAGGACATATGCATGAATATATCTACATATTTATATATACATTTTTCATTGAGTTTTATTTTGTCGTTTATTACAGCACAATTTCAGCGAAGTATTATAGTGTTAGGAACTTGAGTTATAAATAGAATGTGCACCATTCACTGTCCGTACAAGTAGAACGGGAGGGGGGCAGATTTGACATACTATTACATATTATCAAATAAGAACACGTATTTTTATTATAACTGTGAATAAAAATTCTGCAAATTATTTAATAATTTTAAGAAAAAAATGTAATGCTCTTTTTAATTATTGATCCGTTTAGCTGAAGAAGCAGTGCTGAACAGCTAAGAATGACAATGACAATATGTATAATCAGAAAAATGATTGATGAAAAACCATAATGTGTGCAGTTATTTTCCTTACTGTAGGGTTGCAAGACGTTTGGCCAATAGTAGCGTCCTTTTTAGCCCCGCTGCTCTCCGCCCGGCAGGCAAAGCTAAAACCCTTATTATTGTCCGGCTTTTGTAATATTTTACGTTTCGTACGACAACATTTTAAAAATCATTAGTGCAAGTCATTTTGTATTATTATTTACTATCAATATTTTTACGCGGCTGGGTTGAGTAATACAAAACAATAGAGTATTTCCCAGGATGAATGAATGTAGGATGTAATGAATTACATAGCGTTATTTAAAGAAGCCTCCTTTTTCATGGTCCTCTACTGTAATTGGTCATTTGATTAATACATCGCGACGCAAATTTTCTTTTTAGGCCAATCTCTATCGATCTCTATTAATGTAGTTGCTTCGGCTTACTTTATCTAGTCTAAATGTACGTTACACGTCAAACTTTGGTCAAATGTTTTGAAATTAGCATTTTAGTCAGCAAGAATACACATTTGAACACGTACAGATACCCATATATTTTTCGACCCAATGTTCATATATTTCTTGTAACGTGTTATGGCCGCTAAAGGGAAGGCACTAGGTTGTTATTCTAAAACAACTAAACATTAAAGTTATTTCCCTTGTGCTTTTTTTTAGAAACAAAGATATTTCATTTTATTTATTGTTTTAAATTATATGATATTTGAAGGATACAATATTGAAGGTTGAATGTTTTTAGTTATTTAGATTGGTCTTTTGATATGTTTCTTTTTATGTAAATAACGCACTTTTGAATTATATTAACCCATTACAGGGGTCTCAAAACTGCGGCCCGCGGGCCGCATGCGGCCCTCTAAGCCCTCTGATGTACGCGGAGACCTTTTAAGCTTCGAAAAAAATTATGGAAATTTATCTATATCCTACCGGCGCATATGTGGACGTTAGGTTTTATCGAATTAAAATAGAAGCGCGCAATTATGCGTTGTTTTCCAACCAATCACTACATTGTAAAAACCTTTTTCGCTGCTTACTTTTTCAACTTCCGTCTACATTCAATGAGATGAAATTACGCCATATAACGCCATTTAGTGTTGGAGTATGACACTATTGCTGGGCATGATATATTCAATGACATTTGCTGATTATAACTTGGACTAACCTCAGTTGCCTGACATGAGTGGTAAATAGAACGGCTTGGTTGGACAAGTGAAGCAGATGTGTAAAGAGAAAAAAACATTCCACAGCCAATGTTTCTACATTGTATTATTCACCAGCTAGCTTTGCGTGCTAAATATTTGGACATTAGAAGTGTATTGATTTCTGTGGTGAAGATGGTGATCTTAATAAGGTCACACGGGCTTAACAATAGACAATACAGAGACGTTTTGAAAGATACAGACACAGAATCGAAAGATTTACCATATTACACAGCACTTAGACTTATATGGCTAAGTTCAGAGCAATTTTTAAGATAAGAAAGGAAACATGTGACTTCCTGGAAAGTAAAGGCAAGCCACAACAATTACTGTCTGAGTGGGTATGGAAATTAGCCTTTACTTATAATTTACGTTTTCTGAACCTAAAAATACAATAAGAGGAAAATCTAGCTTCGGATCTATACACCCACTTAAGGGTCTTTAGATCCCAACTTGTCTTGTTTTCGGAACATGTACAGAAGAACAACTTGATGCACTTTCAGCAGTGCAAGGTCTTCATGGCTGAAGCCAGCTGAGTTTTCCACGTCATTTTTGCATCCAAGATCAGGAGCGGTTTTCCGACTAGAATTCAAAGGCAGAAGAAGTGAGACTGTTTAAAAAAATTTTTGAAACAGATGTGGCCAGTTGCCCAGATGAACTGCAGTTGAAGGTCATTGAGTTGCAAGCAAATGACTTCCTTAGGGACAAGTTCCACAAAGGACTGGTAGGTTTTTACCCATTTTTGCCCAAGCAAGACTTTATTAATGTCAAAACGTTTGCATCAAGGTAGCTTTCAATCTTTGGAACAACATACCTGTGTGAACAAACATTTTCAAGAATGAAATACGTAAAGAAAAATTTGAGAACAAACTTATCAGATGATAATCTCAGGTCAATGTTGATGTAGGGACATAAAGTCGAATGCCAGAAATGTCTTCTATTTTGGCATCCAGGAAACAATTTCAACATTTCTACTAATACAGGTGTTCAAGTGTAGTGCACCAATGTGTTATTAAATAATAACTAAAAACAATAATATTAAATAAATAATTAAAAACAACATCCATGTTTTGATTCTTTTTTTTATTTGGACCTCGAGAGTGTAGTTGGCCCCCGAGCTGCTGTTTGATAGTTGATGCGGCCCTCGGGCTGAAAATTTAGGAGACCCCTGCTCTATTATATAGTTGGTTTTAAGTTGGTTTTTTTTTGTGTGTGCTGTTCTTGTGTCGTGCTTAATGTATAGTGTTAGTGTTCTGTTGAGCTCTTTAAATAGGTTTTCGTTAGCTTTAGCCTTAGACCTATATGGTCACTTTGGTTTCTCAAGATTGCACAAACAAGGACCGTCCATCTTTTTTCTCCTCACCCCTTACATTAATCAACCAAATTAACTAAACTCGACTACAACAGTTAATATTATCGAAAAAATAAACTAGAACAATTGTGTACAATGAGTATATGGTCAAATCCCCGCATCCACAGAGCTCTCCAAATGGTTATGACAATCTATTGTGCCATTCATATTTTTGAATTCTGTGAATACTCTGTGAAATTGTCACTTTCTGGAGTTAGGATTACGACTTTACACCCACCTATCTCCATGCTACCAAAACCTGAGCCCCTTAGCAGGAGTTGCGCAAAACCTCTATTCAGTGTCGTGCAATCTGGACCTGTCGAACAGAACAGGTTTTAAGTGCACGGGATATACTCAATGCACAACCCACTATTAGTCGCCTTTTACGATATGCAAGTGGGACTCCGCAGTGGGGTTATTCTTTCACCTGGCCATATCCAAGACCCCGATACCCAAACGGGGGTTTAATGATAATTACAATTACAGGTAATAATAATTAGTTTATATTAATCGTATTTACATTACTATTTTGTCTAATTGTAAATTATAGTCAATAATCGTTATTACGGTAAATATAACCTATTAGTACTCATTGTGCTGACATTGAGGACCGAATCAACCCTTATTCAAAACACTATGGGCACAAACCATCCATAATGTGTCCAGTTATTCTCATTATAGCCTTACAGTTACATTCAAGCTGAAACAACCGTCCAAACAAGCTACTTGCACACGCAACTGTTATGTTAAAAAATGTTTTAAATATGCATAAAGGTGAAAATATGTAGGCCGTACTTGTTGTCTTAAATGAATATTTAACGCATCGATGCCCAGGTATGTCGTTATGACGTTTCATGCGGATTTTTGCGTGTTTCCTAGTTAGAATGCATCAACAAGTGGGTATATACATGCACTTTGAGTGTTTGTTTTTTCTTCGAAAGTTACAGGGAATACTCTGGGCGAGTGTACGGTCACGGATGGGTACATGTATTTTTGTTGAGTGCAATGGACATAAATGGGCAACGGCACTGGTTCCCGACCTTTTTAAAGCTGCGACCCCTAATTACAGCTTTTTGCGTTGGGGGACACCCCAACCATACAATTATTGCCGTCGCTACCGGTACCATTTTAGCTACTGTTATAAATTGTTATATAAATATCTGATATAAATACGTTTTATTTATTCTTATAATTAAATATAATTTAAGCCTAAGTCTAGTGATTAATCACAACAAAATGTAATTATATATTGTGAGATATAGGACTTTTTTTTAAAATTACAAGACAAACGTCAGTGCTAGTTTAATATTGAAATGTCGTCTTTCTCATCGGATCAGACATTTTCAGGGCAGTCTTTGCATAAGCTCAAATAATATATATATATATGTTTTTTACCAAAAAAACTACTTCTGTATTTAAACTTGATAACCAACAAGACGAAAAACCCCGTTTCATAAATATTGATGTTGTTGGCAATGGCAGAAGAAGGCGCATCAGTCTCCATCAAAATAATAGCGTATATTACTTCAAACACTTCATCCATTTCGTAATTAATAAGTTCAATGCTCCCCTCTTGTGTTGCCTCAAAAACATCTTCAACTTTGACAATACATGGGGTAAGTGCAAATAGAGTGTCAGGCAGATTTGAAAAATACGATGAAATTCATCCTGCAAGTATGCGTTATATCACATAAATTTTTATGGTAACCCTTTTGAATGGTTCACTGTCATGTTTTTTTCAATAAAAGCAGATATGGTATAGGAAACTTGTAAATTTTATTTTCATCCAATGTTTTATGCCAAAGCTGAAGTTCCATTTGGAATGATATAATCTCTTTAGACAAATTAAAGCATCTGTGGCGTTTTGGGAGAAGATTAACGTCACACTCAACTAAGAAAGGTCTTAGATGTAATCCGCTTTTATAAGATACTATAATCATATATCATCTGTACGTACAAACCACTTACATTAAGTGCCACAATCTTGCATGTCTGTTTGGAGTAAGAATGTGTCTTTCCTTTCTATCTCCTATATTTAACATTAAAGATTTAGCTTGCATTGAATTTTATTTACATATGTTCTGCATGCCCATAAGTATATTACTTATATTGACTTTAGTTTCCATTCATGTACATTGTCATTGTTACTAAGTCTACATCATGCCCACCATTCTAAATTCTAAATTGTGTAACATGGTTGCGTCTCGCCCCCCCCCCCCCCCGTACCACGGACGATCGAGAAACAGGTCAAGGTCATTCCTGAGCCCACTGTCTCTGACCTTCGCCCCCCGTCCCTCCTCACTTATAACATGTATATGAAAATAGACCTCTAAGGGCTCGTTCCCTGGTCAAAACCCCTTTGTTGCTTAAACAAAGGCGCCGCCTGAAGATAAGAATTACCTTGGATGGCTGACCGCCTCTTCGCCCCTCCCTTCTCACCGCCACTCGCACCCACCATCCCCCACCCCTCTCCCCATGCTTTCCCTACTCCTGTCAATCAGACTAAACGTGTACATTTCCCCCTATCCTCCCATTTTATATCACGTGACTATTACTATTAATGCTTTTAGTTTTAGTTATGGACTGAAGGTGTAGAGTTTTACGGACAGTCTAGCTAGGTGGTCGTGAAACGGAGTGGGTCCCGTCTGGGCCCCTCCGAGGCCTTTGTGAAGGCTCCGACCCTAAGTCTGTATCTAAATCTTAATCTTTGTTGTTTACATTGTTGGACAATGTACTAGGATATTATGTATGATATATATGCAACGGTATACTCAGTCTTAATGTGAATAAACTTCAGAATATAATGTTTCCGCTCGTGTTCTCTAATGACTATAATCGATGTTGTGAAGTCTATATGTGTTTAGTATAGCCAAACCTCTGCATAATTACCTCAGACGAGCCATGGAATTCTACACACTTAAATATAAATTTGATCATCAATACGTTAAACTCTAGCAAAGTACTCTGGCGCATCCCTTAAGACAACACGAAGCCAACAATAATAGAAGAGAATAATTCATCTCTTATCTATTTTTGCAGACCACTCTTATAAGAAGGAAACAATACACATACGAGCCTGCCTGCCACACAGCGTGACATAATTCAGTCACTTTTACTTAATCATACAGAATGCACGACACACAGGAGGCTCAGGTGCAAATCTAACCCCAACTTATAAAGTTTACGTGGTGATTAAGTGGTCTAATCACCCCCCGCCACGTGACAGCATCTTACCTTTGGCCCTTGCAGTGATAAATTTAACTCACTTAAGATGGTAAATATATCAACCAAGTAATTTTTTTTTGCTGCAGTTTAATTTTGTCGCAAAATAGTTTTTCAAATAGCCGTCTTGCTTTCTTTCTGATTTAAAAACGGTTTGAGTTTATCAAGAAGCTCAAAATATAGTTTTAAAACTAGACAAGCAGCTCACTTCAGTATGAAATAAAAGAGTTTTTCAGTACATTAAACTCATTGCACCTTTACAAAATTGGCACAACTTATGACGCTTTTACTTTTAACTAGCCTACTTCTTGTAGTTCTTTCGACACCATCGTTGTTGATATTATTTGACGATGAATCATACAGTGAGTTCCGATTGTTATATTCTTGAAGTGTTTTTTTTTCGTCAATAGCACTGCTGTTTTCAACACAGTCGCTGCTTTTAACAAATAAAATGTTTTAACACAGCAAATCTCTACAGATGTGTGACTGGTCGGCATACGGCATAAGTACACAGACACTTGTATTTGTACGGGGAGAAGGCCTTATGTGATGAGGTTGGCACGATGATGTCATCACGCTGGGTACTCGTATGTGAATGTATCCGCACGTGGACGGACCCGCCTGGAGACAGATAGATGAGCGGTGTCTCGGTTCCTAAGACCTCTGAAAATATGTTTCTTTCCGATGGTCTTCGGCGACCTGTGAAATGGTCATTCGACCCCCAAAGAGATCGCTACACACTGGTTGGGAACCGCTCAGTTAAAATATAATCAACACTTTCGGAAGCAGGATCTTTTGCGCGCGTCTAGTCAACGATGTCTCTGTCAGTAACACATATCTCCACTCACCGCAAAGGTAAATACATCTTGTTAGTTGAGAACAAAACTTTTGATTAAAATGTAGTTGTGGTTTAATAATATGTATATTTCAAACAAAACTGATTATATTTTTTTCTATATTTTTTGTTAAACCTTTAAACCATTTTGATAAACACATAAATATTTTCAAGCAACTAACATTTGAAGATACAATTTGTATTGTGTAATATTATAATGACTTATATTTTGAACTTCTAGTTTAAAAACACATTATACAAATTATAAAATGTGAAGATAGATTTGCATCGTGCAAGTCTATTATAATGTATTTATTTATTTCACTTCTTTTAAAAATAACATTTAAATTTTAAATGTATATAATACAAGTTAGTGGATCAATTAATAAAGCGTGTTTGTAGTGAAAATAAAACTGTAATGTCATATAAGAAATTATAATCGTCGGAAAAACTTTTTGAACTTTTATTTGTAAAAGGTGTACATATTAAATGTTTAAAAAAATGAAGTATTCAAAATGGATTTTGGTTTATTATAAATTTTGTTGTAATATTTAGCATGTAGTCCAATAGGGCCTAGCATTTGTTAGAAGGAATAAACGTTTAAAACAAAAATAATTTAATGATCTTAGATATTTCTGACATCAGAACGAGTTTTAGAACAAGCTACATATAACGAGGAGAAAGGGGATAAGTTTTGTGAATAAAAAATAATGCATCTATCTATATGTATACAACTGTGTTTCTTGATTTATTGGACATCTACTGCATTCTGCCAGCAGGGTATGTATTACATTATAAATATATATTGTCACAGACCGCAGTTTTCGTCAATCTATATTATAAGTATAGTTTACAATTATTTTAATTTAGGCTCTGTCTAGGGGATGGGCGAAAACTGCTGTCTGGACTTTACGAAATACAACTTAAAAATTATACATCTAAGTGAATTAAAGCAACAGAGATATTCGGGTTCAAAGTAACTGAATAGTTGAATTTATTATACAATAGGAAACAACAAAATAGTGCATAGAATAGAAGAAAGAAAAGGATAGTTTACATTGGCATAATATGTGAAATATATAGGGCATCAACAAATGAACCAAGATGGCGACGCCATTGACTTTACAGAGGTCAGTACATGTCGTACAGAACAATGAAAATATTACCGGTTAAATATTACCGTAATACAGTAATATACTGTTACAACAGTGTTATACGTTATACAGTGTTCTACTGTTACTACAGTGTTACTACTACTGTGTGCCCAAATAGTAACGAGGTTTAATTATTATTGTAATCTCACTTACGAGCTTAAGTTTATGGAAAATAAAAACACAGTCGTCTTGCACGGCCTGGACTCTCTCAAACTACTGACTAAAAACCTAGAAAAATGTCCCCTCTTAAACTCTACGTTACACGAGATTACAACCGAAACTCTGGCGTAGTGATCTTTAAATAAACATATGGCCATAGGGTCACATGACCTCGCACTTTGGCACGTAACAATATATATATATATATATTTATATATATATATATATAAATATTGTATTAAACATCAATACAGTAATCATAGAGTCATCTATATACTAAACACATTAAAGAAAATTGTTCTTGCATTTCCAAAACTTTAAACATATTTTTGTCAATGACTATTAAATTAATCCATCATTTTATATATCAGAGCTGGCATTCCAAAGGTTCTGGGTTCGAACCCTGGTGAAGGCTAGAATTTGTTCTCGGGTCTATAGGTTGATCCTGAGTTTAACCAGCTCTGATGGAAAACTGACTTTAGTTGGGTAAAGTATAGGCGGCTGGGCAATGTGCTGGCCACACAATCCACTAGTACGCCTTGGCTCCAGAAATTGGCGAAAGCTGCTTCAGCGGCTCTATGGATCAAACTAGTCCGACGAGAATACTTTACTTTTTATGTTTTCATTACTATGTAAATACGTTATTACCTTGTTTATGGCTTTATTTTAGAACTTTCACAAATATGTTTGATTATATTGTATGTGTATTATATAATCATATAAAAGATTCATTTGATTTTATTTCTATGTAATGTAGATCTATTTATAAAATACAATTTTTATTTGACTCTGTAGCTTACAGACTGTGTTACAAAATGAAAGTGTCAATTGACTCTATTGTATATACATACTATTATACAATACAAATTATTGTGATTGTTTTGTGAATATTCTGTATTATATAACATGAAAAAGTTATGTTCATATTGTTATAATTTTATTGTCTGTTCAGGCTGCAATGTTACCAATAAGTTTGGTGAAGGCTGTCACTACACATGTCACTGTAGAGATGACACAGCCTGCAGTCAAGATGGATCATGCAGTGAAGGTTGTCAGTATGGTTGGTTT
The DNA here is from genome assembly GCA_949126835.1 of Anisus vortex. Taxonomy (NCBI): domain Eukaryota; kingdom Metazoa; phylum Mollusca; class Gastropoda; family Planorbidae; genus Anisus; species Anisus vortex. Next base: position 12,738,637 of record OX421493.1, read on the forward strand.
GGCCCTGCGTGTCAGTACAGTAAGTTGACATATTTATATGGTCCACATTTTAAGTCTGCCATTCGCTTCGTTTTGTGTGTAAAACTTAATGCTAGAGGGATTCTAAAACCTTCAAGAACAAGTAGAGTCATGTCAATGTCAATAAGATTTTAGAAAGTTAGAAATATTTAATAGATTGTTACTTTATGGTTGACCAATATTTAGGTGCTACACATTTTATTGGCCAGGAATGCCAGAACAAAAAGCCCGAGAATACATGATGCAGGCTTTGCTATAATAAATAACCAAAATATCCTGGGTTGGCTATGAAAGGTTGACCTCTCTGCAAGGCAAAGTCCATCTAATCAGTGCCTATTCTTCAACTCTTTCTGCACCCAACGATGGCAAAGACTTCTTTTCAAGCCATTGTAGGAGAGCAGCGCGCTAGGAACAAAAAGGTAGAGAAAAATATGGTCCCCGACGCTGCATTCATCTGCATCCAGTGTGACCGAGCCTGTACTTCGTACTTCCAGGATTGGCCACATGATGGCCTGCAAGGGAAATATATAGTCTCTTGAGACGTAAATCGCCAACGACGGTGCAGAGAGCTTTAGTGTCGTAATTCATCGCTACTCTTTTTAAAATATTATGCATAGATTTTCTACGAAAGTTATCTTTAGATGAAATGGTCTACTCATTAAATAAACTCTTCGCAAATATCGTTTTATGAATTGAAATGGAAACGTTAATTGCACTAAAATATAATGGTACACACATTGAACTTATACTTAGAGTATTTTAAACATGCATTTTTTATCTAGAGGACATCCAACCTACAGGCAATATGGAACTTTCTTGGAATGAAAACAGTAAACAGAACATATATGCATTATTTTGGGATGTCTTGTTCAAATTTACCTGGATGAGGTTACAGTTTAAAGAAACAGTCAGAGGTATTGTTACAAGAAATTACATTTTATAGATGTGTTATCATAATATAAACTACACATGAGTTTTATATAGTTACATTATAGCGGTATACGTAATCTGTAAATGTTGAATTTGAATTAATGTTCTTAATAAAGCTACTTTGTCGGTCTTTCCATGCTTGTGCAGGCGACCCATCCCATGCCCGAGTGCCTTTCTCACAGAAGATGATCTTACTTTAATACATATTTGGGGAAAAAAAGTACTTACTCTTTTGGGATATTTTCTATGGTATAATCTCCTGATGCTATTGTCACCCATTGGTTAGCCCAACATGTGCGGTGAGCGGCCTGCGGTTGCACTAATCGTCATAATCTACGTAGCGTGGTTAAAAGAAGTCCTAGGCTTAATTTAAGTTTATTATAACACTTTAGAGATCTTCTCAGAATGCAATAAAAAGGATAGTCTCTAAATTTAAATATATTAACTTGGTTCCACAGCACTAAACACTACCCTAATATATAGGCCTATGACGTCAATAATTTCCAATCATTCTGGCTTTTGTTATAGCAATTAAAAATTTACAGAACAGACATTCGATCATGTCAAAGTTTTCATGTATGGTCAATTATTTGACGCTGTTTTTTTTTTTTAAAAGACAACTCCTTTATGATGAACAAGAAAATACACTCAATATATTGCTTTTAAGGAAACATTTTATCTTTGAATTTATTACATTGAAAAATGGAAGTTAAAAAAAAAACATGTCTGTGTTTTATTCACCGAGCTTTAATATATATGGTGTGCTCAAGCAAGTAAACTGTTGGAGAAAATGCGGACTTTTAAATATAGATAAGTGCACTGTATAACACTGATCTATATATACATGTTTAAATAATAAATATTCATTAAAATTAATTACTCAGTTAATATGTATATGCAGTATTCAAAACGTTATCCAGAAAAATCAATAACCATTTCATCCTTTGATTTTGCCATTAAATTAATGTATCCGGTAAATACTCATTAAAATTAACACATTGTACTCGTATTATCGTATAACAGAGTATAAGATTACTTATATATATAATGTATGTTTAGTATATAAAATTTCATTTTATCAAATTTAAATGTTGCAATTACAATAAGTGTTGTATTTTTATTTTAGGTACTTACATGTATATATAGCTCAGTGCCCTACAGTGCACTTACTTATATTTAAAATTCCGCATGTTCTCCTCTTATTTGTTATCCATTTGAATTGATTGAGCACTCTCTCGCTCTCTCTCTCTCTCTCTCTCTCTCTCTCTCTCTCTCGCTCTCTCTCTCTCTCTCTCTCTCTCACTCTGTATATATATATATAATAATATATATAGCTCAGTTTTTTATTTATCTCGGTAATTCGATACAAATTTAAATAGCACTAATTGGAATCGTCCTTTCTTAAATTTAAATCCATCTCAGGCTTACATTTTTCCAGACATTTAAAAAAGGATAACAGATATATAAATTTATTTATATAAATAATAATATTTACCCCAGTGGTTTCCCACGGGCTATTTCTAGTATTTGATAAAAGCGATGTTTTTGTAGTATGCATGAGTTTTTAAAAATTAATTTGTATGAAAAAGAAAATAAACCATGAAGTCTACCCAACAATGACGGACTCTCACAATTGGTTGATTAAAAATTAATGATAAATATTATGTATTGTGTCAATGCTTCAATCCCTTGTAGACTAATAACATTGATTACTTGTAGCAATTGTACTATAATGATTTGCTATGCGATCTCTCAATCAGAAAATTGTTTAACTTCTCATCAATTAGCAGGTACGAACAGCATTAACAGCATCTCATTCTTTAAAGAAGGTGACTTCCAGTTCTGTGAAAAGTCCGTAGTCACAGTAATGGATGACTACACTTACAACGTTCATTGTGATACTGTTATGTTTATTGATTCACTAAACATCTACATAGATAGTCAGTGGTTATTGCAAACAATCAACATTAGTGGAGGTATACCATTATAACTTAGTATTGAAACTAAAGAATTCTTACATTAAGCGAAAGTAATTATTATATTTGAACTAACCTAACATTTTTAATGTAAACAAACAATTATTGCTTTTTGTGTGTATACAAAGAAAAACAAATTCTATTGAAATCTGCATTGTTGATTCCTTCACTTAAAGTCGTCTTTTTTTAATTAAACAACTGGCTGAAGTTTATGTGATATTAACTCATGATTTTGAAGACATACACCTTAGACACGTCACTGAGGCTTTATGCACACAGTTCGATCTGAATACTTAAACTATGGACGATGGGGCTGAATGCGGCTTACCTAGGTCCATAACTTTTTCTTAGATGTGCACAACATGATTGCGTAAAGAGGGATTATACATTTTCTTCATAGGCTTAAAATCTAGATTGTGTCTCCATTAGCAGTTTACAGAAAAATAAAAAGTTAATCGAGTTTTGAGAATAAAATTATGTTTTTGTTTGTTTTACTAGAGATTCAAGTTTTCTTTGTTTATTGAACAGGACTCGATGATGAATTGAGGCTACTTGCTTGGAATACATCGACTATACGGTCAAGCCGATTTTACAAAGCTTTTGAAGGGAGTACCAATGGATATAATTGCACGTCTTCTCTAGTTAATACGACTAATGCCGACGTAAACAACAAGGATATTCTCCTCAATCATTATAGTAAATTATTCGTTATTGTTGGTTTTACAATTGACTTTACTATTTGTTTTTCTGTTGTTTTTGTTTTTAGTTTTTTTAATGTATAGCTTTTAAGGGTTAAAAATGTATTTACATATATGCCCTTTTAAAAATGGACGATACTTATACAGAGATGAAAAGAACGAACATAATTTATTTTTATGTCTGATAAGTAAATACACTGTCGTTTTTTATCATTGGTTAGAATGTGTCACCAATCATCATTCTTTTGCGCATTAAGTGCGAAAAACGATTAGGTTTTGTTCGCACTTCGGTTGGGTTTACGCCAGCTTACTAGCCTATTGTTTGCTGTGGTTCTGGACTAAGGACTGACATCCTGTTCAATTGTTTTATTCATTCCTAGACATATTGTATCTCTGACTTGTAAGTATAGTACATCCCAAACATAAGGGCTAAGGTTGACATAGCACTGTAAATATTTTATTCCCTAAATTAATATCAATTACAATGCATGTGAAATTTGGTTAAAATGTTAATTAATTTGCACATTAACACTTTAACATATACAATATATTTCCATTGCATGGCATATTTTTCAAGCAAAGAAACATTTTAGTATAATTATTTCTAGTGTGATTATAAATAAGCTGGGCTATAATATTTTGCTCAAAACGAAATCATCTATTCCAGTGTTGTCAAGCTTAGATGGTCCATGTCAATTATTCAGATTGGTCAAATACAGCAACAGTGAAGTTTACAGCTTCAGTGACTCTGGTCATCTTGCCTTCATGTACATGATAAATTACGGAACCATCCCACTGATACCATATAAAGAAATACATTATAGTGTGTCAACTGCTGGAGTTATACTTGAGCTCTGTGAAGTTCATTTGGTTCAAGGTGAAAAATATTTTGTCTATTGCAACTAAACTTAAGAAGAAATAATATTTTATCAGAAGAATCTTTTTTTATTCTATCATGATTTTTTGTTGTGTTATTTAATTTGTAAATACAATAGTAATAAACTTGCTGATTGATTGTTTTCCAATAATGACACAATGTACGCTTGACGCTGCATTTTATAGGGAGGATATATATTTACGGAATCAAGCTAATGAGGTATTCAAATCATTAGCCATTAGTTGTAAAGGTTTACCTTTTCTATATTATTAACAATAAACAATATCATAGACTATTAATATCTATTTTATAATCATATGTTATAAACCAACCGATTTGACGGGGATAATTTAATTGACCAAACTAAGATAAATAAACACATTATAAGTCTTAATAAACTCGTCTAGAATGCGTTACCCAATGTAAACAACTGTGGACTATATCAGTAGCGAATCCGGGTTGTTGCGCTGGTTGCGTTCTGCATTAGGCAAACAATTTGAGTAAAGGAGTAAAGGGCATTAACGTAATCACACACTTTTCTCTTTAAATTTAAAATATTTTGGGGTCATCAACGACAGGTCTACACCACGTTCCAAATACATCGGCTACACAATTGCTGTATTTCTTTTTTTAATTTATATCTCTCTTATTCTTTATCGCTTCCCGTGGCGCATAAGGCAGCAACATAGGTCCGCCAGGCCTCCCTATCCTGGGCGAGCCATCTGATTTCATGCCATATTTTGTTGGTGGCCTTTGCTTCCTCGTCCATAGTTCTCCTCCACGTTCCCATTGGTATTCCCCTGCGTCTTTTTCCTGGTGGTGTCCATTTCAATGCACTGCTTGGGAGCCTCTTTTTTATCCATGCGAAGGATGTGACCCGGCCATCTCCATCTTCTTTCTTGATTTTCTCGATGATGAAGTTTATTCCAGTTCTTTTGCGAACTTCACTGTTGGAAATGTGGTCTTCCCAGTTAATCTTTAAAATGCGTCGGATACATCTTCCTTTAAACCCTCTAAGTCGGCTTTCGATTTTGGTATTCGTCTTCCAGGTCTCTGCAGCATAGAGAAGGACTGAGCGTACATTTTACTTGTATAGTTTCAGTTTTGTTCTTAGTTGCAGAGAGGATGACTTCCATATTTTCACCAGTTTGTTGAAGGCCTGAAAACATTTAAGAAAGTAAATTAAAATAAATATTGTAATCGGTTTAAAAAATGGCATTTAAAAAAAAGAAAATTTGAACTCTCCACGGCTAAGAATCGAACAGCCGTCTCCCGCATGCGTCTAAAATAAAAATGTTAATCGAAAAACGGAATACCGGATTCTGGTTTTGAAACCGAAAACCGGTTTGGATTTTCAAAACCAGATTTGGGTTTGTTGGTTGGAAGTTGGAAGATATTCATTTCATCAAGTATAATACCTTTTTTTTATTCTAATGGAAATCTTTTTATTAAATAAATAATGTTGGATTTGCACAAAATATTTCCTGAAATGGTTTGCTAACACAGATTAGTCTTAGATATTTTCTTATTTGTGTTTACAAATACCAACTATGGCTTGCGATAAGAAAAAGATCAAACCAATCGTTAAGTCAAAATTAATATGAATCTTTTTACATGTCGGCTCATCTTTTAGATGTGCGCTGCTCTTTGATGTACACAATGGAGAGACGCAAACTAGCCCTTTCCTGTAACCCTGAACAATTCGGCTAGACGCCGCGTCTGTGCTGTATTATTAATGGCACTATTAAATACACATTCTTTTGATTTGTCCTACGTGAAACCTTTCAATACATTATTTTACAAGTTACCATTTATGCCTCTTAAACGCTTCTTAATATTATGGTCAACGATAATCGGTAATTTGATTATAACTATTGACAAATTGAAAGCTTGTATCGGTTTTAATCTATATTTTTTTTTAGTTCTAAAGAAATGTATGGCACTGTATGGTAAAGAGTACACAATCATACTGTAATTACACAAATTAACCCTTTGAATGCCCTGCAAACACTAATTAACTTTAAAGTACTTTTTAAATATACCTACAAAACTACGCACATTTGGCTTTTTCCGGCATGTGACTTGTGACATTGCGCGGGGGGAGGGAGGGGGGTTTGATATCCGGTTTTAAACCCGATTTATAGAACCGAAAACCGGTTTAGGAAAAAAACAATTTTAACATCTCTAGTGTAAAACATAATTATCCGATTTTACTTACTGAAAACATTTTAGGAAAGCTTTAAGTCCTGAAATTCTTCACAAATTTTTAAAAAAGTAGTAAGTCTTATTACTGGAAATAAAAATAAAAAGTAGACAAAAAAGGTAACAATAGGGAATCGAACTCAGGTAGTCGGATAAGCTAAACACTCAGCTAGAGCGAACATACACCAAAAGCGAAATCGCAAAACTAATATATGAGACTATAAGGTCACGTGTCTTTAAATTAACCAATGGGGATCGGATTCCGCAGACACATATTACGAAATTTGGGTTTGTGTTGAACAAAACATGATCGGTTTGCGCAATCAAGCTACCCATTAAATGAATTACATAATAATTTCAATGAAAATAAAGTTTATTAAACTTTGACATCTGAATTTATTCATTATAGTTTTTCTTGGTTTTCTTGTATTTGTATCTATATGTATGTAGTGTAACAGAAGAAAACGCTTTAGTTGGCTTGGCTGTATCTAGCTTTGGTATTTTATAGAGCTATTTTTGTTTTTTCCAAACGTAAAGCCAAATAATATAATCCACTTTGTTTTTTGTTTTCTCAGAGTGTACAGAAATACCTAGATACACAATACACTGTAACAGACAAAGTAATTGTTTAAACCAAACGGATGGTTGTCTGTTTAGCACCGGTCAATGTGCATCTGGATGTCCAGTTGGATTTACTGATGAGTGCTGTACACATTGTAAGTAGGGACTTAAAAAAAATATATAGAGACAATATGTGTCAGTAGTTGTTTAGTATAAATTTGTTTAGAATATATTTGTTTCGTATAGATTTGTTTAGAAAAAGTTTTGTTTTGAATTCTTAGTAAAATTGTAGTGATTAGCATAAACTGGTTTCGCAGCCATTTGTTGACAATATTTGTTTAGTATACATTAGTTTAGTATATTTTTGTTTAGTATAGATTTGTTTAAATCCATTGTTTTACGTCTGGGCATTGAAAACTAAAAAAAAACGCTCCGTCTTTAGCCCAGTATTTGTGTGTTTTTCACTTGTGCTTATGCCGTTAATCATTAACGTTTTTATTACCATGTTTTAAATAAACACGCTTAACTAATAAATATTAACAATCACATGCATGCTAAAGTAAGGTGTGAGACATTTTTTTTGATTAAGTGAAAAGGTTTTTTGTTAATTTATTTTATACACGAGCGATTATGTACCTGAAATACAAAATATAGAAAAGCAAACGAAACTTTAATTTTACAGTGGAATTGGTAGACATAGACGAAACACTTTTTCATAAATAATCTTAAAATTTACGTAAAACGATGGCTTTTTATGTTTTGTATGTATCCACTTCAGTAAACAAAATATAGAGAGATGGAAAAATACACGAGATACAAAGAGAGATGGTTAAAAATACACAAGACACAGAGAGAAATAAACATTTGAGCGAAATACAAAGAGTTATGGACATAAAAATGTGACACATAAAGTGATGCACGAATAACGTAAACATATTGAGAGTTATTTTTTTCAAGTAAATGATACATTAAATAAGATTTGTACTATATTGTACCCAAATATCTCCGTTTAAATAATTGAATTTTCATCAAATTTTCTGAAACAAAAATCTGATTTTTATCTTAAGGTAACTATTTCTACATTCTCTTTAATGTATGCATTTATTTATATTTAACTTTTAGATATAATTTTTCATCCTAAATCGGTTAGCCAAAAATATATATACACAATGCATTATTGTAAAGAAAATGAAAAAGCATTATTTTTTTTAGATCTTTATATTATTAGTTGTTAACACAATCTAAATACTTGATTGCGGTTCTACGATAATTGTAGCATATGTTATAACATGTCATTAGTGTTTTAAAATAATACATTTAAGCAATTATATTTAATTTAAAAAACAATAAAAGCACAATCCATAAGGAAAATGCACAAGTAAAATACTATTGGGGCAGGACAGTGGCGTAAGTATGGAAAATGGCGCCTGTGGCACTTGTTGAATTTGGCGCTTTTTAATATTGTTTTTTTTTAATTTATTATTAAGCTAACAAGGAGATTTTTAAACATGGTCGGATGTTGAGTTGCTGCGAATAGATTGGATACGTGCGTACAATTGTAAATAAAAATTCAAAACATTTCATCCATTGAATGTGATACGTGGTCAATGAAAACATTTTTTTTTTGTTTTTTTAAATGGCGAAATACAAAAAAGACCACAAATAGGCCACAGCTTTTCAGATAATGAGTAGCATAAAATATTGTGTCAGGATTAGAAAAATTAAACTATTATGTAAATATTAAATAAACGGGCTTTATATAAATTTAGTTAAAACGATGCGAGTTTTTGAAATCTGGGATAGGGAAGATGTGGAAAATGGGTTAATGACTTCAATTGATTTTTTCTAATTATTTGTCAGATAGGTATTATTAAATTGCTTTAAGCGTCAGTTTGGCGCCTATCGCAGATTTGCCTTTTCATTTAGACTTTGGCCACTGTAGCTAGCTTAGATACATTTTTATTTACAACTCGATCATTTGGAATCTATTTAAATGTATAAATCATATTCCTATTATTTTCTAAATCTTTAAGGTAACATATTGTATGACTTGGCACCCAAAGTGATTGTATAGCCACTACAACGACACGCTTGTACGAATTCCATCACCAGAAAGCACAAATATATATTAAGTTACTTGAGTAAGTTTAGAGGCTTCTGGAAATCTTATGTACCCATAGGCCTCATCGCTGGTAAAGTGTGGAAACCATAAGAACGATTGCATCAAGAGCACACCCGTTGGCTAACGCAAGGAGGATAGACCCTGCTGCTTATTCGAGATCTCTCGCACCACTCAGATGCTGCGAGCCTCGGTGGAGACGAAGCAATGTGCGCATCATTCCCACCTCAACCCTTCCCTGGTGACTGAATGTCCAGACATATAGTATGGTATTTGCGTTGCCGGGCGACAGTGCAGATATACGAGTGAACAGCAACGATAATGGTCCGAGGGAAATTTCACAGTGAAAAACGCAATGAAGTGTTGTGGCTGCGGAGACCTTAACCTTTGTTACACGTGGGGAAGTTGGAGCACAGACAGAATATTGTTGTGCCCCCCCCCCCTTCTTTGGTTCACTTTTGAATATCGTTACGCCATTGACGTAAGAGCCTAGAGGCTAGTTCGGTTTTATTTTTTGAGGCAATTATAGAATGGTTTACATAGTATGGACACTTTCTTTTTATCTTTTAAGTATAGTGAATACACTTCTTTAGAAAAACTATTCAGTAAATGTGTTCTATTTAATGTCAGTTGATAACTAAATCAAATTTGAAGAATTGCTAATATTTATTTAACTTACATAGCTTGGAGATTATTATGTCTAATGGACAAAGTCACTATGAAATTATGAAAAAAACGAAATTAACTTTATATTTTCTAACCACTTTTGTTTTTCAGCCAATTGGTCACTCTGTTTTCACCAGCGGCATTTATGTCAATAAATTACGTTCAGTTTAGAAATCAGCAGACGTGAACGGACTAAATAATTAAAAAGGTTAAAAATAAAAATAAATAAATATTTTTGATGAAAATGTAAGCCCAAGTTTCAGATTTTTTTATAATAAATTTAAAACAATTATAATATAAAAAATAGCTGTATTTTATTTCAAAATTTCAACAGTTCACTAAACTCGATCTCATGAAATACCAAGCAACTTTAACATCTGATTTCACTAATGGAGAATGAACATAAGTCGATGCCTCAAGCTGATTAGTTTTTAATGTTAATAAACAACATGGTGTCATTTAGTGAAAATACTATTGAACTTTATGATTGTTTCTTGAAATATGTATGCATGTATTATAGTTATATTTTGAATTTATTTAGACAATAATCGTCGCTTATAAAATATTATACAATTTAATTTATCTAAAAATATTATGAAACGGCTTCACCCAAAGTCGTATTATTTGTAATGCCTAGAAAGCGCTGTGTCTAAGGACTAAAAGCGCTTTGGGACCAAAAACAAAAGTCAAAGCTACAAGTTAAGTTTTTCAAATCATTAATCTGGAGATTGATGTAGGCCTATTCTAATATCATCATGGACTTGGAAGTATTCATTTATAAATCAAAGGTATCTCTATGAAGCTGATCACAGCAAAAAGTGGTTTTTTACCTTAAATACATTTCCAGTAATTTTTATGCAGACAAAATTGCACATGGATATTCATCAAATAAATCTATCTTGAAATGTAAGCATTGGCTTTGGCACATTTAAAAAAACAACAACATACAATTTAATAACTACCACACAAGCCTTTTATACATGTTCACATATTCATAATATTTCACTAATCATCCATATACTACAAGCCTAAAGAATGAGGTCTATGCACAAGTCCTTAGAGATAGAAGTTTGGTCGCGTGATGAGGTTTAGTCTAAGAAAAAACATGGCGTTTTACACATCTTGGAATAGAGTGAGATGATTCGTAAAAATATCATTTTAAGACATTCTAGATTATTGTGGTGTCTTAATCACCACACAGGCTTGTGATAGCGACTCATGTACAAGTAATAAATAATATCACCACACAGGCTTGTGATAGCGACTCATGTACATATAATAAATAATATCACCACACAGGCTTGTGATAGCGACTCGTGTACAAGTAATACATAAGGGCCAGGCTTTGTTTAAAGAGTATTTGCTGATAGACATTAATTTTAAACTACTAGACGTAACTAGACTAGTTGAGACAAGTTATGAGTGATGTTCTGGTTTACGACAGTTTGGGCTTACTATTAATACTTGATTTGAAGTAGCAATAAAGAAATGGTCTGCATATAATGTGAGCAGTATAATTGACAATTCACGAAAGGTAGGTGTTCTTTTTTTATTGTCTTCCACTTTTTTAAAAGTTCCCTTGTCCCATTCTCAAGCAAATATCATAGGCCTAATAATAATAATAGATATCGCCATTTAAGGCACGGGGGCTTAGAATGGGCTAGCCTAATATCAGTATTAATATTAGTAAACTGGCCTAGCCATTCCATTAGTAATATTTTGGCTGGTTGTTCTCTTCTGATAACAGATAATATTTTAATATAATAATTAATAATAGGCCTAAGTGATACTTCAATTTTTAAAATTATTTTAATTATTTTATTAAAATTCATTTATCATTTAGGCTACTAACTACAATCAAGAAGGCCTATGATGTATGATGATTTATAATTATCATCAGGGTTACCTTGTTTTACATAAAGCCTACATATTAGATATAATATATAGGCCCTAGGCCCTATATTAATAATTTAGGCCATTTTAGACCTAACTATATTTGATGCAATTTGCAATACTGTTTTGATTAATCTCACAACTCGATCATTATAAGTAAATTAAAACGTGCAGGCCTCGGGCAGATAAAGTAAAAGTATTGAATATACCAATGTAAATATTGATGCTTGATGAGCTAGTAATCTGTAGCATATAGGCAAAATGAATTAAAAACCAAATTAATATTTTAATGTGATGTTATTTATTATAAAGATAATAATATGATAATATTACCAATCATTAAAGTATAGTTTAGAAAATTAATGAATGTATAGACTACTGAGATTCTATTAGGGATACAGTTCCCTTCAACATCTGAAAATATGTTTCATCTCCCATGCCCATATGCATATATATTCTACCAATGCTATAACTATAAGTAAATTATTAATTTTTTATGGTTGCATTGTCTCATACTTTAATATACATTTTGCATTTATACTTAATTATTTAATAATATTACTGTACCCGGTATGATGTTATTAAATTAACAATATTAAATTGGTTACTTATATAGCGCTTCTATCCATGCTATTTCAGCATGCTCAGTGCGCTCTGTAAACACACTGCTGCCTGCTGGCGCAAATATGTTTACAGGCCCAAAACTCCTGCAGGGCGACAGGGATCCGTCGGCGGCCGGGCTAGAACCCGCGACCTGTCAGATGGTTTTTGGTTGACAGTCCGGTGATCTAACCGCTAGGCCAGCGTATAAAATTGAAATGGTATTTATTAATAAAGTAATTGTCTTTAAAATATATAATAACAGAATAAACAGTTTAATTATTGAAATGTAGGCCTAATTTCATTCTCTCAATACCTAAGTAAACTAAAGGACATGGATTTATGTGTTACCGGGTACTAAAAATGAACATTGAATATTTTAACATTTATTTGTACTGGTATTGAAGTAAAAAAAAATGCCTGACATTATATGTTTGCTGAAATGTTAATTTCTTTTTTCCTTTGATATTAGGTCATTGAAGTAGAATTTGAATGAGGAATGAAGTCAACTAGTTGCAAGCCAATATTAGGACTTATGGATGCAGTAGAATGCATCCATAGATCACATTCATGCATGACATCATTCTACAACAAATTAAAGTATCCCATCTGACCGAATTGATCCATGGAGCCTGTGAAGCAGCTGTCATCACTTTTGGTGGCCACAGCATACTTGGGAATGTGTGGCCAACACATTTTCCAGCCACCTTTAATGTACCCACAGTAAAGTCATTTACTGGTACCCATCAGAGCTGGGTAGACTCAGGGGCATTCTTAAAACCAGAGAATAAATTCTAGCCTTCACAAAAATTCTAACTCAGGACCTTGGGAATGCTAGCCCAACGTGATGTCTGCCACCTGGCCCCATGTCTGCATCAAAACATTCAGGGCACAGCATGCACCAAAACATGAGTTTAAAGACTGTCATTCAGGGCACAGCATGCACCAAAACATGAGTTTAAAGACTGTCATTCAGGGCACAGCATGCACCAAAACATGAGTTTAAAGACTGTCATTCAGGGCACAGCATGCACCAAAACATGAGTTTAAAGACTGTCATTCAGGGCACAGCATGCACCAAAACATGAGTTTAAAGACTGTCATTCAGGGCACAGCATGCACCAAAACATGAGTTTAAAGACTGTCATTCTGGGCCATTCAGGGCATAGCATGCACCAAAACATGAGTTTAAAGGCCGTCATTCAGAGCACAGCATGCACCAAAACTTATGTCCACCAAAATAAGGTCACCCTTTTTGCTAATGCTAAGAATTAAACAACTCTACATGACAAAAATATTACCTGGTACCTACTCTGCCATTCTACAATAAACACAAACATGAAATCTTAAATAATAAATATTATTATTTGGGAAGACTTGTTTTTTTATTTTTTTATTATATTTACAAATTACCAATACTAATGCATTTTCAATTACTTTTACCATAGACCTTTATTTCTGGCATGATATTCAACAGGGTTTAATATAAAATAAAATACTATAAAAATAATGCTAATATATATATATATATATGTATATATATATATATATATATATATATATATATATATATATATATATATATATTTGCAATAAATTAAAACATTCATGTATGCATGATGTCATGTCGTTTTCTTTTTTTCAAAATAACGGCATGTCCTTTAAACAATCAAAACACAAATTCTCCTTTAACAGACAGTAAGCGAATTGAAAACTCCAAAGTGATATTGTGAACAATAAGTTAACATATTTTTATCTCATTTAGCAGTGTCAATTACTAAAGCAATTCTTTTTGGCATGACTTGCTTTTGACATCAATTTGCGTCTGATGATCCACAATAACATTCAATTCCAGTAGCTGACACATTAAATCTACATATGGAAAAAAACATAATAATAAATGACAAGATATTTTTTTTCAACAACATGTTTTTATTTATATCATAACTTTTCAGTTACTCTTATGCCCACTACTATTGACTACTAGTACACAGTTTCCAACATATTAATACAGTACAATTTAAGTGTGCTAAAAATATTAAAATATCCATACATTGAGCTACTGTATGTGAATAATTTTATATAATACTATTATAGTAATAATTTCAACTAAATACAATTCGGATAACACAACACTGTATCGTAATCATTTTAATTTATATTAGGCCTAATTAAAATAATTTTCTAAATTATACATTTAAAATTTAAAAATTACCAAAATTCATAAGATGTCTTTTTATGTAGGCCTTCTGGTATATGGGTAAGTGGTATATGTGAGCGAATAAAATTGGAGCTGCTCCAGTTGATGACTATGTGAAATAAGTAAACAATAATGCTGACTATACTATGTACCAATGTGTTAAAATTAAAAATACACAGATAAGTTATAATTATTGATAAATATATAGCTTTTATAGTTATAGATTCACTACCATTCACTATAATCAGTCCTATTTCTATTGATGATGATCCACAGACAACCTAGGCCTAGACTATCAGATTATATTGTAGGGTTGGTAGGCCTATACTATCAGATTATATTGTAGGGGAGGTAGGCCTAAACTATCAGATTATATTGTAGGGATGGTAGGCCTAGACTATCAGATTATATTGTAGGGGTGGTAGGCCTAGACTATCAGATTATATTGTAGGGGTTGTAGGCCTAGACTATCAGATTATATTGTAGGGGAGGTAGGCCTAAACTATCAGATTATATTGTAGGGGTTGTAGGCCTAGACTATCAGATTATATTGTAGGGGTTGTAGGCCTAGACTATCAGATTATATTGTAGGGGTTGTAGGCCTAGACTATCAGATTATATTGTAGGGGTTGTAGGCCTATACTATCAGATTATATTGTAGGGGATGGTAGGCCTAGACTATCAGATTATATTGTAGGGGTGGTAGGCCTAGACTATCAGATTATATTGTAGGGGTGGTAGGCCTAGACTATCAGATTATATTGTAGGGGTTGTAGGCCTAGACTATCAGATTATATTGTAGGGGTTGTAGGCCTAGACTATCAGATTATATTGTAGGGGTTGTAGGCCTAGACTATCAGATTATATTGTAGGGGTTGTAGGCCTATACTATCAGATTATATTGTAGGGGATGGTAGGCCTAGACTATCAGATTATATTGTAGGGGTGGTAGGCCTAGACTATCAGATTATATTGTAGGGGTGGTAGGCCTAGACTATCAGATTATATTGTAGGGGTTGTAGGCCTAGACTATCAGATTATATTGTAGGGGTTGTAGGCCTAGACTATCAGATTATATTGTAGTTTCACCCCCCCCCCTCCCATCCATCCTATATTATAGGCATAGGCCTACCCAATTGATGCAAGCTAATCATAAATTACACAGTAAATGTAAAAATACTGCTCAGTTATTAATTTACAAATAAAAGAGTAGTCCTACATACATACTTATTTATATGCTTATCCGGTTTTAAGGACAATGAGGCTAAAACTAATTAAATTAATGACTTTTGTCATGGTGTAATCACTTCTTAGAAGTGTTCAATTGTTATAAAGTATTATACTTAATTACTAAACAAAACAAAACAAAATGTAAATTATTATAATTAGCCTAATTATTTAAGGCTATTCTAATAGAGCTTTAACTTAAGATTGTATATGCCTACTGGACTATATTTAGTAGTCTTAATTATTATAAAAATGATTTAGAATTTTTTAAAAGCCAATCAATAACAAAGTAATATGCCTACACTGTAGGGCATATGATTTGCATGGCGTATACTTCATATAGGGCCTATCATATAGAATATAATTTAAATATAGGCCTATGTATTAATGCATAGGCCTAGTAGACTGTAGAGTATTATAATATATACTTTTATATATGCAGGCCTAGAATTATAGGCCTACACGCAACGGCATTCTTTATATTATCATCTAAAAATAAACCATATTTGTCCATATTACCATAATTTTAATTATTTTTTTTGTTAGTCGGCTTATTTTCTTATTAGTTTATTAGGCTAGGTTTAAAGTTTAAGCAGTATATTTTGGCTAGGCCGCTTTAGCTTTGCTTAGCTACAAGTTACTGAAAATGTTAAAAAGATATTTATAATTAATGAATTGAGTATTAGGCTTATCTATTCATAGATAAAAACGATTGAAGACTTATGCAAAAAAATCTAGGCCAAGTTGTATATTGTATGGACTTACCGTGGTTAACCATTGACGGCAGTGAAATTTTATAACACGGAAGTCGTTTTATTCGATGTTTTAGGAACATAATACTCTGTTGTTTTGCAAAAAAAATATTGGCGTCGTATTTTGACATGCATTTAAGATGCTTGTATCTGTCAGTGAAAATAGATGAAACATATTTTAACTTCACTGCGTGATGATTTTAAGTCAAAATGTGAGCATCCAACTACAGGACAATGAATGAACACTTCCATGTTTATCAATCTATATAAACCTCATCACGTGACCGGAAAATACTTCTGCATAGACCTCATTATTTCAATGTATCGGAACTCTTGGCGACTTGGTTTTGAAAGTAGCGAATACAGACAGATGGTAACATCATAGACTATAATATTCATGGACCGCTTGCTTTAGTTTTTTTATGCTATTATCTTCTTTTTTGTAATTCCCGATTCTAAATAAAAAAATTGTCATACAAGTTCCGTTTTATAAAATCGATTTTTTTCGACTTATTTGAATACTTGTAGGCCTATTAATCCTTTTATCATTGACTATAATAAGATGGACCGCCTGCTCTATTTTAATGCTTATGTTCTTTTTCCGTGCGCACACAACACTGATCTATAAATGCTTCCGCTCTGTACAACTTTCGATTTTAATTTGTCATTGAGAAAATCATAGCAATTAAATAAAACGGAACTTGTATATCAATAACTTTATTTCCTGTATAGCAATTACTTTATTTAGAATCGGAAATTCAGAAAATCAGTATTTCGAGTCATCATATAAGCATAAATAATAAAGCAAGCGGTCCATGCATATTATAGTCTATGGTAACATCAAGAGGACTGCTTGCGCTTTTTTTAGTGCTTAACTGTGGTGTTTTCGGTGCGCAACAAATAAAGCGTGATCCATAATACTTTTGCTGTATACAAATTTCCATTTTGCGCATTATTTGGTAGTCTTGTACTGAGACAATAGGGCGTTTGCAATCACGTGACAAAAAGCACGTGATTTGTGATTACTTTCTGTAATGGTGTACAAGTAATAATGGCCGCTGTATTAATAAAGTTTCATATAGGCTCAAGCTTTTTTTAAATGACCCTAGCCTAATCACATTAATCAATTAATCTACAGTACTACTATTTACCTCATTATTTTTTAGTAGGATAGCCAATATTCAGAAGTGAATTTTGCATGATAAAGAAGTACTTCACTTTCACCACGTTACATTTTTACCTCAAGTAGGTTTTTATATTTACACAAATACGTCACTAAAATAGAGTAAAAAACTAAACCACGCCCACTGAGAACGCTCTATACCTACAACGATATTATTGAGTTACATCTTTGTTGCTTCTGTTTAAACTTTTAAAGTTTAAATTCTCGGACAACAACTTGTTACTGGAAAAGTTTATAGTTTTCCATTAATAAAATCATAGCGAATTACTAAACATAGGTCTATAATTCCGTTTGTAATTGTAAATTTCAAAACAGGAGTGTTAGTACCGTAATATGTAGTCTTGTACTGAGACAATACCTACAACAATATTATTGAGTTACATATTTGTTGCTTCTGCTTTGTCTTCGTTATTTCAACATCAGATTTTCAAGAGTAATAATTTGATAAATCGATATTGCAGCAAATTCCAAGTTACATTAAAATATATGTTCTACGTCTGTTCACCAGAACGCCCAGAGGTTAACTAGAGATCCTTGGTCTCTCTATCACATGACTCCACCGCTCGTGATTTAACCAAATGACATACCACAAGACTTTCTCAAGATCGTGAACAAAACTTTTCATATATATATTTCTAAAAGGGAACTAAGGGAAACAATTGCACCGCATCTTCATGGCTACTCTATCGCAACATAAGTTATCTCCATTTGACCAAATTAAACCTTGACATGGAGTTTACTATTCATCAAAAAGCCAGCGGTCAATCGTTTTATGGTCTTTGGTAATATCTAAGCAATATTAATATGCCCATAGGGCCTACATGTGTATGTCTATACAATTTTGAAAAAGGCCCCCAAATGTGGCTGAGCTTATTTTTTTTTTAAAATAGCATAAAGATTAGGTTTTAAGAACAGCCTATGTAAATAGATCATCTCCCTTTCTGTTTGTCTGCCTCACACACACACACACACACACACATGCACACTTACACATGCACACACACACACACACACACACACACACACACAGATACATACACGCGTATGTGCATGATTAAAAAAAAAATACATATATTTTAGAACTGTAGTCTATTGATTAAAAGTCTGATGGTAAAATCTCTACATCTCGATTCATTTATCTATACCATTTTATTTATTTTATTCTTTTCTCTATCATGTAGCAAATATAAATCTAGGTTTATATTGTGTAGGTCTTTATATTGTCATTTCTTTTCCCTTTAACTCATTCTTTTCTCAGTAAACTTTTAATTAAGTATTTGAAGTTTATGTTCAGAAATTAAAATCTTTAAAAAATTAAGTTTTCCATTTTTGTATAAAGTACAAAAGTATTTAGAAAGAGTAAAAATAAAAGTATTTTTAAGACTATAATAATTAGAACGCCAGCACAATTTAATAAACTTGAACTCTTTGATAATTATCTTTAGAATTATCAACTTATTATCCTTATTCCCACTTCCCATCTTGGAACAAAATATGATTTTGAAATTAAAAAAGGTTTATTCGATGAACAGTTTAGATTTTATAAACATTAAAAAAACACTTATAGAAAACACAACAGTTTAAAAACAATACTTTGGTATATAAATAAATATTTTTGTTTTTGACAAATTTTAGAATTTATATTAGGGGAGAGCGGGGTTGTTGTCATACCTTTTATGTTTTATTTTATATTTAAAAAAAACTATTGGGTCAATTTGTGTAAGATCTATATTATTTAGAAGTTTAATTTTATAGGGAGCAGTACTACCTAGAACAGACTGTAACTTTTATTTTAATTGTTTAATAAGTAAATATTAATCAAATTTGCTGAAATTTTGCAGACACTTTATAAACACATAAAGGTTTTATATGTGACCCTCCACGACGAAATGAGTCGCTTCTCACCTCGGCCTATTTTGAGCTAGAGTCAAAAATATGTGTTTTGGGTCAAAAGGATCGATTTTGGGATTTCGATTATTTCTAATTATTTATTCATTTCTGCACACATCTGTAATAATGTTTTTTTGAAATTAAAACTATAACTTATTTAAAAATTAATTTAAAAAAATACCCTGTAAGATTTTCATGTGAAATCTGCGTAAAATTGACCTTATTGAGCATATTTTTGAACGCTCTTTTCTTCATAATCCTTTCGAGCTAACTCGCCATGTTTGGCATCATTGGAAAGAGAATTCTCCCGTTCATTATTAATGTCTAACGTACACGTATGCTTTAAAAATATCAACCAACCAAAAGGCTTAAATTAATAAAGGTGTTTTCGAAAAATAATGTAAATAATGCTGTCACTAAGAAGGGAAAACCGTTTTTTCATTGGACGATACGAGCACGTGACTTTTTCTAACCAACCCCAGCGAGTGTTTATGCTTAACTTTTTCATCATGGCTGCCTCCATTAGGAAAGAATCTACTATCGCTAAAGCACTTAATTCGGCAAGATTTGCAAATATTAATGATGAAAAAGATTTAGAAAGTGTCGAAAATATTATACAATAGTATTTTACAACACCAGCATTGGATGACACTGACGGATCTAGCTCTAGTGGCGAGTCTGAAGCGAGTGACGACGAAGAGAATGCATCTGCTCTGCGTAGGCCTACAGTCTACACTCGATCAACTTGGATCTAGGTCTAGTGATGACGAAGAAAGTGACCCACCTTTGATTGAAGATGTTGTTATAAACAATCAAAGCTATAGTGTCGTCATACAGCCGGACGAAGAAAATAATAAGGTGGCATCTTTTGATTGCCGGTGCTCGCTAATTTCATCGAATAGCTCTGCCTCGACCTCAATCAAAAAAGTTCACAGCTGATGAGATTTTAGGGCGAAGGCTGGGCATGCAGGAATTAACAGAAGGTAGGCCTAAATATATTATTCAGCCTTCAAGTGTTATTCATAACTTTTTTAGGGCTAGGCTTATGCAATTGATCTTGCTATTACTTATAACTATAACTGACTATAACTAGAACGAGATATTAAACAATAAAAAATAGGCTAATTTAGGCTTATTAATTAATTTACTAGGCCTAAGCCACTACGCTTATACTTATAACTTATACTACTATTAAAACCGTTACTAATACTAAATGAATTACTTAGAGCTAGACTTTAGGCGTATGTGCCGTTGCCTAATTATTATGTCATCAAAATCCAAAAATGGTTGCTAAGGAAATTCTTAGTCCGAAAAATAGATTAAGTAAAATCAATTTTTCTCAAAATCAGGACTTGGATAGTGGCTCCAATAAAATATTCATAACTAAAAAAGTTACAGTCCGATTTTCAAGCGGTTTTCACCATTGAACTCAGAATTAAAAGATATATAAGAAAAGATAAAAATCTCAAAATGACCATCAGGTGAGAAGCGACTCATTTTGTCGTGGAGGGTCACATATTATCTTAAAAATTTTGTTAAATTACAAATATTTAGGTCACAAATCTATTTTTAGTAACAGAGTGGAAAAATTCAAGATAAAAAACATGGGGTACATTTTTTTGCTGTAACTTTTCACCAAACTGTCAGAATAAGTTTATATTTGCACAATATCTTTCTTATAGCATTCCCTATGGTGTGAACTACCACAGATATTATATCCTAAAGCTTTCACCACTTATCACTCCGCAAAAATGACCTATTTTAAATGAATATTTTTCAACTATTAAATATGGATAATTCACAAACTATGACAGATAGGTCAAAGTTGATAGTTCACACTATAAACAATAATGTTTGAAGTCTGCACACAAAATTTGGTGATGATTGCTTGAAAAGTGTTCAAAATATGACCCAAAAACCAATGGCGTACCGCAATTTTCGTCAAAGTTTTTAAAAGCCTTTTTTTGTCAAATTTAAGAGCTCATTTAAAGCAAAATTATGTCAAACCACCTTAGTGGCCACCTGCTTGGTAGGGAAACCCTTCAGCTTCTTCCTGCTGCTCTTCTAAGGCAAGCCTCCTCCTCCTCTTTGCTCTTCTGGCCTCTAAAGATGCTGCAGTGGCCTGTCGATGATCATTGATGATACGCAAGAAGTCTTTATCTTCACAGAACTTGCGTGCAAAACACACAGGATTTAGGCCCATTTCTTTCATTATGTCTAGAAGTGATGTTGCCCCATCATTGCAATACTTACAGCAGCTTGCACAACTGTCAATCCATAGTATCTGTTCTTTGGGCACAACCTCCATATCACGCTGGTTCATGTTTTCGTTCGCATTTTGGGTGTTTTCTTCTAGACACTTCTTCAAAAGTTCAGTTTTGACGTAGTCTTTGAATACAGGCTTGATGGCATCCATCACTGGCACTGGGATGTTTCTTGTATGCTTGTATACATCCACATTTCCAGCTACCACAGCTTGCTTGTAGCCTCACCAATCTCCACAAAAACTATGCACCGATTATTTACATTTGTAATAAAACCAAAGATTTTGGTCGAGAATGGTGACGAAAAGTGGAAATTTTTGGAGACCCCCTACCCTGTTTGTCGGCCTGTATCTAAAAAAATATTCATCTCAGGAACATACTTTTTTCTGTAATTGAAAATAGAATAACTAAGCTTTCTAAACATGCCAAACACATTGATAAATGAAATACATCTTTTTTTTCAAAAATCTAGGTAGTACTGCTCCCAGGGATGGTAACTCTTTTCCGGTGAAGTCACACGCCAAAAATGCCAAAATGGCGTTGTTTGTGCTATATTTTAATAGTAAAAAAAGCAAAAATCATGTTTAAAATTTTTCCTTTTTCATGACTTGATTCGTGCCAATTTGGCATGGATATTAACAAATCGTTCGTATAAAAACAAAAAACTCGTGGGCTAACGCAGGTAAAGAATTACCGGCTAATTACGTAGTTTTAGTAAGATGTAGATATAGCTTGTGTGGTAGTTATAAGATTACAGGTTTTTAGACAAATGCCTTAAAGCCATTATGTAAATTTTAAGATTGCTTAAACTTGATAAATATTCATGTTCAATTTTGTCTGCATAAAAATTACGGGAAATGTGTACCCATATTTAACATTTGCACTCTCCAAACGTGCAATGACTTGCATTCATTTTTCTTAGGTTGCAGAAAGCCTTTTTCTTATATAATTAAAATAATGGCTTTTTTCTATTATGGTTATATTTCTATACATTATTTAACATCTTAAAAGTCATTTCCATTGCGTAATTTTTTAAGCTCGCCTTTTTCTAAAAAAGGAGCCTAAAGATGTTCTTCTACTTCAAACAGGTAGGCATATGTGTAAAAAACATTTTGTTCTTAATAGATGCAAAATACATTTGTTTTTAGATCATTTAATTTATTCTTAACCCATAAATATCTAATTGTTACTTGACTAGAAAAGTGTCTTTAAACTTCAGATCGAAATATAACTGCACTTCTGGAGAGTGCTGGGACACGAATGGGGTACGGTGTTTTTTTTTAAAGAAACGCACTCTGGGGAATAGTAAATGTCAAATATGGTATACACAATATGCATATATTTCTTCATATTTTTATCAAATATAAAAGCAATTGGAACGCATTTAGCATGTGACATACTGTATAGTTAAAATGCATCTAAATCATTAACAACATAAATATGATAAATCATGTAGACTAATTATCATTTACAGTGGACGGAAACGTTATACAATTAACAATGTGTTAACAATGTTTGAAAGATATGAGGCGATGATAGATGCCAATAATTATATAACATCATCTGTAATGATGGTGACAGTAAGGAAAACGATGACCATATGGATATTTTGTTCTTATATGTGTGCTGCTAAGCGGTATGAATTCCTTAGACTATGCTGTGATAGACCTAATCTGCTAAATAGCTGAGCATTCATTCCACTTGACATTTGATAATTCCATTATCTCACTTTCAATGCATGCTGCATAGGCGTTTGAGCCACTGGAACTATAAAACAGTAATGCCTCTTACAACATGCTATGTTAAAGGTATCGAGGTTCAATTGGTTTTAAACTGGACATCAATCACTACTTACTTGTCGTTCAATGGAACGACAATTATAAAAACAAACTGTGACCCTGTTCTATCCGTAGGACAATCAAGGAAATTGTCTTGTCAACAATGACAACACATCATGATTGATCAACCTGACCTAAACAGACAAGTGTAATATCACAATGGGAGACGTGAATAGGACTGACCAAAACCTGCTTCAAGAGAAGCCTAAAGAAAATAAAGAAGTATTTTAAAAATGTTTTTGAAAAACAACAACAACTACAGTGTTTAAGGTTATATGTTGATTTCAATGAAACGATATTGGGATGCGACTTCCATAAAATAAATAAATGCTTCTGTTCCGATTTATCTGTTTCTTATGTTTATTTGCTTCCAATAAAAAAATAACTTTTTTTATATGTTCAATATCAAGCATGTAATGCATTTATCATTAGAAAACCACGTACCCCATTCATGTCCATTGCACTCCTCTAGAGTGCATCACAAGGAAAAAACACGTAACCTCCCGTGTCCTGCACTCTCTTAGAGTATCCCCTGTAACTTTCGAGAAAAAACAACAAAAAACAAAGAAAGTACATGTATATACCCACTTTTTAATGCATTCTAACTAGGAAACACGCAAAAAAACACACAAAAAGTCATTAGGATATAGACTTGGGCATTAAAGGGTTGATGTAATAAACCATTTTTTTGCTGTGATCAACTTCATAACGTTGACCTTGATTTATAAATAAATAACTCCCGAGTGAATTTTGATTGACTAATATCATTTTATTAGAATACATCAATCTCCAACTTAACGCAAGGAAGGTTATTTTCAACAATTCTTTTTATTCTAAAGACACTGTTGGAAATTCAAAATTTATAAAAACATATTAAACATATTTTATAGTGACATCACACTTTCAATGATTTGAACAACTTTAGATTCTAGCTTTAATTTTATTTTAGGCCCCGAAAACATTATACGACTTAGACACAGCGTCAACTGGGCATTACGAATGATACGATTTTGGCTAAAGACTTGTCATACTATTTTAAAATAAATTAAATTGGAGAAATATTTTATCAGCAGCGATTATTTTCTAAATAAATATAAAATAAGACTTTAATACATGCACAATATTTAATGAAACATTTATAAAGTTCAACAGTATTTTCATTAAATGACGTCAGGTTGTTTATTGACATTAAAAACGAATTATATTGTGGCCTTGACATTTGATCAGTCTCCGTTGATGACGTTATTCTCCATTGATGAAATAATACTATGTCAAAATAACTTAGCGGTTTTTTAAGTTCTTGTTAAGACTTTGAAAAACTGCTGAAAATTGGAAATACAATAAATGTTAGTTACAAGCAGCTATTTGTTAAATTTTAAGAAAAAAAGGAGCTGAAACTTAGGCTTACATAGTTGTTTTTTTTTAATTCATTTTGTAAAATGTTTGACCTTATGGATTATTTTCTCCGTTCCCGTCTGCTGTATTCTAAACTGAATGTAATTTATTTACTTAGATGTCGCTGGTGAAAAGAGAGTGACCAATTGGCTGGAAAACAAAAGTGGTGAGAAAATATAAAGTTAATTCCGTTATTATATAATTTCATAGTGACTTTGTCTATAACACATAACAATCTTCAAACTATTTAAATTTAATATTAGCAGTTTTTCAAATATGATTTAGATAGAAAAAATAGTGTCAATACTACGTAAACCATAATATAATTGCCTCAAAATATTAAATCGGAGCATCTCGGTAGGGCAATGAGATCTCGGACTAGCAGCAGGGGCTGTCCACCATGAGTTAGCCAACCGGTGTGAAATTGCTTGGTGCAAAAGTACTGGTGGCTTCTACACTACGCCAGCGATAAAGCCCATGGGTACCAAAGTTTTCGAGAAGTCTCTAAACTTACTCAAGTATTTTAACATATACGTCTGCTATTTGGTGATGGAAATCATAAAAGCGTGTCGTTGGAGTGGATATACAATCACTTTGGTTGACGAGCCATACAATATGTTACCTTAAAGGTTTAGATAAATGAAACACATAGACATATGACTTAAAAGTTGTAATAAATCCCAAATGATCTAGACATAAGTAAAAATGAATCTAAGCAACCTACATTGGCGTAACTAAAAGGAAGCGTCGGGGCCTGTGGTAGGTGCCAAACTGACACTTAAAGAAAGTTAATACTAACTATCTGACAAAAAATTAAATAGATATAAAATAACTAATCAATTATAAATATTTTCGATTGAAGTTTATAACCTATTTGTTAAAAACAGTGGCGTAGCTAGGGGAGGGGGAAGGGAATCCACATTCGAAAGTCCCCCCGGACCCTTACATCAGGGGGGCCCTTAAAGGAGTGTCCGAAGTTATTTTTTTCTCATGTCATAATGTCGAATGTCAAAATGCAGGGGCCCTTAAAGAGGCCAAGCCCCCGGGCCCCCAAATCCCTAGCAACGGCACTGGTTAAAATAGTTATTTTATAGTTTTTAAACAAATATAATTGCTTAAATTTATTTTTAATCCACCCTTGACATGTATTAAGATAAGCTTCAATGATCGTCAATCCGTATTCATGTATTTAGATTGTGTTAACCATATAATAAATATAGAACATAATGCGCAATCACATGGTTTCCCAAAGTAATACCGACGCCATATTTCTTAGACTAAGCGGACCTGGTTACACTATTTATCTATGCTTATTTACAATGCATTTTTTCATCAAATCTAAAATTTCGAGCACCCAAAGCTAATGTTTCAGGCAAAAGGTACAAAGGCTGATGTGTAATAAACTGCAACAATGATGCGAAAACGATTGATTATCGTACAAATAAGCATGCCAAACTACATGGCTTTTCTGACCCCTTAAAGGATAAACAACGGTAAGTTGTAAATTTATATTACTTAATATAAGTAGCCTTGCTTTAGTCCTAAGCTTGCTAAGACAAGATATCAGTAATAATAAAGCCTTTCTCATTTTACTATAGTAGCGTCTCTAGTGACGGATGTCTTGAGTCAAAACAAAATGGCGGAAGCCACGCTTCACATTTAGTGACTGCGCATATAGGGATTGCGCATTCTGCTCTATACCTATTCTGTGGTGTTAACAACCAATAATAGAATGATGTATACAAAAAACAATTAAAAAACATGGTATTTTCGTTTTATTTACAACAATATTTTTTTTATATATAAATTTGTTGCTGCCTCGCTTTTGGCTGAAAAATAATGTCTAAAAATTACATATAAATAAATGCATAGATTAATGAGAATGTAGAAATATTTACCTCAAGATAAAAAGCAGATTCTTGTTTCCAAAATGTTGACGAAAATACGGTATTATCTAAACGAACAAATTTAAGTACAAAGCAAATTTATTTTTTACAATTCAAAAAAAAAAATTGGCACATTTTAATGTCTTTGTATAAGTGCATCTCTTTATGTGTCACAAGTGTATGTACATATCTATATGTATTTCGCTTAAATGTCTATTTCTCTGTGTGTCTCGTGTGTATTTAACCATCTCTATCTGAGTCTCTTATTTTGGTTCATCACTCAAACATTCCGTATTTTCATTATATAATTGTATAAGAGCATCTTTTTATGTATCATGTGTTAGCTTATATGTTATAATCTCTATGTCCATCTATCTATGTGTATCTTTTATACGTCAAACTATTTTTCTGTCTCGGATATACGATCATCTCTATTATTATTCTGTGTATTTCTTCTCTTTCTATGTATCTTGTGTATTAATACATTTTTCTTCGTGATTCGAGTATTTGTGCATCTCTATCTGTGTCTTGTCTATAAATCCATTTTTGTGTGTTTCGTGTATGTGTCCATCTCTTTATGTGTCTCGCGTATTCGACCAACTCTCTCTATTTTTTTTTTATTAAAATGAAGATGAGCTGTGATTGCATTGAGATATACAAAATATAACAGGCCATAATCTTACATACATTTATAGCATAGTTTTAAAAAATAATTTCGTCTATGTCTACCAAATCCACAGTTAAACTAAGACTAAGTTTGCCTTTCTATATTTTTTACTTCGGGTACATGAGCGCTCGTGTATAAAATAAATGATCAAATAACGTTTCACTCAATCGAATTCACTATATCTCTCACCTTACTTAAGCATGCATGCATTTGTTAATATTAATTAGTTAAGCGTGTTATCTTAAAACATGGTAAGAAAAACAACGTTGAATATTAACATTAATAATAAGCAGCTTTTGGCATTACGTAAAAAGAGGGGTTGTGTGGCCATAAAAATTCGCAGCCACCTTTTACCTTACCACAACTACATGTAATGTCAGAGCCATGTAGACACATGGACACCTTTCGATTGGATAAAATCCGAAATGTGTACCCGATACTGAAATTAAGTTTCTTTTCCACCAGCATGTGTCACATTGCATGTCTTTTTTCATCTATATTAAACACAATTATACTAAACAAAACTATACTAAACTAATCTATACTAAACAAACTAGACTGAACAAAATAAATATATACTAATAAAACTAAACTAAACAACACTCTATTAAACAAAACTATACCTAACAAAACTAAACTAAACAAAACTATAGTAAACAAATCTATACTAAAGAAATATATAGCCTACTAAACAACACTATACTAAACAAAATTATACTAAACAAACATTTTAAAACAAATTGATGCAAAATAAAATGTTTCTAAACAAATCTATACAAAACGAATCTTGTCTAAACAAATCTTTACTAAACGCCTTTATACTAAACAACTATATATATATCTAAATTTGTTTATAAAAAGTCCCTACTTACAAAGTGTACAACACTCATCAGTAAATCCATCAGGACATCCAGATGTACATCGTTTGGTGCTAAACAGACAAACATCCGTCTGCTTCAAACAATTAGGCCTACTTCTTCTGTTACAGTCTACTGTGTATCTAGGTATTTCAGTACACTGCATCTCTGAGGGAAAAAACAACAACAACAAATTGGCATATTAAGTTTAGGTTTACGTTTAGAAAAAACAAAAAAAACGAACTCAATAAATTACAATAGCTAGATACAGCCATGCCAATTCAAGCGTTTTCACGTTACACGCACATAAAAATAGATAAAAATACAAGAAAACAAAAAAAAAAAAGACTGTATTAAATAGATTCAGATGTCAAATTTTAATACACTGTATATTTCTTGGAATTATTATGTAATTCATTTAATATGTAGCTTAATTTTGCAAACCGATCATGTTTTGTCCTAATAGCAGCACGAAACCATATTTCGTAATCTATATACATAAAGTAGACTGTATGTGTGTATTGCGATCCCAATTGGTTAATTTGAAGACAAGTGACATTATTGTTTCATATTTTAGTGATGCGATTTCGCTTCTGATGTACATCCTCTCTAACTGAGTGGTTAGCGTGTCCGACGCCAACGCATGCGACCTGAGTTAGATTCTCTAAAGATAACGTTTATTTTGTGCTTTTTTTATGTTTCCAATAATATTACTTTCTCTAAACATCTTAAAGAATTGTAAATGTTGAATTATAAAATGTTTTTAGTAAGACTGTAAAATATAATAATTATATTTTAAACGCATGCGAGAGACGGGTGTTCAATTCTGAGCCCAAACATTTTGTAAAAAAAATGGCCTTTTTTTAAAACCGATTACTATATTTATTTTAAAATACTTTCTTAAATATTTTCACTAAATAATATAGTCTATACTATTTTTCATGTATTCTAAATTTATAATCTATGAATTTTATAAAATTCGTATCCAAAGCTTATATAGACCTATGTTATTTGTTTCCCGGCAACGCCATCAAATTTAGCTTGTTATAAATAAAATAGAAATCCATCAAATTTGTAGCCCGTATATTTGTAACTTGGTGTAGACCTGCCGTTGATGACCCCAGAATAATATTGAAAAGTTTTTTTGTGTTTTTTTTAATGTGAATGTTTACGTTTAATCTTTTTACTCAAAATTTTTGCATTTTGCAAAACGCAACCAGCGCCACACCCTGGATATGCCACTGATATTAGCTGTTGTTTAAATTGGGTTGCATTTTCCAGACGAGTGCATTACGACTAATAATAGTTTTATTTTAGTTTAGCCAATTAAATTAGAAACGTTAAATTGTTTTTTATATACATATGATCATAGAATATATATATTTTTTTTTTCTTCTGATAAAATATTATATTTTTTATAAGTATAGTTGCAATAGACAAAATGGTGTGCACCTTCAAACAAATGAACTTCACAGAGACCAAGTATAACTCCATCAGTATACACAGGTATAAATATGTCCATATATGGTATCAGTTGGACTGTTTTGTTATTTATTAAGTAGATGAAGGCCAGATGACCAGAGTCATTGAAGCTGTAAACTTCACTTTTGCTGTATTTGACCAATCTGAATAATTGATCTTGGCCATCTAAGCTTGAGAACACTGAAAGAAATCATTTAGTTTTTCGAAAGTTATTAAAGCTCAGCTTTTATATAATTACAAAAAAATACGATTTAGCTTAAGAATATATTGCCATGCATGTAAAAGATATTTAAGGTGTACACTTTTATATGTTAAATGGTTTATGTCCAAATTAATTAACTATTCAACAAAACTACACATTAATTGTAACTGATATTAATTTGGGTAATCAAATAGATGTCTGCCTTAGCTTTAATCCTGGGATGTCATACATTGACAAGTCAGAGATGCAATATGTCTAGGAATGAATAGAAACATAGAACAAGGATGGGACTCCAGGAGCACAGCAAACAATATGTTACTGAGCTGGGTAAAACCCAAACAAAGTGCGAACAAAACATAATCCTTGTTCGTGCTCAAGGCGACAAAAAAAGACGATTGGTGACAAATTCTAACAAATGATAAAAACAGCAGCGGATTTGATTACTAGATATACAATTAAATCATGTCCATTCATTTCATATTTGTGTAATTATCGACAGGGCTATAGGTCTAGAAATTTGTAACACATACAATCTATGCATTTAATTAAACTAAAACAAAAACAAAACAAAAACAACACAAATACAAATAGTAAATGCAATTGTAAAAATAAAAAAAATAATTTACTATAATGATTGATAAGAATATCCGTGTTGTTTACGTCGGCATTAGTCGTATTAACTAGAGTAGACGTGCAGTTATATCCATTGGTACTCCCTTCAACAGCTTTATAAAATCGGTTTGACCATATAGCCGATGTATTCCCAGCTGGTAGCCCCAATTCATCATCGAGTCCTGTTTAATATACGTTACAAAGAAAACATGGATCTCTTGTACAAAAAAAACACATAATTTTATTATCAAAACTTGGTTAACTTTTCCTTTTTTGGTAAGCTGCTAATGGAGCCATGATCTAGATTCTTCTTTATCTTCTTCTTCATAATACTGTGGAGACCCCGTTAGAACCGAGGAAAGAGTCCACAATTTAAAAACCCATAAAATAAAAAGCATCACAAACAACAATTATAAACAAATGACAGAGTTTCACTTTAGGTTTTTAGACCAGCCCTTCAGTGACGATTTGAAAGCCGGAACTGTAGGGGCAGTGATAGGGGCCTAGTCCAGGGTGTCCCACAGCCTAATGACTGACGGAAAAAAAAAGAATATTTGTAGACGTCGGTGCGTGCATGTGGGGCATGCAGCTTGAGCTGATGGCCTCGGGTAGAGCGGGACACCTGTTGACTTCGGCCTGACTGAGTGGACATTTCCACGTGGCGGTTCACGATCATTATAACGGTGGTGACCTTGTTTATCGCTCTGCGGTGTTGTAGGGGCTCCAGTTGGAGTTGGGCCACCAAAGCTGAGGTGCTAGTTTTAAGGCCGTAGTCATGTAAGCCTAAGAAGACAGTGTATGTTTCCTCTTTACGCAATCATGTTTTGCACACCTAAGAAAAGGTTATAGACCCTCGTGATCCGCATTAAGCCCCTTCGTCCGTAGTTTGAATATTCAGCTCGAGCTGTGTGCTTTTATACATGTGTCTAGGTGTATGCCTTTAAATTCCTAAGTCAATATTACATAAACTTCAGTCATTTGTGTAATTAAACATAAACGGATTTAAGTGAAGAAATCAACAATGCATATTTTAATAAAAAAAGGCTTTAAGTGAAGGAAGCTACAATGCAGATTTCAACTAAATTGTTTTTCTTTGTATACACACAATAAGCAATAATTGCTTGCTTACGTTTACAATGTTAGGTTAGTTCATTTAGAATAATTACTTTGACTCAATGCAAAAATTCATTTGTTTTTATACTAAGTTATAATGGTTTACCTCCACTTATGTAAAGTGGTCTCAAGTATAAACGACTATCTGTATCGATGGTTAGTGAATCAATAATCATCAAAGTATCACAATGAATGATGAACGTGAAGTCGACTGTTACAGTGACTATGGACTTTTCACAGATTTGCAAGGCACCTTGGTTCCTGAATAAGATCCTGGTATCCACGTTCTTACCTGCATTTAATAAGAAGTGAAAAGTTTTTCTAATGTAAAATTCGAAAATCAAATCGATGGAGCAACACCTAAAACATATCTGTGTTATTATCCTACAAGGGATTGAAGCATTGACACAACACACATTTATCCGTCATCTTTAGTCAACCGATTGTGAGAATTCGTCAGTGTTTGGTAGACTTCATGGTACGTTTACATTTTTATTTTGTATGCAGTTTAATTAAAGAACTTCTAAAAAACATCGCTTTTATCAAATATGATTTTTTTTGGATTGAACAAAAATATATCGTTGCAACAGAAAATAGCGCATTTTTCCCATGCTAAATAATATCAATAATATAATAAATCATTCGTTATGCTCAGTGCGCTCTATTTCCGGAATTTAGTTGTAGATTTTGGCTAAAAAATAGTAAAATAGTAACTTCTGTTTGTGTCCAACCACAGTGGATGCTGATTATTCAACTCAATGAGGAGCGTAGCACCTATGAAGGCTGCATGCTTCGAAATGAAATCTCCAATATTTAAAGGCGCAGTGACTTACAAGCAGCCGTGCGTAAGCCGAGTACGTTTAAAATCACAGGGAGCCAGTGGATGTTTTTAAAAATAATAGTAATGTGCTTAGCCTTATTATTCAGCAATAGGATGCTTACTGCAGCTGTTAGTGTTTGTTTTCTTTTATATGAAATATTGGTAGCGTTCTGGGTTTTATAAGCTTACTAACATTTTAGTTTCATTACAGTTCAGCTGATATTGCGAGAAAAACTTGAAAATGATGAAGTAACAATATTGTTTTACTTTCATCAATATTGTATTCAATCAATACAAACACAAATAGATATTTTGATGATTAAGGAATTGTAGAAGTGTTCACCAACAGTCCTTAAACTTAGTTGGGAGTCTCTCTGGCAGACGATCGAAACATTTCAATTTTTTGTCATAAAAGTTTGAGTCACTGACATATACATTTTTTAACTGGTAACAACTTGTAATTAATAAACAAATGCAATTAAACGAATACAAACGTTATTACCTTATTCCTCTAAATAAATTATCTGATTATTATTCTGGGGAAAGGCACTATCTACAGTTGTGTTCTGTGCACACTGCTGTCTCCAAATCTGGTTGTAAGTTGCATGACCAGTATCCACATAGCCTCAAAGACTGGCGGTCATGTGAACACGGAGCACAGATCCTTGCTCTCGAGGACTCTGCTCCGGCTAATAGTGTGGAGGCCCCAGCTGCTCTCGGCTGGGGAAGTGGGTCTGAGTGTTATAAGATATCGTCGCTCTTTGGACGGTTGTAACGCTTGGACAATAGTGGGACTAAGTGTTATAAGATATCGTCGCTCTTTGGACGGTTGTAACGCTTGGTCAATAGTGGGATTGAGTACTATAAGATATCGTCGCTCGTTGGACGGTTGTAATACTTGGTCAAGTCTCCTAGCCTCCGCAGTAGTAGGTTATGGTCCAGCGCGATGGAGCTAGTTTCCAATACTGCAGCATTGCAGCCAGCTGTCCTCTGATGGCTAGCTCAGACTTTAGGAGAAAGTCGTGCTAAACGTACCTCAGCGACATTGAGGACAAACACCAGCAAACGGTTGACTTGACCCTTCACTCTGGGTCTTGCAGGTAGTGCGGCAGAGGCATTGCCGATCGTTTGTTTGCTACGTCACTTTAGCCCCACTGGGCGATCGCTCCCCCTGGAGCAGACAAAAAACATGGCTTGTAAAACTGAAACGAATACTCCGAGTCTGGGTATTACTCAGTTGAGCTGCCCCGGTCACTTGCCAACTCGCGTTGGGGCATTGACCGATAAGTCCGCGACCAACGTAAACTGTCAGTTTCCAGTCTCCATCTCGGATGGAGTAGAACCACGCGGTTCTGAAGTCTCAGGAAGTGGGACCGCTCACATGAGGGTAGACGTATTGGCTTGTGACCCTTCTAGGGCAGGACTGCCATTGCAGGGGCCCAAGGTGCACACTATCTCTCCGTACGGGAAAAGCAAAGCCTGGGAATGGTGAAAACCGGGCGCTGCTGTTGCCAAGCAGCAGTCGAAAGTCACCCTCTGCCAAGCGGAGCACAGATCCGACAAGCTCCACCTAGGAGCTTCGTGTAGCCGGACTGGAGAGGCCCGTTCGCGGGATTCCCGGGTGAAAAGGCAAGACACGATAGGACTCTGTTCCCAGGATAAGCAGAAAAGCAGCTGCCAGCCAGCCAGGAAATCTAGCCGGTCTAGACGGGAGCATTCCTGGAAGACTGGAGGCCAAAGCGGCCTACGTAATGGCAGTAAAACCAGGGATGGTGGTACCCTGTGTCCCGGTGTACATGACATACATTCGGGGAATCCCACCTTGGGTGGTCAGGTCAGTCACAATAAGACCGCGTTCTGCCAATCCCCGACGGTGACTCGCGCGACTAGTGATACGGTGCACAGATCCAACAAGCCCTTAGGGGTTTCGTGTTCCCGGTTTAGGGGTGCTCGTGCGCGGGTATCACGAGATGAGAGGCGTAACACGATAAGACTCTGCTCCCAGCGAAAGCGGAGGAAGCCCGACGGTAGACATGACCTAGGCAAAGGCTCGCACCAAAAGAGCGCCCAGCTCCGGGTGATGCACCTGAACGTGTTTGGCCTGATCCCCAAGTCTCTAGAGATTCTAAAACTCTTGCATGAGTATGATATTGACGTGGCAATGTTCCAGGAGTGCAAAATTGGTAAGAAGAGGGTGGCATCCTTTTCGGGATATACGATCTTCCGATGCACCTGCTGCTTGGGAGGCAGTGGAGGGCTGGCAACCCTTGTCCGAAGTTCACTACAAGCTCGAGTGGTGAACCGCAGAACGGGCAGTTGCAAGACCGATATCCTAGCCCTGGAGGTGTTGAAGAACGGAAAGGCTTATACCCTGACCAACGTCTACAACCCTCCGAAGAAGGATTTGGACCTCACCGTGGAGGCACATCTTTCTCGCACTTGTATTGGCGGTGATTTCAATGCGGCATCACCGGCCTGGGGCTATGCTGTCGCCAACAACTCAGGACGACTGGTGGAGGAGCTATGCAACAGCACGACGCTGATCCGATTACAGGGTACCGATACCCCAGCTACCTTTTTCCACACGGGAAATGGTAATGAATTGAGGCCGGATCTCACGCTCGTGAGTGCTGATCTGGCTGCTAGCACCTCTATGGAAGTCTTAGGTGATGTTGGGAGTGACCATTTGCCCGTGTTGGTCACTATCAATATAGGAAAAGCAAGCAGCGAACCTTCCGGGCCCAGGAAGTGGATCTACTCGAAGGCACGCTGGGACGAGTACAGAGTGCGCACCGATCGCGCTCTTGAAGAAGTGCTTATCGAGACTGGGCCTATCGACTCAGTGTATGGTACGATGGTTAAAGCCATACTAGGGGTTGCCAGAAAGACGATACCAAGGTCACATGAGAAGCGCAAGTTCAGACCGTTTTGGACAAAAGCCCTAGGAGAGTTGGTCCGCAAAAGGAGGGCTGCTCGCAAGCTCGCGAGCAGGCGGAAGACGGCCGAGAGCCGTCGAGAGTACAACCGTTTAACGGCGGAAGTGAAAGGGGCTATCGCGGAGGCAAAGTTGTCGAAATGTACTGATACATGTGCTGGATTGGACCTTGCCGAAAGCCGGCAGGCATGGAACCTAATCAACCACCTTGAGCGAGCTGAGGTAGCTAGCAGAGCACCAGCTTCGTTGGCAAGAGCAGGGGCAGGCCCCATGGTATCGGATACCAGGAGGGCTGAAATGCTCAACCGACACTTTGTAAGTGTCGGACAACTGGGTGGAAGAACGAGTGTGTCTGCTGGGCTAGATAAAGTCCGGAAGGCAAACGAACGCCACATGACGGGAGAGGGTGAGATTAGCACATTCTCGGTGCCCTTCACTCGGCAAGAACTGGAGTATGTTTTGAGACGGTGCAAAGCGAAGAAGGCCCCAGGGCTGGATGGGATTAGCAACGAGCTGATTACTCACCTTGGGGCTGTTGGCAAGGGCAAACTCTTGGCGCTCGTAAACCGAACATGGTCTGAAGGTGTCCTACCGAAACAGTGGAGAGAGGCCTTTGTGGTACCCATCTTGAAGAGGAGTAAAGACCCGGGTCAGGCCGAAAGCTACCGACCGAATTCCCTAACATCGTGTGTAGGGGTGTAGGGAAGGTAGATGAGAGATTAATCAATAGGAGGCTTGTGAGGTTCCTAGAGGATAATAGACTGGTTACCCCCACTCAAGCAGGCTTCCGTAGTGGAAGAAGCTCGATGGATCAGGTGACGCTCTTGGTCCAGAAAATGGCTGACGGGTTTCAGCGGAAAGAGTCTACACTAGCAGTGTTCCTGGATTTTAAACAGGCCTATGACAAGGTCTGGCGGCCGGGGTTGTTGTTGAAGCTACATAGGCTAGAAATAGCCTCTAACATGTACAATTGGATCAAAGGGTTCTTATCCCGAAGAACAGTTGCAACTCGTTACGGGAAAGCGGTTTCTCGGAAGCGCGTCCTGGAGCAAGGATTGCCCCAGGGCTCAGCACTGTCCTGTACATTGTTCCTGGCTTTTATCAACGACCTGCCGAACTATCTGGGAAGCTCGTCACTGCTCTTCGCAGACGATCTTGTGGTCTGGTCGACCGGGAGGGAAGCGCGTGCTCTTGAGCGGGCCCTCCAGCAGGATTTGAACGCAGTAGCCTGTTACGCCAAGCTTTGGGGTATGGAAGTATACTGCCTAAAAACAGTTTATTCGCTCTTTACCCTTGGAATCGATATCCTCAAAGAGCCGATCGAGCTGAACATTGACGGCCGCGCCCTGGCATGCGACCAGAAGCCGGTCTATCTCGGAGTGACACTGGACCGAAAGCTAACGATGTATGACCATGTGAGGTTAGTCCAAGAGAAAGCTTCTTCTAAGCTGAACATTGTCAAGAGACTGGCCAGTACTGGCTGGGGTGCGAAGGCGAGTGTGTTGAGAAATCTTTACCTAGGAGCGGTAAGATCTCAGATCGATTACAGCCTGCCGGTGCAAATCTATGCGTCTGATACTGCTTTGAAGACGTTGGACTCTGTACAAAATCAAGCCCTCAGACTAATATGTGGAACGTTCCGAACCGCCCCGACATCGGCTGTTGAAATCATGGCAAACGTGCCGCCTCTGAATGGGAGAAGGAAAAGGGCCGTTATTACTGCTTACGAGCGGTATAAGCGGTTGGAGGAAAGTTCCCCCCTCAGGATGCTCGTGGATTCCTGGGTGGGAAGAGCCCGGATCTCAATGCAGTCCTTCATGCACCACGCACTGAAGCTCAGCGCAGAGATTGGACTCCCGGTCGACCGCATGCCCATGCGGACGGGAGTGGAACCTCCTCCTCACCTATCCTTCAACTTACCAGAGATACGGACGAACCTGATGAAAGCAGTCGGACCTAGCGCTTGTCTGACTGAGAGGCGCGCAGCTGCTCTAAGGACGGTACGTGCATACTCGGGATTCGTTGAGGCATACACTGATGGGAGCGCGATCAGTGGGACCGAAGCGCGTTCTGGGTATGGTGCTCTTGTGTCGTACCCGAAGGCAGAAGAAAAACGGGCTGAGCTAAGTGGGCCATGTGGATCAATCTGCATCTTTGATGCGGAGATGGAAGCCATCAGAATTGCAGCTGTGGCAATAGGGAAAACGTTCGAAGAAACACCATCTGCTCATGATGATGTGGTTATCTTCACTGATGCGCTGTCAGTACTCCAAGCCATCGACGGCTTGGGGACATAGCCCGATCTGCTTGTCCGACTATTAGCTGCTATTTCCGATCTGATCCTCAGGTACGAGGTGAAGGTCATCTTGCAGTGGATTCCAGGTCATGCAGGAGTCCCTGGCAATGAGATAGTGGATGCCTTGGCCAAGAAGGGATCCCTGACACCCACTCCGGAGGGCCCGTCCACCTTCGCGAGTGCCCGCAGATCAATACGTGAGTGGGAGACAAGACAATGGAACAAGAGTTGGGACGAGTCTGACAAGGGTCGAGGTGTGTGGCTGCAACTAAAACGGCCAAATCGAGCTGATCCGTGCTGGAAGCTCCGCTGGAGAGAACAGGCTACGATAGCCCAGTTCCGTACAGGGCACTGCCCTATTGGTGCCTATTTCGGACGATTAAGGCCCAATTTCAATTCGCGGTGCCGACACTGCTTTGAAGCAGAAGAGACGGTCGAGCATTTGCTTTTAGACTGCCCTGCCTTGCAGGAGGAAAGAGTAGATGGGAATGGTCAACAGTTTGCACCATCCCTTTATGGGAACCTGGCTGTGCTACGTAGTACAAGTGTGTTTGTCCTCCGAATCCTAAGAGATTAGTCTCGATTCGATCACTCCGGTGAGTGAGGTTTAAAGTCTGGTTGTAAGTTGTGTTTCGGTAATTTAGCCATGATTCAATGATAAGGACGGACAATACATTGGTTAATCCAGAACATCTAGATGTAAGTAATAAGTCATAAACTTAACCTTTTTTTAGTCTACTTTCAATTAAGAAGTCATTGTCTCTCATAAATTTGGTCAAGTGAATCGCAAATGCACAATTATTAGTTGTTTTGTTTTTTTAAAGACTGGTTTTTGCATCACAGAGATTGACCTCTGTCTTGTCATGGTTTAATTTAATACTAAGACTCTTGTCAAAGAGTTGACTACAACGATTTTAATCACGGTATTTTGATTATGACGATTAGTGCAACCACAGGCCGCTCAATGCTCATGTCGGGTTAAACAATCGGTGACAATTTTTCCAGAAGATGATACAACAGAAAATATCCCGCAAGAGTGAGTACTTTTACTTTCTCAAATATATATTCAAGTAAGATCATCGTCTGTGAGAAAGGCACTCGGGCATGGAATGGGTTGCCTGCACACTTAAGAAAATACCGACAACGTAGCTTTATTGCAAACTTTAATTCAAATGCAACATTAATAGGTTATTCATACGCTATAATGTATATTTTTAAAACACATGTGTAAATTATATAATTATTAGATACGAATCTATGAAATGTAATCTCCTGTAACAATACCTATAACTGTTTCATGCTCATGAAACTGTAACTTCATCCAGGTAAATTTGAATAAGTCACCCCAATTGAATGTATACGTGTCACGTTGAATCGTGTCATTGAAAGTTTCTTCTGTAGTGCTGCTCCTTACCATGTCCTCTAAAGAAATAATGCATGTTTACAATACGCTTAGTATAAGTTCAATATTTGTACAAATATATTCTAGTGCAATTATCTTTTATATTTCAATTCATAAACCGATGTGTGCGAAGAGATTATTTAATGAGAACACCACTTTATATAAATATAACTTTTAAAGACAATAGATGCATAACATTTTAAAAAATGTGGCCTTGAGTTATATGTTCCGTCATACTTCAAGTATCAATAAGTCGCAGTATTATTTTAGCGTCCCATGTCAGCTAAATTAATTAGTTTACTTTCGAATCGTTAGTATAATGTCTAGGGCCATGAGGCAATATAATAATTTTAAATATATAAGCGCAGCCATGAAAAATAATGAAAGCTCATACCACATTTAACATTGATGAACAAAAACATGCATACGACAGAGAGACAATTATCTAGGCTAGTAACTCTGCTGTATAACGCCCCACTGAAAACATCACGTTAAAATTTCGGAAAAAAAATGTGGTCGTTCCTGTCCACTCTAAGATCCTGCTTAGGATCTGATAATCCACTGGAGGGCGAAGACTATATTGCCTATAAACTCCAAACAATCTACAAATATTTCCCTTATTGCCACGATGGCATGTTTGATGGCCTACACCTTTGTCTCTTATCTACCGATAGACCTTTTTACTTCGACCCACGAAATGGGCGTAACTTACTGACATATATAGAAAATCTTTACTTTTTTACTCGCTGGGGCCTGAAGCAATTGTTTATTCTTCTTTCTTCTTGGTATTTTACTAAAAGCGTTTTTTTTTTATGTTATTATAGTTTTTTTTTTTTAAGTTTAGACCATAAAAACACATGAAAACCTTAAACTAAGAACCTAGGAAGGGAATTGTTAAAAAAAAAACGTTCAGAGCTTCTTTGAAAAAAAAAAAATTATTAGACCTTTACTCTATGCTTTGGACCTTAATATTGTGGTCGATTTTACCGTGTTCACTGTGTCATTACTTTTTGTTAGAGTATCTTCTATATTAGTATATTATATAAAGTTAGCTATATGACAGGCCGATTCGATATATAGGGCGATAGGCCTATGCTTCATTAAATAATTGGGGCCTATATATAATATATTCTATATATTTATAATATTTATATGTTTATACTGCTCTAGCACTAGCAGGCTCTATGGTAGTCTATAGGTAATATGCCTATATTATAGGCTACTTGTCTAATTCTAGCCTATTAGGCTAGGTTAAGTTATAAGTAAGAAAAAGTAAAATTAGGCCTACAACGATTTATTTTATATTGCAACATATAAGAAATTAATGCAAAATAAGTGTTGAGACTTCTACACAAAAAAGATTTAAAACTATCTAAAAAGCTTTTTATTGTAGGCTATGTTTTATAAGACGATCGATCTCAAGTTACTGACACAGCAATTGCTCGGTAGATTAACTGGGTCTGGGTAACCATAGACGCTGCGTAAGCCTAGAATGAATAATAATTTTTTTTTTTAAACTGGTTCAAAATGTAAACAAAAAGTACAGGTCGATCCCTGGCTTCTGGGTATAAAGGTTTTATGAAGTTATTATTTTTTTAATTAACAACTCATATAATTACACCTAAAAACCACTAGGCCCCCAGTTAAATAAAAATTGCGAAGAAGGTTTCCATTATTACTTCTGCCCCAAGCAGTGCGCAGGCGCAGAAGTTAACCATTTTTTTTTTGGAATGATGAAAAAAATGAAAAGGTCTATAGCAAAACATGACCCGAACAACTATTCTCTTCGGGTACCCGTCCTTGGATAAGCACAACACAGCACGCTTCTAATCATCACGCCTGGCACTGCTTTCAGTAAACGACTTGATATGGCGGTAGCAAATTTCTCAGCGCAGCTACTGTGTTTTTCGACTGCAGGATCGGTCAAGCGCATTTGTACCTACAGTAGATAGGGAGAAATATGTGGAGGAGGTTCCACTCCCGCCCATATGGTCATGCGGTCCATTGGGATTACTCTGCTCATGCTGATTGTGTGAGTAGATCATACGGGATTGCATAAAGATCTGCCCTCTACCCACCCAAGAATCTACCGTCTTCTTGAGAGGCAATCTCTCCTTCAACCTCTTATACCTCTCAAATGCAGTGGTAACGGCAGTAAGCAAACCATCTAATGTCTATCAATGTCACTATACGTTTTTACTATATAAACATACCTAGTAGAACTGAAATGACTCCCAGCATCATCTTTTGAGAAATACTAGCTCATGTGAATCAATTGGGCATTGCATAGCTGAGTCAATGATTGCATGAAGTCTTACTCTTTGTCTCCATTGTCCTCCATATGAGATTGATACGATTTTCTGTGAAAGCAGTGCCCTATTCCTGAACAGTCCCGGCAGCCGGAGCTGGGGGATTTTATTCGCTCATAGGTTCATAGAGCGGTTTTGGTCGTAACGTCGTGTTAATGAAAATCATGCATCCTTTTTCGCACATTTGATGACTCTTTTGCACGATCTTCAACTTCTTTTTTCTTCTTTTTGCTCCATCCAAACGCCTAGGACCACTTATTATTTGTAGTAACTCCCTTTATTATTATTTTTTTTCATCATACTTAAGGGTTTGTCTGTAGCTTATATTGCCATTTCGTTTTAAAGAAGCAGAAACTTCAGTTCAATGACTTTCGTGATTTTGTGTTAAGTCCATCATATTTAGCCAGTCAGTCTATAAAATGTAGTCATCAACATTCTGTCAGTGGTACGATCAGAGAGATTAGGCCGCCCCTGGATCAACCACAGAGAGAGCTTTGAGAGACAGAGCTTGTAAGTTAGAAAAAGAACATGCTCAATAGAGAGTAGAACTGTTTTTTTTATCAAAAGCCCTAATTTTTGTACTTTAAAAGGGCCAAATTTTTTTTTTATGCAGATCAGTCAATTTTTTAAACTTAAGAATGTAATTAATGCACATGGGATAACTAAACCAGAATGAATTTTAAAAATGGTCACATGTACCACATTGTTGACACCTCCAAAATGACACAATTGTAACGTAAACTTAAAATGTTGAACGCGATATACATTTTTTGGCCACGGAATGTAATATTTCGGCAGATGATACTGTTGATTAAATTTAGTATGTAAAAAGGAAAGCTGTGTAGAAAGTAGTCAGTTTAGATTTATAGTCAGCCAATTCATGTCTTTGATAGTAATGTAGTGTATGAATCATAAAACCTTAGACCCACATCAACAAAATACATTGAATACAGATCCACACAATGTCTACAAATTACACATATATATTTTCATATACAAGTAAAGTTTATTGAAAAAAAAATGTTTTAATTAATTTAAAATAATACTATAAAAGAATACGTATTATATCTTTTACAATGTTTGCCGACCCACAGAACAGTTTTTATAACCAAAAATAAATATGCCTATGTATACATGTTATAAAAGGTCGGATTCACACATAACTACACCGACCTATGTAATAAACTTAATAGGAAAGGCATAAGTCGCAAATCATAATTTAAAATATCTTTAGATTATTGGTACAATCGCGTTTAATCTAACGTAAATAAACTATTACTCATCTGGTCTTCACAAATTCTTAGACAAAAATGTATGTTTGTAGACTATATCTAGACTGATCTAACTGCGCTTGATGTTCTGTAAGTTTGGAATGATTGAATATTGTTTAAAGAGCCGACTGAGACGATCCACTAAAAAGCATCCGATGATGTTGCTAAGATTACAAAATTTTTTAAACTTCCGTTGTCAACTATTGGGGGGGAGGGAGAGAAATTTGGATACGGTTATTCATATAAGGCAATGTGCTGGGTATCAATTGAAATAAAACTAAAATTATCTAGATCTAACAAGGTTTATTAATCACATTAAATAGCATAATAAATAGATAAAAAGGAATTTAAAGAATAACATAAAAATAAAAAAAAACTAACCCATAAAAACAATGCTTTTATTATACTCCATTCCTTTGTAAACTAAGTTTATATTTAATTTGTATTTTGACAGATTATAATAAATATTATAAGTAATTATATACCTTGTGGATTTCCACACTAAAATTTTGCGCATCCTGTTTTTTTCTAGCCTTGGACCGCAAAAACCATAAAAAGATAACTTGCTTTGTTTCGGCTACATTGTGTCGTTTTAAATCTATTTATTTCGAAAAAAAACGAACATATCCGAAAAGTTTAGTTACTTCCGTCTGTTCCGG
Source organism: Anisus vortex (assembly GCA_949126835.1). Classification (NCBI taxonomy): domain Eukaryota; kingdom Metazoa; phylum Mollusca; class Gastropoda; family Planorbidae; genus Anisus; species Anisus vortex. The sequence continues at coordinate 12,782,437 of OX421493.1, forward strand.
AACAGGCAGGGATTTATTTACGTGAAATATATTATTCGATTCGCAAATTGCGCGAATGAATTCGTGACTATTCCAAAGACTATGACGCTGAAAAATTGATAGAATATATTGTTAGTTAATACAAGTCTGCTGCCCAAATTTCAGCTCGATTGGACAACGGAAAATGGTCGAAAAATCGATACAAAGTTTTTCTATCAAGCAACCAAGCAGACAGACGGTACGAGTTAAAAGAAAGGGAGTAAAAAATACCATAAATTGTGCTTCTTGGGTTATTAAAATTATTAATTAGAAAAATATTCCCGAAAAGGCCCTTTTGTTTCGAAAATGATCGTTGAGGGAGCGGAAGCTCCCCCTCCCCTCCCCCAGGACTACGATACTGGGCACCAATGTTTGAAGGTTTGAGAACCCTCTAGCATTAAGTTTTACACACAAGAAAAGTCGAGTGACAGGCTTGAAATGTGGACAATATAAAAGTCAACTTACTGTACTGACAAGCAGGGCCAAACCAACCATCCATACAACCTTCACTGCATGATCCATCTGGACTACATGCTGCTCCATATTTACAGTGGCATGTGTATCGACAGTCTTCACCAAATGTTTTGGTGACATTGCAATCTGAATACACAATAATATAATAACAATAGGAACATACCTTTTTTATGTTTTAGGGAGAGTGGGGTAAGTCTTGAACACCATTTTAGTGATTGAGCATAAATGGTCACGTCTTGGGAACTATTTGACCAAACTTATGAGAACTAATTGACCAAACTTATTAGAACTATTTGACCAAAGTTATGAGAACTATTTGACCAAACTTATGAAAACTATTTGACCAAACTTATGATAACTATTTGACCAAACTTATGAGAACTATTTGAACAAACTTATGATAATTATTTGACCAAACTTATGAGAACTATTTGACCAAACTTATGAGAAATATTTGACCAAACATATGAGAACTATTTGAATGACGTTAGAGCCATATCTGTTGAATAAATAGTCTTAAATTAATTTTATGTTTCTCACGCATACCTAAAAGAGAGAGAGAGTTGGACATAGCGTGGGGTAAAATTAATTAGTGGGAAGGGAGACATGGCCATGGCTTGGTAGACCTTTAGTTTTAGTTGTTTTTTTTTTCATATAAACTTTGATACAATTTAATATAAATATATATTTACTTATTACACATACAAAAGTCATTTTACACATTACAATTTTAAAGAAAAATTGATTGAATATCAAGATAGGAGGAAGCACACAACTACTTATTCACCTATCTCTTTATGAGACATGTTATTTGTCCTAAACTAATAGTTTTATATATTTAGAAGCATATTACTATACGATTATTTTTAATGGTTTTTAGATTTGCTACTGTCCATTGAAACAAGGACCACTTAATCCACTTTTATTGTAATTAATGGTATCTTATGTATTGTCATCTGTTACATTTTTAACATTTTATAAAGTTGCTAAATGTTAAAAGCTTTTTATGTGTTCCAATAAGAAACGGAAATGTATAAAATATATTTATTAGGTAAAATAGCAAACTTTAAAAAAAAAGACAGTGATATAACATGAGGGGAGAGTTGGACCACACGTTTTTTTATGACCTCACTCTCCCAACCATGACTTTTTTGTAAAGTAATATTGTTAACTTTCGCTTGAAACTTTCTTTTTATATTGATAATAAAATAAAAAAAAATATTTTAAATATTATTTGACCACTCAGAGAACTATAAAGGTTTAAGCTGTATTCGATTCGTTATAAGGGCCGAATAATAAGTTTGAAATAGCTAAAATGTATATTGTAAATAACGAAAGAAATGCACAAGACATAAATTTATTAAATTTTCTGCAACAAAAACTATAAGTAAAGTACCCGTCGTACCGAACTGATCCATAGGTCCGATGAAGCAGCGTTCAACAGTTTCTTTGGCCACGGCATACTAAGCGATTTTGTGGCCAGCACTAAGCTTTACTTTACCCCAACTAAGGTCAGAGCTGGGTAGACTCAGGGACACCCTCCAGTCCCGGGATAAAATTCTAGCCTGCACCAGGATTCAAAAACTATAACCGGATCTAATCCTTTTATAAATTCGAATTTTAGTTTCTGAGTAAAAAGGGTGGTCCAACTCTCCTATCTGTACAACTCACCTCACTCTCCCCACTAATACAAAATATGCACAACGCAATCAAAATAAATTGTATTCTCTTATAATTTCTTTAGACAATAGAGCCAAATGAAATGTTCATTTTATAAAACAGTCTATACACAATAGAGTCAAATGAAACTTTCATTTTAAAACACTGTCTATAGACAATAGAGTCAAATGAAATGTTCACTTTATAGCACAGTCTATAGACAATAAAGCAATAGACACTGTAATAACGTATTTTTATACTAATGAGAACATAATAAGTAATATAAAGTGTATCCGTCAGAGCAATTTGATTCTAAGGGACATACCACTCGGGAATAAGGAAAAAAATAAACTACTGATGTGGCATTATCTTTTGTAATATATATCTAATAGTATCTAGGTGTAAGATTAGGAAATTTTATTCCCAAAAACATTTGTCGGTTACCTTGGTTACAATTAAAGAAGGCCGTCTAACAACCATTATTATCTTAAATTCAATTCCTTATAGCTACATAACTATGACATATAAACACATAATTCTTCGACAGAAATAACAAACAAAATAAGATTAAAATATGCATACAAGTAAATTGTATTATCTTTACAGGTTGACTTTTAAGATTTTTTGTTGTTGTTGTTATGACGAAAGATGTATTATTTTTCCTATAAAAACGAAAAAAAAAATGTTAATATAACTGAAAAAAAATTTTCTTATCAAAAAATCAATGAATGCAATTCAAGATATATATATATATATATTTAATGGTTTATCATGCAAAAAATAAATGCAATATCTCTATTTAGACTCTATTTAGTTATAGACCTTTATGTTAGGAAAATATCCAAAAAACAAATAGTGGAGAAAATCACAAAAAAACGAAGAAAAACCTATAAAATTAAAAATACATATGCAAATTACATGTTTTTACTTTTATACATTAAAGGGTGATATATTTGAAGTTGAATTGTTTAAAAATTAGATTGTTCGCTCAAAAATATGTTGTTAAAATCTGTTGCAATTAAATCACTATAAGCAACAAAAAATTGACCGAGCAGGTTAAAAATGATATATTTGGTTTTCCTATATTGTCAATACAATTAAATATTATTATTTAAGAAAACTATGTTATGTCTTTATATACAGCCAATAAAATGATACTGAGAAGGGTTTGAAATTTTAAAAAAAAAGCTACAAATATTAAAATCGAAAATCTCTGCAAAGGGGGGGGGGGGGGGGGGAGGGATTTAAGTAATTTTTTTTTTTTTTTTACACAATGTATAAATACACTATGAAATAAAAGAACATTCAGTGTAAAAACTGGGCTTCTACGCGTTGTTATGGTCACAATATTGATACTTTTTCATAATTTATGATTTTTAGACCTGTTTTATCATCTAGTGATCATTTTCAAAGTCAAAATAAGTTCATTTAGAAGTATCAGAAAGCACTGAAAATTTAGATACGTGTAGAAAAAAGATTTTAGTATAATATTAAAAAAAAACAACAAAAAATTCATTCAAAACAAAATAACATGTCGATCCCGAGATGTGTCTTCCCTTAAGCAGTGTTCACCCGTTTTTGTGGCCACGGCATACTAGAGGATTGTGTGGCCAGCACAATGCGGAGCCGCCTTTACTTTACCCCAGCTAAATTCAGGTACCTATGAAAGCTCCAGACCCGATAACAAATTCTAGCCTTCACCAGGATTCGAACCCAGGACCTTTGGTACGCAAGTTGAACGCGCTGCCATATAATGTGCAGTAATAATTAAATAGTTATTGACACAAATTTGTTTCAAGCTTTGAAAGTGCATGAAATTCGTTTATTTAACGTGTTTAGAGTATATGAATGCGTGTGTCTGTGTGAGAGTGTATTTGTTATTGTGTTATATAAACTTCTATAGGAGTTTATACTGATTTATAATGTAAAAAATAAAGACATTAAAATATACAAAAATACATAAATTAACGTGAGTTCCTTCCATGAGAAGTTATGAAACATTCAAACTGTAACGACAGCAATTAATTCGAAAAACTTAAGCATTGGATAAACATTCTGATATTGATAAAATATTTTTTACTCTATATTACTATATTACAAATTTTACTATTTGATTAAATATATATTACTAGATTACTATATCATTACTTTATTATTGTATAATACAATATTATTATATATAGGTCTATAATGAAATACATACCCTGCTGGCCGAAAGCAGTGGCTGTCCAATAAATCAAAAGACACAGTTGCAGACATACAGAAAGATGCATTATTGCTTTTTTCACGTTATCTGCAGCTTCTTCTAAACTCGTTCTGTTGTCAAAATGACCTAATATCATTAAAATTACTTTTGTTTTAAACGTTCATTCCTTCTTACAATTGCTATTAGCCTACTTGTTAAGTAAAAAAAGAATATAGTAAACCAACATCCATTTTGAATTTTTTTCTTTTGTAGCATTGAATAATTTACACAATTTACAAATTTTAATGGCCTTTCAAAAAATGTCTGACATATATAATTTCTAGCATGACAATACTTTTTTTTTCACTACGAACACGCTTTATTAATCAATCCACTATTAGTATATACTTTTAGAATTTAAATGTTGTTGTTGTTGTTTTTTTTTAAAGAGTGAGATAAAAATGTATTATAATAGAATTGTACGTTGCACACCTATCTTCACATTTAATGATTTGTATATCAATGTGTTTTAAAACTTGTTAAAATTTTAATTCATTATAATATCAAACATATTATTGTATCTTCATTTGTTAGTTGTTTGTTTTCAATAAATAGTTATGCGTTTATCGAAATGGTTCGAAAACCTAACGAAATTTGCTAGAAAATCAAATATTTTTGTGTTATATACATCATATCTAAGAAGATGTTTTTACCTGTGCGGTGATCGGAGTAATGTGCCCCTCTAAAGGACTTCGTTGACTAGACGCGCTTAACATTCTGCTTTCAAATGTGTTGAATATATTGTAATATTTTATGGTGGGATGGGGGGGGGGTTTGACATAAATGCATCTTCGCTAAGGCTATGTTTACTAACTACTAACTCTTTCACTGTCTTCTCGTCTATAGAGTCAAAAAAATGTCCACTTTATAACACAGTCTGTAGACAATAGAGTCAAATGAAATGATGACTTTATAACACAGTCTATAGACAATAGAGTCAAATGAAATGTACACTTTACAACACTTCGTCTATAGACAATAGAGTCAAATGAAATTATGACTTTATAACACAGTCTATAGACAATAGAGTCAAATGAAATGTCCACTTTATAACACAGTCTATAGACAATAGAGTCAAATGAAATGTCCACTTTATAACACAGTCTATAGACAATAGAGTCAAATGAAATGTCCACTTTATAACACAGTCTATAGACAATAGAGTCAAATGAAATGTCCACTTTATAACACAGTCTATAGACAATAGAGTCAAATGAAATGTCCACTTTATAACACAGTCTATAGACAATAGAGTCAAATGAAATGTCCACTTTATAACACAGTCTATAGACAATAGAGTCAAATGAAATGACGACTTTATAACACAGTCTATAGACAATAGAGTCAAATGAAATGTTCACTTTATAACACTTCGTCTATAGACAAAGAGTCAAATGAAATGTTCACTTTATAACACTTCGTCTATAGACAACCAATCAAATAAAATTTGCACTTTATAACACAGTCTATAAACAACAGAGTCAAATGAAATGTCCACTTGATAACACAGTCTATAGACAATAGAGTCAAATGAAATGATGACTTTATAACACAGTCTATTGACAATAGATTCAAATGAAATGTCCACTTTAAAACACAGCCAAAAGACAATAGAGTCAAATAAAATGTACACTTTATAACACTTCGTCTATAGACAATAGAGTCTAATGAAATGATCACCTTATAAAAATTCGAATATAGACAATAGGGTCAAATGAAATGTTCACTTTATAACACTTTGTCTATAGACAATAGAGTCAAATAAAATGTTCACTTTACAACACTTCGTCTATAGACAACGGAGTCAAATAAAATGTTCACTTTATAACAATTCGTCTATAGACAATAGAGTCAAATGAAATGTCCACTTTATAACACAGTCTATAGACAATAGAGTCAAATGAAATGAACACTTTATTACATAGTCTATAGACAATAGAGTCAAATGAAATGTCCACTTGATAACACAGTCTATAGACAATAGAGTAAAATAAAATGATCACTTTATAACACAGTCTATAGACAACAGAGTCAAATAAAATGTTCACTTTATATTACTTTGTCTAAAGACAATAGAGTCAAATGAAATGTACACTTTATAACACTTCGTCTATAGACAATAGAGTCAAATGAAATGTTCACTTTATAACACAGTCTATAGACAACATAGTCAAATAAAATGTTCACTTTATAACACTTTGTCTATAGACAATAGAGTCAAATAAAATGTACACTTTATAACACTTCGTCTATAGACAATAGAGTAAAATGAAATGTCCACTTTATAACACAATCTATAGACAATAGAGTCAAATGAAATGATCACTTTATAACACAGTCTATAGACAATAGAGTCAAATGAAATGTTTACTTTATAACACAGTCTATAGACAATAGAGTCAAATGAAATTTTCACTTTTTAACACTTCGTCTATAGACAATAGAGTCAAATGAAATGATCACTTTATAAAACTTCGTCTATAGACAACAGAGTCAAATAAAATGTTCACTTTATAACACTTCGTCTATAGACAATAGAGTCAAATGAAATGTTCACTTTATAACACAGTCTTTAGACAATCGAGTCAAATTAAATGTTCTCTTTATAACACTTTGTCTGTAGACAATATAGTCAAATGAAATGATGACTTTATAACACAGTCTATAGACAATAGAGTCAAATGAAATGTACACTTTACAACACTTCGTCTATAGACAATAGAGTCAAATGAAATTATGACTTTATAACACAGTCTATAGACAATAGAGTCAAATGAAATGTCCACTTTATAACACAGTCTATAGACAATAGAGTCAAATGAAATGATGACTTTATAACACAGTCTATTGACAATAGATTCAAATGAAATGTCCACTTTAAAACACAGCCAAAAGACAATAGAGTCAAATAAAATGTACACTTTATAACACTTCGTCTATAGACAATAGAGTCTAATGAAATGATCACCTTATAAAAATTCGAATATAGACAATAGGGTCAAATGAAATGTTCACTTTATAACACTTTGTCTATAGACAATAGAGTCAAATAAAATGTTCACTTTACAACACTTCGTCTATAGACAACGGAGTCAAATAAAATGTTCACTTTATAACAATTCGTCTATAGACAATAGAGTCAAATGAAATGTCCACTTTATAACACAGTCTATAGACAATAGAGTCAAATGAAATGAACACTTTATTACATAGTCTATAGACAATAGAGTCAAATGAAATGTCCACTTGATAACACAGTCTATAGACAATAGAGTAAAATAAAATGATCACTTTATAACACAGTCTATAGACAACAGAGTCAAATAAAATGTTCACTTTATATTACTTTGTCTAAAGACAATAGAGTCAAATGAAATGTACACTTTATAACACTTCGTCTATAGACAATAGAGTCAAATGAAATGTTCACTTTATAACACAGTCTATAGACAACATAGTCAAATAAAATGTTCACTTTATAACACTTTGTCTATAGACAATAGAGTCAAATAAAATGTACACTTTATAACACTTCGTCTATAGACAATAGAGTAAAATGAAATGTCCACTTTATAACACAATCTATAGACAATAGAGTCAAATAAAATGATCACTTTATAACACAGTCTATAGACAATAGAGTCAAATGAAATGTTTACTTTATAACACAGTCTATAGACAATAGAGTCAAATGAAATTTTCACTTTTTAACACTTCGTCTATAGACAATAGAGTCAAATGAAATGATCACTTTATAAAACTTCGTCTATAGACAACAGAGTCAAATAAAATGTTCACTTTATAACACTTCGTCTATAGACAATAGAGTCAAATGAAATGTTCACTTTATAACACAGTCTTTAGACAATCGAGTCAAATTAAATGTTCTCTTTATAACACTTTGTCTATAGACAATAGAGTCAAATGAAATGTTCACTATATAACACTTCGTCTATAGACAATAGAGTCAAATGAAATGTCCACTTTATAACACAGTCTATAGACAAAAGAGTCAAATGAAATGTCCACTTTATAACACAGTCTATAGACAATAGAGTCAAATGAAATGTTCACTTTATAACACAGTCTATAGACAATAGAGTCAAATGAAATGATCACTTTATAACAGTCTATAGACAATAGAGTCAAATGAAATGTCCACTTTATAACACAGTCTATAGACAATAGAGTCAAATGAAATGTCCACTTTATAACACAGTCTATAGACAATAGAGTCAAATGAAATGTCCACTTTATAACACAGTCTATAGACAATAGAGTCAAATGAAATGTCCACTTTATAACACTTCGTCTATAGACAATAGAGTCAAATGAAATGTTTACTTTATAACACTTCGTCTATAGACAATAGAGTCTAATAAAATGTTCTCTTTATAACACTTCGTCTATAGACAATAGAGTCAAATTAAATGTTTACTTTATAACACAGTCTATAGACAATGGAGTCAAATGAAATGATCACTTAATATCACTTCGTCTACTGCTACAATTTGTTCGACCGAACAATTCGTCTACCTCGGCAGTTCATCTACCGCGACAATTCGTCTACCTCGGCAGTTCATCTACCGCAACAATTCGTCTACCTCGGCAGTTCATCTACCGCGACAATTCGTCTACCTCGGCAGTTCATCTACCGCGACAATTCGTCTACCTCGGCAGTTCATCTACCGCGACAATTCGTCTACCTCGGCAGTTCATATACCGCGACAATTCGTCTACCTCGGCAGTTCATCTACCGCGACAATTCGTCTACCTCGGCATTTCATCTACCGCGACAATTCGTCTACCTCGGCAGTTCATCTACCGCGACAATTCGTCTACCTCGGCAGTTCATCTACCGCGACAATTCGTCTACCTCGGCAGTTCATCTACCGCGACAATTCGTCTACCTCGGCAGTTCATCTACCGCGACAATTCGTCTACCTCGGCAGTTCATCTACCGCGACGATTCGTCTACCTCGGCAGTTCATCTACCGCGACAATTCGTCTACCTCGGCATTTCATCTACCGCGACAATTCGTCTACCTCGGCAGTTCATCTACCGCGACCATTCGTCTACCTCGGCAGTTCATCTACCGCGACCATTCGTCTACCTCGGCAGTTCATCTACCGCGATAATTCGTCTACCTCGGCAGTTCATCTACCGCGACAATTCGTCTACCTCGGCAGTTCATCTACCGCGACAATTCGTCTACCTCGGCATTTCATCTACCGCGACAATTCGTCTACCTCGGCAGTTCATTTACCGCGACAATTCGTCTACCTCGGCAGTTCATCTACCGCAACAATTCGTCTACCTCGGCAGTTCATCTACCGCGACATTTCTTCTAGAGCAGCATTTATTTAACCAGTCAATTCGTCTGGTATACCAAATGACGCGATAGACGCAGTGTCGTTAGGCGAGAGTCGCATTAGAGCAAGTTTAACAACGACACTTCGTCGTTAGACGAATTGTCGCGGTATACGTAATGTCGGTGAACCTACTTTCTGTAAACGAAATGTCGTAGACGTTATGTCTGTAGACGGGTTTTCGTAAAATCGTTTAATAATATAAATCTATTATTTGGACTTCATCACATGAAACTATTGCTAACTGGGTAGATGGAGAGATCAAAAGCGGATCAAATTTAATTGACCTTCGACTGGCTCTACGGCTGCAACTTTTACCACAATTGTTATTATTTCATGACAAAGTAAGGTTAAAGTTAACAAGAGGGAAAACAAACTATAAAAAAACAAAAACAATCAATATATTTAATTACCGTGAGTTTGTTTATAGACATTTTAACTTTGAACCCGGGAAAGGGTTATGATTATGATTTTTATTTTATTTCACAAACACTTCATAGAAAAATGGTCTATGGTTTGGTTTCACTTTGAAATTGCCGGTCAAACTTTTTATGTTTTTTGCGTGCCAAAGATAGAAAAAAAAAGATGCGCAAAATTTTAGTGTGGAATTTTATAAGGTATGATATCACCATAGACTATAATACCATAGACTATAATATACATGGACCGCTTGCTTTAGTTTTTTATGCTATTATCTTCTGTTTTTTGCAATTCCCGATTCTAAATGAAGTATTTGTAATACAAGTTCCGTTTTATTAAATCGCATTTTTTTCGACTTTAAATGAATACTTGTAGGCCTATTAATATAATTAATCCTATTATCATTGACTATAATAAGATGGACCGCTTGCTCTATTTTTAGAGCTTATGTTCTTTTTCCGTGTGCACACAACACTGATCTATAAATGTTTCCGCTCTGTACTACTTTCGATTTTAATTTTTCATTGAGAAAACCAACGCGATTCAATAAAACGGAAGTGCAAAGTATATTACGAATCGGGATATCAGTGTTTTGAGTCATCATATAGCAAAAATAATAAAGCAAGCGGTCCATGTATATTATAGTCTATGATAATACACATGGACCGCATCCTTTAGTATTTCTGCAATATGATGACTCGAAAGACTGCTTTTCGGAATTCCCGATTCGTATAATACTTTGCACTTCCGTTTTATTGAATCGCTTTGATTTTCTCAATGAACAAATAAAATTAAAATCGAAAGTTGTATACAGCGGAAACATTTAAGAAACAAGGAGGTGCGTAGAAGTAATTTGAGAAAGCCTTATTTGTTGCGCACGGGAAAAAAGTACATATTATTATAAGCTCTGAAAATAGAGCAAGAAGTTCATTTTATTATAGTCTTTTTATTATCACTTATTTTTATTTTAATCTATCAAAATAGAAATTAAATATAAACTTAGTTTGCAAAGAAAGGGAGTATAATAAAAACTTAGTTTTTATGGGTTAGTTTATTAGAGCTTATTTTATGTTGTTTTTTTTCAGTGCGTAACCAATAAGGCTGTCTTGAATGACTTCTACGCTTCAACCATTGCAAGGTTTTCGCTGTATACACCTTTCCATTTAGAAATACAATAGAATAACACAATGTTGCAATGCTCAGATAAACATACAGACAAAAATACTTTCCATATCCCTTTTGCGATAACAAATGCATATAATATTCTTCCTTCTCGAGTGGCATTCGAGCATGGAACGGGTTGCCTGAACAAACCAGTAACTAACATCATTTAAAAACATTAATAAAAATGCAAGACTAGACTAGGACCAGGGATGAGCGTAATAATTAATAATCTTCTTATAGAAGGAGCGTCTGTAATGTATAATATATGTATAAGATATTTATTAGATAAGACTCTGATAATTCAACATAATATCGTCATTACATTTCCTCATCATGACCTTGTGTCGTCCCCACCTTTCGTAAAACGCCTTGTAGACTACACTTCTATATTTAGTAACAGGTGGACCAAACTTCTGTCGGTAATATAAAGCAGGCGCCTATACTTTAACATAATGTGCATGTAAAACAACAGTGCATACATTTTAAAAATACGTATTTACCAGACCAATAAATTAATTTGTCTATTTTTTCTTTCCGTCTACACAAATTCAAGTTATATAAGTAAACCTGTTTTGTCGTATTCATCTCTTTTTTTGTTGTTGTTGTTGTTATTATAAGAAGGGACGTCCATTAATTACGTCAACAATTTTTAGGCCATTTTTACCTTCCCCCCCCTCCCCCTTGTCAACAACTGTCAAACTTTCAGAGCCCCCCCCCCCACTATATAATTACGTCAACAATTGGTTACCCCCCCCCTCAAAACAAGTAACATAATTTTAGACGCTTGCTTTTGTTTAAAATAGATTTAAAACGGAATAATACTATAATTAATTGTAATACATTTTAAAACTTGTTAAAAAGATGTCTAATTGACTATAATTCTCATATTTTACAATTTTTCTTTTCATATTTAATCATGTCTAATTCAACGTTTCACTAAAATTGCTTTTGGTACAATGTTAATTGTCAAATAGTTTAGGGGGGGGGGGGGAATTGTGCACCAGTTGTAAATTAGCCTTCATCTAGGGATGTTAACCGAAAACCGCTTTTGAAAACGAAAACTGATTTTGGATTTCAAACCGGATTTCGGTTTCTTGGTTGAGAGGTAGGTCTAATCATTATTTCAAGTAGCACAGCCTTTTTTTTTTATGGAAATATTTTAAATAAATAAGGTTGTATTCACACAAAACATTTCTTGAAATGCCTTGCTAACATTATTTAGTCTTTGATGTTGTGTTTCTTTTTTTCCAAATACAAACTATAATATGCCTTGCGATAAAAACAACATCAAACCAAATGTAAAGTTACAGTTACAATCCTTTGTGTCAGAAAATATTGAAAAAAAGTCTTTAACGATGGCTCGTTGTAAACTATATTCCCAACAGATAAGCAGGAGCGGTGGCAGTACCGCTTGATTGCGTACGCATCTGCGTACCCCGCATCCTGAATTAACATAGTCATCCTCTTCATATGCTTTTTAATATCACGGTCAACGATAATCGTAAATTTGATTATCACTATTGAAAGCTATTATCGGTTTTAATCAATTAGCCCAGATTTTTTTTAGTTCTAAAGAATGTTATGGTAAAGCGTACAAAATCCTATTGTATTCAAAGAAATCAACCTCTTGAATGCCCTGCAAACACTAATTAAATTTGAACTATTTGTCAAGTATACCTACAAAACTACGCACGTTTGACTTTTTCGGCCTGTAACTTGGGACGTTGCGCGGGAATGGGGGGGGGGGAGAAACCGAAATCCGGTTTTAAACCGGTTTTATAGAACCGAAAACCGGTTTTGCAGAAAAACCGGTTTTAACATACCTTGTTTTAACCATATGTTCACTATTCCTTCTTACATTATTGTCCACACACACACAATATATACACACGGTAGTTGCCTTCCTTGTCCCCCTACCTTGCACTATTTGCCACCCACTCCTTGCAATACTGGCGAAGCCACTGATATTAGCCTAATACGTTTTCATCTCATTTATTTTTTCCAGAAAATTAGAAATGAAAACGTACAAATTACTAAATATGTAGCCTAATCTACCTAATTTTAATATTTCACCTATTATAACGTAGTGAGCAAAAATATATTAGTTTATATATCAGAATTGACATTTGTGAAGCCGGCTGGTCCAGCGGTTAGTTCACCGGCCTGTCAACCAAAAACCAACGGACAGGTCGCGGGTTCTATCCCTGGCACCGACGGATCCATGTCGCCCTGCAGGAGTTTTGGGCCTAGTGGACGTAATAATCTTCTATCTAGAAAGAAACGTCTGTAAACTTATAAGAATTAGGGATGGTAAGAGGAAATAAGGTAGGCTAAGTATATCGTACTTCATTTGGTGGGCCAAGAATTATTTTTCTGAAGGAAATATTTTTAAAATAACCATGTTGGATTCACTTCCTCAATGCTTTACAAACATTAGTTATAGTCTCGGCGAGGGCCTATCATTGTTTTTAGTTCTATTGTCAATCCCAGCCATCGCTTACATGGCTTATATAACGAACGCCAGACTCTGGCGCTAGCCTAAATTAGATGTACTGAGCGGCAAAAAAACTGGGTTTCTGAACGTTTCTGAACGTTCTGCAGACAGTTTGTTTGTGTGTTTGTGTTCCTCTGTTATTCCAGCCACCATGTCCCGCTAGACTAGGGTTGCCAGACGTCCTGCAAAAGGAGGGCATGTCCTCCTATTTAGACTATTGTCCTCCGTCAGGCAGGCAAAGCACAATAGACCTACCTTTAAAATGTCCAGCTTTTTTAATATTGTATGTTTTGTAGGCAAATAAATTTTAAAATTAGTATTAACATGTTTTAAGAATATAATTAATAAACAGGTGATCATTTGTACAAGAAAAGAATTATCCCGTTCTTTAGAAGACTCGTGTGCATGAGCTTTAAAGTTGTCCAACCAAATGCAAGCTACCTTTCAGCCTACATTGAATTTATATGTTATTTTTAATAAAACTGTTTAAATTCTTGCTCAGTTTACCAATACACATTTAAACTTAGTGACAGCTCTGTAATAAAATTATACTGATTGCGGGCTAAATGCGAAATTATGCAATTGAAACACAATGTCCTCCTTTTTGTCTCTCGGTGTCCTCCTTTTGACACCCATGTCTCTAGCAGCCCTAAGCTACACTTTGCCTTGCTAACAATTGCATTAGTCTCCACCCATACATAGATCTACAAACTAGCAAAATGGACACAAAAAGGACATATCAAATGTAGTTTCCATAAATGATATATTTGAATTAACGTAAAACTATGTTGTTATAAATGTTATATATGTAAGTTTAACAGGACGAGTGTAGAATTTTGTACTAAATTTGTATCATTATTTACTTCATAAAAAGTAACATTGTTGACGTCAACTTTTCTTGACTTCCCCCCTCCCCCATGTCAACAATTGTCAAACTTTTTCAGACCCCCCTCCCCCTCTTTTGTTGACGTATTTAATGGACGTCCCCAAAGTATAAATTATAATATTGTATTCAACCCTCCACCAAACCTCAACATTACTTTTCCTCATATCGGATTAAAAACTCATCACATCACAAGCAACATTTGAGGCGTGACTTACATAATCTGCCTTGAAATAGATACACGTTAAAACTTCATCAATCTTTCACTCTAAAACATAGCAAACACACTTCAACAAACTGTAAAGTTTGACGTTTGCACCTTTATAAAAAATGCATGCACCAAAGGGTGACGCTGCTTTGTGTTTTAAAATTCGCGTAAATCATCGCTCCTTTAAAGAGTGTCTAAAAGTAGACATTTTCTGAGCTATTAAATGTACAAGTTGATATGAGTTATTGATAACACCGCATTGACTAGTCATCTATTAGTAAAATATCCCCTTAAGCATACTTATTGGCCTAAGGATTTAAGCCTTTTTTTTTCATGTTGATTTGTTTTTCTAAAAAATCAGGCATATTCTCATCTCCGTAGGCGTCTATATACGATATAGCTGACTAACATTGAACATCTATTCAGTAATGATCATTGTAGGTGAGTCCTCAGTCCAGGTTAGCTTGCATATAGCTTTTTTACCTGCTACAGACATGACTAACTTAACAAAATTGTCCATGGAATGTTAAAAACAGACGTTTATTACCTTTAACCAAATTTTCGATAGCGTACCACTTATGGACTTATTGAGTTTTTGGCAATGTTCGATAATTAGACTTTACTTATAACTTTGGTTTGCAACAAAAAATTTAATTTTAATAAGATATATATTCAACTTGTAAAAATTGATGAAAAAAACAAAACATTCTTAAAAGTAAGTACACTTTTTTGTTTAATATGATTATATTTTAATATAAAACCACATGAAATATGTAATTTAATTATTTTCTACCAATTATAACAATAGAAATCATACAAAAAGAGTAGCGTCGAACCTGTGAAAAACGTCCCATTTATGGGACAGTACCGGTAGCTAGAAGCATGCTAAGTAAGATATTTCAAATAAAGTCGTTTATTTTTTAATGTATTTTTGTTGAACTTTTATGTTTAAACTGTCAAATCTTTAATCTATGCTATAATTTAAGAACAAGATCAAAGTTTTTAGTTAAGATTTTGAATAAAATTAACTTTTATAAAAGATTCTGGTCGATGTACTGTTATCTTATTTTAAATTTCCATGTTGTTGTTTATTCTAAATAATTGCTATTACATGAAATCTGTTCTGAAATGGAAAATTTTGTGTAAGGTTGGCGTTAAAGAGTACGTTTATCGTTCCTATATAAAAAGTCCAACTGTGGTCAATGTAAGAATAGGGATACTGTAAGTAGACCGACCTCATATGAAATTCACACTACAGCAAAATTATAAAATATATGTGGAGCTGATCGCATAGATCCATTTGTTGAAGGGCTTAGAATCTGCATGATTTTCAAGAATAGATACTTGCTACAGTTTGTATTTCCAAATGATGAATATTCAGTAAATGTTTTATTTGATGTATCCATTCAATCTTTTGCAGCCTGAGAGTTCCTCATCACCCATGCCTAAACCCGCGGGCTTTTCGCTGGGATGACCTTTTTTGACTGCTGTGACATAACTCGCCACCTGTCACGATCGTGTGCTGCAATTTGGGCGCCAATGAAGACCAGCCTGGAAATTGTGTTTTTATTTATTTCTCCCACATTTCTTCTGCCTGCCACTTCTTCTTTCTAACTGTTCTGTGCTGAGAAGGATGGACTGTGCAAGACCTTCCAATGGTTCATGTTCTACCTGTTCAGTGCTGAGAAGGATGGACTGTGCAAGACCTTCCAATGGTTCATGTTCATTTCACCCCAGCTACTTGCTCTGGGTGGTGATGCGTGTATTCTCGTATGCGCCGATATTTGATAATTTGTTTGCGGACATATTCGTTAGTGATAATCAAAATCTTGTTGAAATATCTCATTTCTTATCTTGAGATTATACATAAAAACCGATATCATCAGAGAGCTCATTAGTCAATGTGACGTTTATTACATTTGTGGCGTGCTGGTCTGCGTTTATGCGTTACGGAGCCTTTAATTAGCATAGACTATCAGTGCAGACCTAGTGGATAACTCAGCAGGTACACAGGTGATGGGGAGGGGTGAAAATGGCAGGTTATCTAGGTGGTATGTGGTCCCGAAATGCAGATGATTTCTAGGTGATTTTTAAGACAAAATTTATAAACAGGTTTCTGGCTCGCATAAATACGTAGGTTGAGTTAAACTGCTGACTAATTGACACTGTCACTGGCATCACACATACACGTATTATATAAATCAAAGCAAGGCGAAGATGATGATTTTATTCACATGAAAATATATATTCAATGATGAATGTCATGGGCAAATGAATCATTAGCTGAACAGATATAATCCAATACAGTAGAAATAAACTATACAAAATACATAGTCCTAAGAAGGACTCAGGGCCGCGTGTTAGGCGCACCCTTAAGCTAGTCTATTTACTCCCGGAGCTCAGGGCATCATTCTCGCGGTTCTTCCAGTCACTGTCCTACTACCGGAGCTCAGGGTATCCGACCCTTGAGACTCCTTAAGCCAGACTGACCCAAAACTTACATTTCTGAGCGTGGGTTTTCACGTGGAGGGAAAATGGTCAGACATCTATATCGAGCATGCGATTGGTCAGCCTGTTATTGTTACTTCATCGTTTGAGTTTGATACAACAATGGCGAGGTAGAGTCGGGGGAGAGGGTGGGGTTACCTGGCGAGGCGGATGGGAGAATGGGTGCGTGGGGGATGATGAGGGGGGGGGGGCGCGGCGGGCCATCAAGGGCGCTGTTTCCTCGGCCGGCGGCATCTTGACGTAGTACGTCAAAGGGGTTTCGACCAGAGAGACTGGGCACTGAGAGGTATATTTTGTATACATGTTACATCCTTTGAGTTTGGGCGATGGGTGGCGGGAGAAGGGGAAAGGGGGGGGAGAGGTCAGGGCTGGCAAAACCAGACATGATTGCGTCATGCGTGACCCTGGTGTGTTCCGCACGTGTGCGTGGTATGACCACGAAGGGGGAGGGAGGGGGTAGGCTACACGCCAGCCCGCAAGATGATATACACCAATGTATAATAATGATAGCAATAAATGATAACATTAGAAACGATAATAGCGATATCATATGAGACTATTGATATAAATGTAAGCTTTAAATGAATACTGACAACGAATAAGAAATGTAAAAATACATAAATTATGTTACATGTGCAAGAGCTAAATGAAAAGTAAATGGCTAAGTGATTAAGTAGGGATAATGAAAGGTAGATATGGGCATTCAATCATTTACTCAATAATGGCTATAGTTGTAAACAAATTTGTACAGGTGATGGCTAAAAGTATATTAATCTTTATGAGAGTTTAATATAAACGAATTATTCCTTTATTTCATGTGGCGTTAATCATATTAGAGACCCCAAAAACGCCACAACATTGATATTTTAACTAAGGAATACTGATGTTTGAAGATTTCAAATTGCACGAAATTATAAGTTCAGGTTTTGACTGCTTCCTTGACGCTGTATGTTATGTAACTGAGAGTGGTGAAGGCCGAACCTTACCGTACTCTCAAATCTGTTCCCCTCAAGTCATGTGATGTTTCATTGCGCTTAAAAGTGGCATTGTCCACTCAGATAATCAGTAAAGAAAACAATACAATAGTCCATTCTATGTTCAGCTTTGGGACAAGACAACACATAGACTATAAACTGACTCATTTACAGCTATCGCATCCTTCCATCCCCTTTTCCCTGCCACGTTTATGACATAATTTCCTTGAAAAGTGACAAAGGCTATAGATTTCGGATAGTGTCAAACATCCAGGAACGCTCCCCTCCCTAGTTATAGTTTGGAAACCTAGCCTGTTATTGTTATGCTGGTCATTGTTATTCTTTTTCCCCACCCCACCTGTGTCTTTAAAAGGAACTGTTAAATGTTGGCCAATCAAAATGTCTAATTTAGTCACGTGTTTAGAATATCCAACTAGAATTTATGTAGAGCTGGAAAAGAGGAACTTTACACTAAAATATAATTCTCCTCGTTATTGACTGTTTTATAATTATATTAGTTTATGTGTGTTGTGTAGCTGACGATATTTTGAAGAAAGTAGCAAGCTGGTGAATCCACCCTGCTTATCTCAACAATAGTTGTTGCAAATATAATCTTTGCAATAACTACCCATTAATGCAATAGCGCCATTCTCCTTGACGACCAGCTGGGGGTGTTAGTACCAATTACTGCACCCTGGCGTGTCTGTAAGGTCAAAATCCAACCAATTTACGACAGTTAAATATTCGAACAAAGGGAGATTAACTTGTATTGCCAAATTATCTTAAGCTTGTTCTGCTCTGTAAGTGTCTGTTTATTCTGGCGAGAATGTATGGCTTTGGGCGTTCGTATTATAAGTGGTCAGTAGCTGACATTTTATCCAGGAATATATTTGCAGATAAACAGAACCTAATGAATTTGATTTCTAATTAGAAACAAAAAATCTTGCAGCTCAGTTTATTAACTGCAACATGATTTGAATGTTTGAATCAGTGAGTGAAGTTTTTATCTAAATAAAAATAAACAGTAGCGAAGTGTGCAAAAGAAGAATGTAAGAAAAGCATGAATTGTATGAGTGGTCAAGAGTTGACAAGGGAGAGAATGACAGTGTGAAAAGTTAGTACATGTTGGATCCTTCAGAGAGAAGGTGGATTTTTTATAATGAGTTCTATTGGACTAAGTGTAATAAAAACTTAAGTGATTCAAGTCCAAAGTGAGACTTAGAATATTGTTGTATAATTAAAGTATTTTTTTAAGAGCTATATACAGTCAGTGTTCTAGTGAGAAGTAATGTATGAATATTATTGAAGTAACATGTAAGTGAAGATTTGAAAGACTATTGAGAACTGTGTGTAATTATCATATTCGTCCAATGATGTTTTGTATACTATGTAATAAACTTTCATCTGAACCTGATCTAACGTGTGCTCAAGTCTGCGCTACTTAGTATTCAGTAATAATAATTAATACAATACAGTAACAGAAACAAGTATGAGAAAACATAGTATTAATGGGCAGCTGAATGTAAACTTATTGTAATCTGTTCTAATCAAAGAATGTGGTTATATTTATTAAACATGTTAAATCACTAAGGTTTAGTTGTATATTTAATAATAATGTACGTAACATTTATATAATATATTTATAACAAATATTTATGTGTATATACAAAAACAATATATATTAAATAATTATTTACATATTTAAAGATAAAAATAGTTTCTGACAAAAAGCATAACATATAACTTTGCAATCCTAATTTAATTTTCATGCTCTGTCAAAGTTTTATTCTTATTCTTATTTAGGTAAAGGACACATAAGGACAAGGATACATAAACGTGTTTGTGAGAGACAGAAAACGTTATGAAATATCTAGACATGTTATAAGATGTTTTGCAGCAAAGTTCCTTTTTTTACGCATACATTACCACAGTTTCATCAGCCATCCTAGTAAGGTAATGCGAAAAGTTATCCTCAACAGACTAAAACCTATGGCTGAAGAAGTTCTTGCAGAAGAACAGGCAGGTTTAAGACCAGATTTTTAACTGTCGCTTGCTCATAGAAAAACACATGCAGCACCAACGCAAAATCCATTTTAACTTCATCGATTTTAAGAAAGCATTTGATCTTGGATGGCACGATTGATTATGGCAAGTGATGAAACACTACAACATTGAAGAAGGACTGATACAGGCAATAGAAGCACTCTACAATCAAGCAAGAAGTGCAGTTCTACTAAATGGTTGTATGGGGGACTTCTTCAAAATGTCGATTGGAGTCCGACAAGGCTGTATCCTATCGCCATTTCTATTTAATATATTCCTAGAAAAAATCATGCAAGAAACAATCGATGATTACCATCAATCTCCATTGGGGAAGACCCCTATGCAATCTAAGATTTGCTTATGATATCGACCTGTTGGCCGGGAGCAACAAAGAGTTACAACTCACAGACAAGCGAGCAGATAGAGCCAATGCTTAGGGAATGAAAATCAGTTCAGAAAAGAGTAAAATAATGATCAACACCACAGATGCCAGAAGTGCAAACATCATATTGAACCAACAACAACTGGAAGAAGTAAATAATTTCAAATATCTAGGAGCAATTATATCCGCAGACGGACGCTGTGAGTCAGATATTTGAACAAGGATTGGGACTGTGATGGCGGCAATGGCTCGCCGAAACAGAATCTGGACCAGTAAAAGCAAAAGGTCTCCCAACAAAGCTCAGAATTTACAGAGACCTTGTCAGAACTATTGTTCTGTATGGATGTGCGACATGGGCACTTCTATTGGCAACTGAAAACAAGTTGCAGGCGTTCGAAAATAAATGCATGAGAAAATTACTTTGAATCTCCTACGTAGAACACAGGATTAATGCATATGTGTGGGACAGAATATGCTAAATTGCAGGCCCTCTAGAAAACATTATGGCTACAATCAAACGACGCAAACTGACATGGTTCGGTCATGTGTTGCGGCACACTAGCCTGATAAAAAAAATCCTCCAGGGCACGGTGGAAGGTGGGCGTAGGAGAGACCGTCAGCGGAGATTCTGGTTCGACATTGTCAATGATTGGACATGGCTGCAGTTAACTCAACTATAGACAACCGCGCAAGATAGGCAAACGTTGAGAAAGTTGACTGCCGAAGTGTCTGTTCGCTATCCCCAACGATCTTAACGGTCATGTGATTGATGATGATTATGATGACCGCAGTATAGTTAAACAATTACTAACATGATATTAAAAAGGTATAATAAATATCTCGACATGCCAAGTATTTATAATGCACTTCTTCATCCATCTAATTGGCGCTGTTAGACTGCAGGACTAGTTGTAACGGAGTAATTTGTGATAGAAACAGACTATAGTTCCTGTTGTTCAAATCTCTTTTAATTTTTACTTTGAAGTGCACTTAGAAAAATCAATAATTTTAAAACGTATTTTATTTAATATAATATTTTCCCTTGTGTCTCAATGTTAACTATTTAATGTTAACAATTCACGCTTTGTTAACAGTTAATTCAACTTCTGAGTAAAAAAAGTATAGAATAACATGCATTTATTATTCTAGAGTAGACAATAACATTATCTATAATATAAACGAATAAGAAACCCGTTTCTAACAGCTAAAATGGTTTCTGAAAACAAAGAAGAAAAAAGGTCCTACAACCAATGTGATTCTTTTCTTTTTCTGCACCGTTAACTTCCCTAACAGCAACATCTAACTGACAATGATGAATGTGTTTTTGTCTAAGCACCTTACGTGCGTGTTGCATATTCTTTTAAAACAACAATTTGGGACTAGATACTTTCACCTTTATGTATAATTAAAACAATATATTTTACATAGCAGTTGCATTCCCAGTAACTGGCTCGGACGGTTGTGTCAGTTTAAACGTCACTTAAGAGTGTGGCGTTTTTTGGCACTTAGGGCGTAAGTGTCAAGGAGGATACCACACTATGGCTGGGAAATAATTATTTACCATAACAAGAAAATTTACTTTCAGAGGTTGACTGTACAAACACTATGTTAGAGCCACAGATGAATGATTAAAGTGAGACTGTATATATATATATAAATATATATATAGCTTATATCTTCCTATCACCTTTATATTTAAACATGTAGTACTTGTTTTGAATCAAGTCCATTGATATTAATTATTTTTACTATAGAGTTGCTATTGACATGGTTTATGTTTACATTTATGCATACCAGTTTAAATTTGTTGCGTATTTGGTCTTAGCCAGGGTCAGTGCATGTTTGTCCAAGTTCAAATTATGCAATCTTCACACGTGGTTATCGATCCAAGACGCGACCTTTACACCCCCCTGGTTTCCCCCCCCTCCACTCCACATTCTATTTGTCCTGATCACGGGAATTTCGCATTTCCATGCTGGTTTTTCCCCTTGTCGGAAAATGGGAACCAGAGCGTAACCACCCACCGGCAAGGGGGAGAATCTCTGGTCAGGAACACAAGAGCTTTAGATGTCACGTCCACTACCGCCCTACATACCCCTCCACCAATGATTACAGTTTGAGAGAATCCCGCCCTCTCCCTAAATAAATCCGAGTTCTCTCCCCTCTTGTCAATAACACTAAAGAAGCGTGTACATTTACTCCCCTCCCTAATGCATGCTAGTTATAGATGTCAATCTTACTACACCCTTCCCCTTTTACGTCATGTGATTACTGATGTCAACGCCCATCTCACAATAAAGAACACTTACGACTTAAGATGGTTTAAGTAAACGACACAATATAGCCTATACATTAAATCTTAAGTGATGAAAAGAAATTGAATGGTTCAGCGGATGCATGGTAAGAAAACACAGTAAATTTAATATCTTTGTATTATTTATTTAAAAACCATCATCCCTGATGTTTTTGCAGGTATTTGTGGATCTGTTAGTGTTGCCCCGAGCAGATTTGACAAAACTCTTAAAACAGAATACATGATTTTAAAAGAAGATTTTAACAGAATATATGATTTAAAAATAAGATTTAAAACAGAATAGAAAAAGACCAAGGTTAGTCATATCATGACACGTTCATTTCTAAATTGTGGGCAAGGGCTCGAAGGAATTGCAGAAGATCATACTGATCTCTATAATGCTGTACAGCAATGATTCTTGTGTTCATTGTCAGGTATTTTTTTATTCGCCGAGTCAGGTCTCTGCCTTGTAGCAGCTGGGTACGATTTGTCCGTTGAAGGGCTTCCTCCAGTCTTAGAGCTTCGATAAAACTGAAGATGGAAGGATGTTGAGTTTCAGCTGATCCCTGAAAAGCATTGTGCCCTCTTTCGAAGTGATTGTTAGTTCGTGGCCCTCCTGCATCTTGTCGGGCTTTCACACTTCTAATATCTACAGGAAATAATGGCTGTCTTCTGTCTCCACGTCTGTTTCTCTGCCCCACGTAGTTATCTTCGAAGTAATTTACAAGAGACATTACTTCTGGGGGTAGTCTGCCACCAGTTCATCAAAGGCATCGCTCATCCACAGGTATCAAGGCAAGAGCAAGGAGCATTTTCAATCCCATTCAAACATTTTCCTCTTGTACATATAACCGTTGTTGTCCGTTTTCCTGAATCTTTCTCCAGAGCGATTGTCCAAAGTGAAAGTAACAGCCATAGATGTGCGTTTGAGGAAATGCTTCAATGAGTGCAGCTTTAGAAGTTAGTTCATAGTCGATCTGTATACTTCTTGGAGCGAGTCCAGGTTTCAATGATTTGATTTCAGTCCACATTCGAGAGTATGTGACGTGTTGCTTATTTGAGAGCAAAAAAAAAACGCAGGGAAGCACATTGTTCCGTATCAATGCATGCACAGCGTACACTTGTTATAATAGGTTTGGTGATACTTTAATGTGCCATCACAATTCCAGTGTTCGGAGTTGTGCA
Source organism: Anisus vortex (assembly GCA_949126835.1). Lineage (NCBI taxonomy): Eukaryota > Metazoa > Mollusca > Gastropoda > Planorbidae > Anisus > Anisus vortex. The sequence continues at coordinate 12,806,757 of OX421493.1, forward strand.
CGGTTAGAAGAAGCTGATCTGTGCTGAAAATAAGCATCCGATTAACATCTCCACGCCCGCTGTCATAGAGCAGAAATCTACGCTGGTCTGTTGTTTGTCTCAGTTGATCGGGTATCAACAGTTCTCCAACAGTAGTCGAGTAGGGGGGGGGTTGTTATCTGTTGCTTTCCTTTTCCGTCGGATGATCTGTGGACAAACCAACGGCTTTTGCAACTTTTTCAGTAACATCGTCTATTGCATCCTGCCCAATACTTCGTGGTGGATCCCGTGTTGTGACTGCAGCTGTTTTTACTGTGTTTTCCACTCTCCGTACTACCACTGCCGCAGGACTTGGTGGATGCATGTGGACGCCACAGATCACTGGGGGTTGTTGTTGCTGACGATACTGAAGGCATGTCGTTAGGCGACCTATACAACCAGCCTTTGCACACCTCCAGTTGATCGTACTTAATTTTGTTTTGTCCCTCCTGTACAAAAAACATTATGGCTTATCATGTCAATTCCTTTTCTTGATTTTATAAACTCCATTGTAGGCCACAACTGATCTATAAAAAGAATGAGTTCTGCACGGAAGTAACATTCTTGAAGACAAAATAAATAGGCTTTCACATGACTTTCACTTATCTATGAAAATATATTTCCTTAACACTGACCTGTAAATACATATTTCAATTGACTTACACTACTTTTTTATCGTATGGATTTTTTCTAATCATAAGTGGTTTATTCCTGTAACTCGCTTATGTAAATATGTGAATTCCCCTTTCCCACTATTCATTTAGGCTTCAATTTGCACATACACGTTTAATATAGAGGCGTTATGCATTTTTTATAGATCAGTGTAGGCCACGGTAAGTTCTTCCCATTTGTTTATAAAAATGAGTATTTTCTGTTCATGCCACCCCTGAGCACATTTGATATTATAACTTTTATTCGCATACCAATCTTTCTAGGAAGTGAGAAAATCGAACCAACTTTTAATGTGCTGTCAACTTCGTCGCGTAGCAACGAAGGAAGAAGGCTAATTAAAAAGTATAGTTCCGCCCACAAATTTCGCGCTGACGGCGGTTTTAGTGCTTACTATTTAGTATGGCATCAGACTAGCATAAGGTTGCCAAATACATGGGTACCAAAAGAAGGACATAGAGAGACAAAAAGAGGACAAAGGAGGACTTATGGGTACCAAAATGAGGACACATATAGACAAAAAGGAGGACAAAGAAGGAAACATGAGTACCAAAAGGAGGACACATTAAGTGCTTCATTTAAATCATTAAACAAAATTCAATTGAATGCGGATTTAACCAGCAATAAGTATAATTTTAATACACTGGTTGCCAATAAGTATCTATTAGTAAATTAACCAAAAAATGTATTGTAAAAAATAAAATTAAAATAAAATTCAGTTAACTTTTTTTCAAAATGCAACAATACTTCATTGTTTGAAAATTAAACTGTCAATTCTACAGTTAATACATTATTATCTTTCTTAATTATACAACATATTTCTCTGACGGGCCAACTTTTTGCAGAAGATCCTCGTAAGCAAGCACACATGTATAAAACTGTTCACATGCAGGATTTTTTCAAGTTGTACTTGGCAAGCATTAACTGAGAGTCGTTTTTTTTACTTTGTCCATTTTAAAATTAACTGATAGTCCGTTTCTTTACATTGTACATTTAGACCGGCTTTGTGATGCCGACTGGTACTGCGCTTTGTTCACCGGTCTGTCAATCACGACAGTTCTAGCCCAGTCGCTGACCGATCCCTACCGTCCTGCAGGAGTTTTGGGCCAGTGGACAAAATAATCTTCTATCTAAAAAGGAACGTCTGTAAACGTATAAGATAATTGAGCGTTTATAAATGAGAACATTCTTTCCACATTGCCTTTGTGTCCAGTGATTCAGATAAAAAGTTCACAAAGTTCACACATTTTTAGTAACTCTGAAAAGCAAATTCAATTTGGGGAACTTTGAAAAAACAAACTCAACTGCTCATGCAATAGTCTTTGAAAAAACTTTGTTCATTCTTTTTTTTTCTACAAATGATTTGAGATTGCAATATTGGTCAAACAATTTCACGGCAAAAAACTACAAGGAAATTGAATAAACATCTCAATGTTTAGCGTAATTATCACCTTCTTAATTAAGCTAACCATCTTACTTGTAAACTAGGATAAACGTTTCCAATTGTTTAAATAGTTCTTGAAATAGGACATTTACCTTCACTCCAAAACGTGCATCGGTTGTCTTTATATTATTGTGAGTCACTAACGTAGTATATATCGCCTGTTATGTTTTGTAACAATAAAGCTGTTACGTAGGTAAATTTGATTGTATGTGTGCCAAGGGGAGGTGAGGTGGGGAAAGAGAAGATAGGTGGACAATTAATCTAACAACACATTAGATAACACAATCTAATTCATAACACTTTCACTGCTTAATACTTCGGTGTTTCGCTTTACCCGTCCCATCCACTTATTGACAGTAAAAAAAACAACATAAAAAGTAAAACAAAAGGATTCTTAAAACCTATGGCGTACACAATCCGGACATTTGAAATATGTTTAAAATTTTCCTGCCGGACGGAGGACACAGGGCTAAAAAGGAGGACATATCCTCATATTATATGAGAAAATATAGTGCGGATTTTCCTTAAAATTCGAAAATATTCGCGATTATAAGGTCTCACAATAATGTATTTCATTAATTTTGCAAAATATTTCGTTAATTCCATTAAAACGTTATAAAATTAATAATTATTTCCTAGTTTGGTTAGTTAACAGTACAAAAACAGAGGGTCTTAAAAGTCGAAATGCCAACCTGATTACACAAGAAACGCAAGTATATTATTGTTCACTTTTAGGCTGTCAGTAGCATATTTTTAGTTACCTATCCTTTCCAGTTATAAAGCAAAATGTAAGTGAAAGCAAATAAGTGCCACCTTTAATTGGTCACAAATTACAGGAAAGATATGCAGCATTAACTCTTTGGCTCTTATTCATTTGCCAATTTCCTACCCTTCAAACCTTAAGTCAAGCCGCATAACTTCGTCAAAGCTAATTGAAAAAAAAAATAGGCAAAAATAATAAAAAATTTTACGTGAAGCAACTGAATCAAATTATTTATAGTAAATTTACAAAATTATAAAGTTTAATTCAAACCAGTAGAGATGAAAATAAATTAATAAATAAAAGGGAAAATAAAATAAATCACTGAGCCTAATCGATCGGTTCCGATAGTTTGTCATGGAATTTTAAAATCATAGTATTGCACTCGAAGCCTCCTTTTCAAAGCCTATTCAACTTCTATAAGACCTTCTTGTCTCTGACCATTCTGCCATCTGCTTCATTGTCAATATCACTAGACCGGTGAAGAAATGCAAGATTGTCACCCGCCGTAAGCTGCGAGCCATAGATACTGACACCTTTGGCAACGAGGCTGCCTTGCTGCTGGCTCAGCGTGACCCCTCTTCTGACCATGCTTCCCGTTTCGCCCTGACTCTACGCCAGCTTCTCGACAAGCACGCCCCGCAATCTTTGTGTGCAGTTTCTGAGCGACCGCCAGCTCCTTGGTTTTCCGACGACGTAAAAGCTGCCAAGCACGAACGACGACGGGCCGAGCGCACTTGGCGACTCTCCGGCCTCGAGATCCACCGCCAGATCTTCAGGGACATGCGGCTCCGCGTCAAGGAAGCCATCACTGCCGCCAAGGTCCAGCACTACCACAACCGCATCATGCAAGCCTCGTCGTCCAAGGAGCTATTCTCTATCATGTCCACCCTCCTCGGCTCCTCACCCTCTCTACCCCTCCCCACCACACACCCACCCGTGGACCTCCCAGAACTCTTCTGAGAGCACTTTAAGGAGAAGATAGAGAATCTGCGTAGTTCTCAGGATCATGATGCCTATCGCCCTTCCCCACCCTCTCCCGCCTTCTTTGGCTCCCCTCTCACCTGCTTTCAACCTGTCACCATCGACCATGTTAAGCGCATCATTATGAAGTCCTCCATCAAGATCTGCGAGCTTGACCCTCTGCCAGGCTTTCTGTTCACCCAGTGCTTGGACAAGCTCCTGCCGTACATCACCGATACTATTAATACCTCCCTCTCCACAGGCATCGTTCCTAACTGTTTTAAATCCGCCATCGTCCGCCCACTCTTGAAGAAATACGGACTTGATGTGAATGAATGCCGGGACTACCGTCCAGTATCAAACCTCCCCTACCTCTCCAAGCTCCTGGAGCGCATCATCCTTGAGCAATTGAACGTCCACCTGTCCCTGAACTCGCTTATGCCCGTGTTCCAGTCGGCATATCGCCCCAATCACAGCACTGAGACAGCGCTACTGCAGATAACCACCGACCTCCTGAACGCCGCAGACAGAGGTCTCGTTTCCGCCCTTGTGTTATTGGACTTCTCCGCGGCCTTTGACACGATCGACCAACACCTACTCATCGATCGCCTCAGCTTCACGTTCGGCATTCATGATATAGCCCTCTCCTGGTTCAAGAGCTATCTCGACGGTCGCTCCCAGACCGTCTTTACTGAATCTTTGTCCTCCCAGCCCGTCACCGTCCGCTTTGGTGTACCACAGGGGTCCGTCCTCGGCCCAGTCCTCTTCACTTTGTACACCCAACCCCTTTCCTTCGTCATCGAGCGACACAACCTTAATTATCACTTTTTCGCTGATGACACCCAGCTCCTAAACAGCGCCAAGCCTGAGGACATCGACGAGCTCCTTGCTTCTATCTCCTGTTGTTTCCTGGACATCAAGAACTGGATGACAGAAAACAAGTTGAAGCTCAACAGCGATAAGACCGAAGCCTTACTCGTAGGAACGAGATAGAAGCTTGCTTCCCTCAGGTGACTGACCTCCAGTTGTTAGTAATAATTATTAAATGATATGTGCTGCAACAAGGCGTTCTTTTATTTGATTACAAGTTAATATAGATCTATATATATTGTGGTGAATTCGTATGTTCAATGTCTGATAGCTGGAGACCAATATTTTCAGCAACTGTATCAGAAACACTCTAAATAGACTAATTGTATTAATTGATGTACCAATAATAATTAAGAACATCAACAATTACACACGCTACTTCTGTAAAAAATATTATTGCGTACTACGCTCATCTGTGATCAGAGTCTAATCTTGCATTTTTATTAATGTTTTAAATGATGCTATTGGTTTTTCTGGTTTGTTCTGTTAACCCAATCCGTGCCCGGATGCCACTCGAATGCCAATGTTTTATTACACTATTTTCTTATCTTATTGTTTTAAAAAGCTATAAATTAAGAATTCCAACTTAAATTGTTAAAAAAATATGTATTTATCCTTGAAATAAGAGGTACTGTTTCTATTGCAAACATGCAATGTCACGGTATCATTTGTTGCTGGCGTCCTTTTTTAAGGATACTTCAAAAATTTTAATATTTCAATAAAAAAATAAAATTTTCACAAAATAACTTCCATTTGTTTATTACATCATTCTTTCTATTGCATATGTAAAAATCACGAAAAAATAAAACCTCAGCAAGATATGGGTTAATGTAATAGACAACAACAGTAATAATGATGAACTTAAATGAACGTCGAAAATCCTTCTGCAGTAAAACTCAAACTGGTTTATTAATTAAAATTTAACAGTAGTATTCAGAACTTCAATGAAGTATAAAAAACATTCAATATCAGAATAAGTACCTTTTAGACAGCAAACAAAAGTCCGACCAGTCACTCTCAAGCCGGTTGCAGACTGCACTGATTTGGCGGGGGACCTAGATAAGGTTTGCACGGGGTCCGAGATGAGTTGTGGCTAATCCAATGGGAATGCTGGATTTCGAGAGGCTTCTGGCATAAATTATCTCAACATTCTTTTTTAAGGTAGTCTATTAGCTCACATTTACTGCAAAATAAATCATAATTAATGTAACATGTCAAGTAAAAAGAAACATAGTATCCATCTATATATCCTTCTATCTATATATGACATATATTATATTTTCATGTTTAATTAGTTTACTATAATGTTATATATATGCCCGTTGGTTCAGTTACATATGCTGATAGAGTTATTTTTACAACGATGGCCGCTGGAGCTTCTGGAATTTTTATTTACTTAAAAGTATTGAGCACAAATTTACACCAGTGACAACAACATGATTATTTGATGTTGAAAAAAAAATTTTTAATATTTAATAAAACAGTAGTAATGCCATAGACTATAATACACATGGACCGCTTGCTTTAATTTTTTCTGCTCTTATTATCTTGTTTTTCGTTTTATTAAATCGCATTTTTTCGACTTTAATTGAATACTTGTAGGCCTATTATTTCTATTTTCATTGACTAAACTATAATAAGAGGGACCGCTAGCTCTATTTTTAGAGCTTATGTTCTTTTTCCGTGCGCATACAACAATGATCTATAAATATTTCCTCTGTATAAAACTCTCGATTTTAATTTTTCATTGAGAAAATCATAGCGATTAAATAAAACAGAACTTGTATAGCAGATACTTTATTTAGAATCGGGAATTGCGAAAAGCAGTGTTTTGAGTCATCATATAGCAGCAATACTAAAGCAAGCGGTCCATGTGTATTATAGTCTATGGTAATAATTCTCACTCAAGAATCCTCTCACAATCAAGACCAAAACTGTAACTGAAATACAAGTTACGTTATAATTTCACGACTATACGGAAGACACATACAAACTATCGCTTTGAGATTATTTCACAAAAATAACATTAATTAAGAATACGTGAAAACATATTGAAAACAAAAATTGATAATAGTAAAAAAATACATCCTGGTGTATGCATAAATGTGTGACGAAAAGGGACTTAAACCAGTCTAGTTATGTTGTTTTTATATATATGTGAGTTAGTTCCCCAATTGGTTGTTTATGCTAGAGGACTTCTTGTGGGGAGAATGAGAAAGTGAGGTCGTTCTGTTATTTTCTTCCTGGCAAGTTTTGCATATTGACTCAAGGTGAATTCAAATTAAAACTATTATCTTCTTCAATGACTTGTTTGTTTAGTACCTTAAGGATCATACTAGAAAGCCTACCTTCTTATAGGTGCTTCTATGGTCTATTAAACCTCAGGACTAATTAGATCGTAATAAGTGGGGGCGACGTCCTTGAGGTGCATAATAAGGAAAAAATGTCGAGCACAATCTATGAGGAAGTCAAAAGATTGAAGAAGGGTGAATTGGTTTCATTTGCCAAAGAAATAGGTCTAAATATAAAGACTTCAACCGAGTCCAAGTTATACTGAAGAAACTGTATTAAAAATAAGACAAATGGAATTAGAGGCTGATATAAAAATAAAAGAGATTGAGTGTAGAACAAGACCACTTTCTTCTGAAAGTTTATCAACATTTAACTGGAACCAGAATATCAAACTAATGACAAAATATGATGAAGTTAACATAGAACACTTTTTCCAAAGCTTCGAGGTTTTGGCTGAAAACCTTAAATGGCCTCAGCAATACTGGATGACCTTGATTCAACCAGTTCTTGTCGGGAAGACTTTACAAGTTTTTTTAAAACTTAAACAAGGAACACCAAAAAAGTTATCTTAAAACAAAAAAAATTATTCTGCAAGCCTTTGAAAAGGTACCTGAACATTATCGGAAACTCTTCCGAAATGTACAGAAAGCACAGGGGAAAACGTATATGGACGTGGCCAGGGAGAAGTTGACAGCTTTTGAGCAATGGGAGAGGAGCACAGCCATCAATAAAGACTATGAGAAATTGAAAAATCTTATATTGCTTGAGGAGTTTAGAGACAACCCCCTTCTGAAGTAAATGTTTTTTTAGTGGAACATCGTGTGACAGACTTGGTTGAGGCTGCCAGGAAAGCGGATGAATATACGCTAATTCATCCCATTCCTAATATAGTCCCTCAAAACTATTCTCCGAGATTTCCAACCGATCGATATAATAGTCATAACAGAGAACATTTTTCCCAACAACAGGCAAATCAGCCTCGGATCTCCGCTCCAAGGAGAGAGTCCTCTTCAACCATTAACCAACAGTTCAATCACCTCCAGAATGAACCACAAGGAAGGGTTCAAACCAGTCATTCAGCTAGGGCTAATGTAGGTCTTTTTTGTGCAAGTTCAATCCAGCAAAATGACTACCAGAAGTATATTTCTGAGGGTATTATTTCTGTAGCCGATTGTTCAAATGGAGCTGTACTTGTTTCTATCTTAAGAGACACGGACAGCCAAATTTCAGTTCTTCTATTGAAAAATTTGAATCTCAAATCCAGATTGAATTATACGGGGGAATCTATAACAATTGCTACTCTGGATAATCATACCTCTTCTCTAAAATTGGCTAAATTTAACCTCCAGTGTAAAAATTTCCTTGGAACAGTTACTTTGGCGGTTTTGGAAACAGAAACTTCTTTAGAAATTATACAAGTCATTCTGGGGAAATGACTTGGCAACTTGTTATGACCCTGGAGACGCTATCTGGTTACAGACCCATGTGATTACTAGGAGTCACTCTAACCAGGCGGTAAAAAGACCTCTAAGGTAGTCGAAGAGATCAAAGGAAATTACTCTAAAATAATAATTGGAATTGAAAACGAAACACTGACTTTTGATAAGGCTGAGCTCATCAAATTTCAACAATCATATCCAATGATACAATCTCTTTTCAGTCTAGTAACACCATATACGGGAAAGGGTGGTAGATATTATCTCTCTGAAGGGGTATTGAAAAGGAAATATGTACCTATAGACATGAAGTCTGGTCAGGAATGGCAGATATTGGATCAAATCGTGGTCCCAAAGCAATACCAGGACCAGGTGTTGCAAATAACACATAGTATTCCTATGGCTGGACATCTGGGAATTATAAAAACGTATGATAAAATCCTCAAATACTACTACTGGCCGGGTTTAAAAAGAAGTATTCAACTATATTTGAAAAGATGTGACATTTGCCAAAGAGTGGGCAAGCCTAATCAGAACATTTCGAAGGCGCCCCTGCAACCCATCCCAGTTAAGGATCAACCATTCACACATTTAATAGTTGATTGTGTAGGACTATTATCCAAAACTAAAAGTGGGAATCAATTCATTTTAACCATAATGTGTAGGACATCTAGATTTTTAGAAGCCATACCAATAAGGAACATCAAAGCCAAGACTGTAGTTAACTAACTATGGGTTGCCTCTGACTATACAGTCGGACCGGGGCACAAACTTTACTTCTAATCTGTTCAAGCAGATTTTACAACAGTTGGGAATTTCTCAGCTTTTGTCTTCTGCCTATCACCCTGAAAGCCAGGGATATTTAGAGAGATCTCACTCTACCATCAAAAATATGCTTAGATCATACTGCCTACAGTACAATAGGGATTGGGACGAGGGATTGAAATTCCTGTTGTTTGCATATAGAGACTCAGTTCAAGAAAGTTTGGGATTGTCTCCTTTCCAAGTTATCTATGGACATACTGTCAGGGGACCTCTGCAACTACTTAAGGAACATTGGTCAAACTGTTCACAAGAGTCTAGTGGACTATTAGAATATGTTGCTACCTTCAAGGCAAGACTAGAGAGTGTTTACCAGTTCACTAGAGAACACTTGGCAGATAGTCATGTTAAAATGAAGGAACTTTTTGACAAGAAAACTAAAGATAGACAGTTTGTAGAAGGGGATATGGTACTAGTGAAGAATTTCAATCCGGCTGATCAATTAGAACCCAGATTCATTGGACCTTTTGTGATCTTGAAGAAAAAGACTGCTAAGAGCTTTATATTGGCCAACCCGGACAATAGGAACAAAACACAAATTAATAACATTGATAATCTTAAATTGTATTATCCATCAAATGATAGCATGAATGTAAATGTTCTTGTTTCAGGTTTTGATTCAAAGGAAATTGGTTCTAACCCCTCCCTAAAGTCTGGGGATGAGTTCAGTGTCATTACCAAGGAGATAGGTACCTCAAATACCACTGGTTTAAATTGACCCACTAAACGTTTATATGATAAAATTGTTGTTCCTTGTTTAGACACTCCAGAAGTTCCTATGGGGATCACCAGTGAGAATGATATTCCCAACTTTGAAGAATTCACTAGATAAGATGAATGTCCTGTAAGACTGCTCAATTCCCAAGTGTTAGAAAATCTTTCTAGTAAATTTAGTCACCTGGATTGTTATCAATCAGAAAAATTGTCAGATGTCATATTGAAACATAAATCAACCATGGGTGATATTCCTAGTGTTACAAATTTAATAGCTCATGACATTGAAATTGAAGGGAAACCCATTAAATGTTCCCCTTTTAGAGTTAATCCCCATAAGGCTGAGTTATTAAAGAAAGAAGTATATTATATGATTGATACCGGTATAGCCACCGAAAGTAACTCTGAATGGAGTTCTCCTTGTTTACTGATTCCCAAACAATATGGTAGCCTTAGATTTGTGACTGATTTTAGAAACATTAATTCCATGACTAAACAAGATTCATATCCGTTGCCAAGGATTGATGATCTTGTTGATAAAATTGGAAAAGCCAAATTTATTACCAAAATTGATCTGTTGTCTGGGTTTTCTTACAGCAAGGGCTAAAGAGCTTTGCTTTTTTACAACTACAGGTGGTCTTTTTCAGTATAATGTGATGCCTTTTGGATACAAAAATAGTCCCATGACCTTTCAAAGGCTGGCTAACAAACTTATTCAAGGCATGGAAAATGTTAACTGTTACATTGATGATATTGTACTTTTTCATAATGATTTTGATTCTCATTTATCATCCCTGAATGAATTGTTTAGAAGAATTTGCAATGCAAATTTGACTATAAATTTACAAAAATGTGACTTTTGTAAACCCACTATTGCTTATTTAGGTTTCCAAGTAGGGAATGGAAATGTTCTCCCAATAGATGGGAAAGTTAAAGCTATATGTAACCTTGATGTACCTACTTGTAAAAAACAGGTTAGACAGTTCCTGGGGGCTGTTGGATATTACAGTAAGTTCATTTCAAAATTTGCTGATATTTCCTTACCTCTAACAAATTTGTTAAGTGATAAGACCCCATTTATCTGGAGACAACAGTGTCAATAATCTTTTTGACAGTCTTAAATTGGCTCTTTCCACTTGCCCTGTCTTAATCACCCCTGATTGGGACAAACCATTTAAACTGGTTGTCGATGCCTCAGATAGTGGAGTAGGGGGGTTTACTACAAGAGGAAGATGATTGTGATCGGCCTGTGGCTTATTTTTCAAGAAAGTTGAATAAATCTCAGAGAAAATATTCAACAATAGACAAGGAATGTCTATCTTTAACTTTAAACCTCAGGCACTTTGATGTCTACCTTTATACCCCCTCCTACCAAGTTCATGTTTTTTCAGATCACAACCCATTGTTGTACCTCAATAAAATGAGGAATCATAATAATAGATTATTGAGATGGTCGTTGGAGTGTGAGAACTATAACTTAAAACTTCATTATATAAAAGGGGGAGAGAACTACCTGGCTGACTTATTGTCCCGAAAGAAGTAGAGAAATGTTTATGGTTTTAAGATTATTCCCAGGACTTTTAATTTTTTTTTGAAATGTTGAATAGTCCCTTTACTGTAATTATTAAAATAATAAGTTCTTAACCAAGTTAAGAACTTCTGAAATGGTAGGGCATGTGACGGAAAGGGACTTAAACCAGTCTAGTTATGTTTTTTTTTATATATGTGAGTTAGTTCCCCTATAGGTTGTTTATGTTAGAGGACTTCCTGTGGGGAGAATGAGAAAGTGAGGTCGTTCTGTTATTTTCTTTCTGGCAAGTTTTGTATATTGACTCAAGGTGAATTGAAATTAAAACTATTATCTTCTTCAATGACTTGTTTGTTTAGTACCTTAATGATCATACTAGAAAGCCTACCTTCTTATATGTGCTTCTATGGTCTATTAAACCTCAGGACTAATTAGATCGTAATAAATGTATTTCGTTTTCCTCGCCAAGGTTTAATTTTTCACTAAGGTGAAAATACATAGGCCCTAATGTTGTCTTAAATGAATATTTAACACGCACTACGAGGTCGCATCCAACGGGTGCCCCGCTCTACCCGATGTAACCAGCTCAAACTGCATGTCCCACACGCACGCACCGACAAATACTATTTTTATTTTTAGGTCAGCCATTAGACTGTGGAACACACTGGACCAGGCCTTCATCACTGCCCCTTCTGTGCCGGCTTTCAAATCTTCACTGACTGGCTGGACTAAAAGATTAAAGTGAAACTATGTCATCTGTTGCTAATTCTTGTTTGTGATGTTTTTCTTATTTTATGTGTACCGGGTAGTTAAATTGTGGACTCTTTCCTCGGTTCTAACAGGGTTTCCACAATACAATGAAGAAGAAGACAAAAACACATTCATCATTGTCAGTTGTTAAATTTTGCTGTTAGGGAAGATAACTGCTAAAAAAAATGTGTAACGTTTGTCGGACCTTTTTTCTTCTTTATTTATAGAAACCTTTTGATCCTTTACAAACTCATTTGGATTAACTAACAGTCATTTATTATGTAGTCATATTATTGTGAATAATGTTATTACCAACTTTAGAATAATAAATGCATGTTGTTATATACTTATTTACTCACAACTTAATTAATTAATAAACCGTTAAAAAAGCTTAAATAGTAAACATTGACACACAATGGAAAAGAGTTTATTAAAAAAAATACGTATTAAAAGCATCGATTTTTCTATGTGCACTTCAAAGTAAAATGTAAACGAGATTTGAAAAACAAGAACTATAGTCTTGTTAAGACTTGATTATACTGCTACTAGCGTTTCTTTAATTTCATTCAATTACACCGGCTCACTCTCTCAGGCTTGTCTAATAATAACTTATTAAATAAAACTTGATCGTTCAATTCAGAACTTATTTACATAGTAGTCTATAAATGTCAAACAGTTTCGCCACACAATCAATATACTACAGTATCTCGCTATCAAACTATCCTAAGGTACATCCTTCTAATTCGTGACCACAACCTAAGCTGACCGTTTATTAATTTACATCACGCAAGTTGCGTCCCTTGAAAAACCTACTTCATAATTTCCCTGTTTTTTTTACTTCTCCAAATGTGCAATATATTGCGCACAAATATCTCTCAATATATTATATCAATATCTACATATTATAAGTCTGTTTCTATCGCAAATTACTCCATTACAATTAGTACTGCAGACTATCACCGTCTATTAGATTGGATAAGAAGTGTAGGTCTATCCTAAAAGCGGCATGCAACATTCATTGCACCGCAATCATGGTTTGTAACATTGCTATCAATAAATGTGTTATTATTTGGAATAGGAGCTCTACAGTTCTGTTGTCAAGATCTTCTAGTAACTTGTCTTTGAGCTTGTGTTTCAAGCCTGGCCTGCCTCTGTTCATTTGTTTCTTTTTGTCTTCTAGCATCCTGTCTTTCACATTGTGTCTGAAGCCTGGCTTGTCTCTGACCTTCTGTTTCTTTTCTATTCTAATAGTTTGATTTTTAGAAAGTGTCTGAAGTCTGGCTTGTCTCTGCCCTTCTGTTTCTTTTTCTATTCTAATAGTTTGATTTTTAGAAAGTGTCTGAAGTCTGGCTTGTCTCTGCCCTTCTGTTTCTTTTTCTATTCTAATAGTTTGATTTTTAGAAAGTGTCTGAAGCCTGGCTTGTCTCTTTCTTAGGTGGCATTATTGGTTTTTATTGTTATTTATAAAATTTGAGAATAATGTTACCTTTTATCCATTATACATAAAAAATGAAAATATAAAATTTCCTTCATAGCAACGTAAATTGGCTGTATCAAAATGACTATTCAATAGTTAGTATTAAAAAATAATGTGTACTTTATAATGTACTTTATGGTTGGATTTTATTATTTTGTTAGGTTTTGAATGCAGAATGTAGATCGGGTGAATAATAATTTTTTAGAATTAATGTATTTGATTAATTCTAAGGATTTTAATGTAAATAAACTATTAGTGTTTAGTTGGTATTTTATTGTTCTATCTTTGTTCTTATCCTTGTGTCGTGCTGTGTTGTTAGTTAATGGTAGCTGTAATTAACTGTTTTTTTTTAGTTATAGTTAGCTTAAATCTTAGACGGTTGACCGTCACCGTGGGTTTGTTTGACAAGGTTGCACACACCTATCCCTATCTCGTTTCTCTTATTTCTCTCTTCTTTATTTCTTTTTTAATCTCTCTATCTCTACCTTTTTCGTTCTTCTTTCTTCTCCCCCCACCCCTTACATCAACATAATAATAACATAAACTAATAAATAGTCATAATGTAAAAAAAAAAAAATGAACACATTATCGAGTAAGAACAACTGTTTTTTTTTTATAATGTTAAATAAAAATTCACTCTGCAAATTATTTAATAAATGCAAGAAAAAAAAAGGTATTACCCTTTTTAAGTTTTGATCCGTAGAGCTGAAGTAGCTGAACAGATAAGAATGACAATGGCAGAAAATCAGAAAAATGCTTGATAATATCTTTAAACTTATGAGTTCCACAAGGATCTGAACTTTTGAACATTTAAATCTGGTTTTCTACGATTTGTTAATTACAGGCTTTTGACACAATCATTGTTATCTTTTCAATAATGACCTTTAAACTGTAAAATTTAAACAACGGAATTTCAACAACAGGATTTGTAGATTCATTTATCGCACAGCCAACGTCAGGTGGTTGAGATTCATTAACTAATTTGACTGGGGAAAAAAATGGATAATATAATTTATCAACTAAATTAAATAGAACAAGAATCGTGTGGTGACATTAATCAACTAAAGCAACTTGAACAAGAATTATATTAATCAAGTAAATTAACTAAAGTAAGAATTAGATTGTGACATTTATCAACTAAAATAAATAGAGCAATAATAAAAAAAAATAATAACATTTTTATAGCTCTGCCAACAAACATAATGCAAGGTCAAGATTATGTGTTGACTTAAATCTACCAAATAAGCCACGAGAATTGAAGAGTGACATTAATCAACTAAATTAGTAAGAATAATAAATTGTAGAGTGACTGTAATCTACAAAATTAACCAGAACTCGACTACAAGTTTGAATTTTATCAATTTAATAAACTTGAACAATTTTGTCCCATGAATTTATTTACACGGAATTAACAAGAACAAGTACATGATAGTGAAATTTATCAAACAATTTAACTTAATCATGATTTTGACAAAGAAATTAAACAATTAACTAGAATAAGAAATTTAGATTAGAAAATTAGTCAACATGCATGTCGTTTTTCAATATTTATGTTCTTAAATATGTAAGTTATAATTTTTTTATTAATTCAATTATAATATATAAAAATAATAATAATAAATCGTAGTTACATAACTATTTTGTATAATAGTAAATTTTAGTCCATAAACATTTTTAAGATAAACATCACCTTTTTGTAGTCATTGTGCTGACATTGAGGACCGAACCAGTCTCCTTCATAATATTTTGGGCACAGACAATATGTGCAGTTATTCCCCTTACAGTGGCATTTAACACATTTTCTGCTAGCGAATTAACGAATTACTATTACTGGCTTATTATCTATAGTCCGAGTGTACAGGTTGGGAGTTAAGCTAAGACGATGCGTCTTCTTCGAGACCTGGGCCAGAACTAAAGTACAGTGTATCGGTCAAGCGCCAACCTCAGACTGCCTCTACAAGAGTTGAGCGGGCGTCTCGTGAGACCAGTCACGTGACCGCTCCCCTATTTGGTTGGGTGATTACATTAGGTTGGACTTACACATAATTCCCATTGGTTCTTTCGAACATATATTTACATGAAGGAACAAGGTTTATTGGAGCCGAAAATGGAGTTGGGGTGTGTAAGCAATTATACCGCCAAAACTGCGGGGTGAACCAGGGAGAAGGGGGGGTCGAAGTGGGTGCGGTTAGTCTAGATAAAAGACGATTGATACATACGTCATGCTGAGTGAAGGGAATTATCTCCCTTTGATAGACTTTGAGCTGGTCACTCAAGTGGCTGGCGTGGGTTTTCGGCCGAGGGGATATTAAGTAGATGCGAAAACATTGACCGTCTCAAAGGTTAGCTAACGAGTCGCCGCCCTTGGGTGATAGGAGGAGGGGGTCAGGAGGTTTTTTTTTAGCGGGGTGGGTGGGGTATGTGTACAAGGCGCGTAATGTCTACATACAGCATGTTGAATTAACAACATGAATGAAGAATAGTTTGAATTAACAACATGAATGAATAGTTAAAATTATAATAGAATATATACATTAAGATTCACACTTCATTCACTCACGGTTTTAGTACCAGTTTGGGCGTATTGATTAGCGACCTCTGAATTGGGACTAAAACTAAAAGAGTGTAGTGAAGGTTAAAGGACAGGTGAAGAAGGGGGTTGATTGGGGTGTTCCTATTGCGTGAGAGAGAAAGAAGGTAATAGTTTCAGACTACTCGTTCTATCTAATCTAACTCTACGCTAACCTATGGTTCTATACTACTACCTACGCTATAATCTATCTATGAGTGCTAAGAGTCACGGTTTTAGTCCAGAATCGTGACAACTCACCCGGGTAGCTTGGGAATCTACTCAGAAAGTGGACTCTTACCTAAATTACTGTCCCTGGGACATGGGGAAAGGGGAGTAACTACACACTCATTAACAGTGTGCGCGCGTGGGGCCGTATTACTGAGTATGCTGGGCCACGAAGTGTTTAGGGGCACTGGTTAGTGTCCGCTATGCCGCGTGTGTCGAAAGGGGTTTTGGCCTAGGCACTGTTGCAATGTGTCGAAAGCATTAGTAGCGAGTTTGTCCCAAGATAATGGGAACGATGTGGGTGCGTTGAGCAATCTAAATAACGAACGGGTAATTTTACGGAAGTTTGGTATAAGGGTATTCTGATAGTTGCTGAATTCGCACAGTGTTTGTCTTAGTTCGAGTCTCGTCGTGGGCAGCCTTGCATGACGGAGCTTATCTTTAATGGACATTGGGTGGGGGAGAAGTGTCTGGTTGGGGGTGGGGCGGGGCGATCCGTAGGTTGCGGGTGTAGGCAGGCAATGCGTTTGTTTACCTACAATCGGTCTTCCGAGTAGGATGTCTACTTGTAGGCCTTCTATTACGGCGGCCTCAATGGGGCCTGTAAAAAGTGCTGAGCTGAGGTTTACGAGTGCGGTCGGTAGCTGCTGAATAGGAGAGTTATGAGATGGGCCTTGGAGTCGCACATAGCGTCCTGTGTAGTCGCGGGGGTCGATTTTTGATTGCGTTATTAGGGCCTCATAGCTAAGACCGGAATCGTATGTACACGAGGCTAGTCGGCCGTTGATTCTGACTATCTCGTCGACGTAGCTACGAGAGAATTGGTTATGTTTGTCTCCGAGGATATAGAGAACACGTGGTGGACTCGATCATAGTCACTGCTTGAGTACTGGTCACGCCCCTGATCGGCGGGTTCCTGTTCGGGAGCTAAGTAACTGGGGTAGTGCGTTTCTGTTTCATGTTCTGTCGGACCGTTACTGTACTGCTGGTCGGGCTTTACGGGCTCTGTCGTGGTGTAAAATGCACCAACGGCAAGATAGGGGGTGGGGTCGCGTCTGTTTCTGTCGTGAGCTAACTGAGGGGTGGGCCTAGTGTGGCGGTGGTTTCTATGTGCGTTGTGAGGACGAGGTCGCCCGTGGTGGGGCGTGTGCGGCTGGGGAGCGGTTGATTGAGGGGGAGGGTTGGCGCGGTGGTTCTCCCCATAAGGTCGGTGCGGCTGCGGGTGTCCCGAGCGGGAGGAGGGGGATGACTCTATTAGGTTTGATTGCAGAAACCTATCTGCGCCCTGCAGGGAGGGGTTTAACCCGGTAATTCCTTGTTGAATAAGGAAGGCCCTTAGCTTAGGTGTTATCTGTGACTATATTTGCTCAGTCATTACGAGGGTGACCATACCGTCGAATGACTGTTCAATATTGCCTAACTCAACCCACTTGAGTAGGTAAGATTGTATTCGCTCCGCGAATTGTGTGTAGTTTTCCCCCGGTCGTAGCGTGGACGACCGAAACTTCTTCTGGTAGTGGGATGAGTGTAACTGGTGGCGATTTAGCAGCGCGTTTTTCAGTGCCACGCACGACTCCCTGTCTTCTGCGGTCAGTTTACAATAGGTGTCATAATCCTCTCCTCTCAGAGTGGAGACGAGGATCCTACAATGTAACTCTGGGGGGACCTCATTTAACTCCATACAGTCGCTAAACCGTCGGAGGTAAATGTCGAACTGTTCCAGTTGGGGGTCGCGAACTTCAGTCCATAGAGAAGCATGTCGGGGGAGGGGATGGTTGCTGGGGGTGGCTGAGCTAAATGATGAGGGGGAGTTTGGGTTGTCGCTGTTGTCCGGGGGCCTAGTGCTTGCGGCTAATTCAGCTAGTCTGAATTCATGGGTCCTGCGTGCCTCCTCATCTAATCTATTCTCTTCTCTAACTCTATCTTCCCTAGCTAATTGTTCTGCTCTCTCCTCTCTAGCTAATTGTGCTGCTCTCTCCTCTCTCTCTAACTGATCTACTCTGCGTTTCTCTTCAAACTGTTCTATTCTACGTTTCTCCTCTAACTGTTCTATTCTACGTTTCTCCTCTAACTGTTCTACTCTATGTCTCTCTTCTCTTGCCTCGTGTACCGCTACCTGTTCAAATACGTATTTAGCGATGTCTGAGTCTCAGTAACCTATGGCTATAGCCTCTTCTCTCAGCTGCTTACGCAATAGTACACCTTCGGCCATAGTGACAGAGTAAGGCCAGAGTAAGGCAGTAACCGGACAGAGATATAACGAGATAGAAAGAGGAGATGTAAAAGGGGTTGGGGGGTTCAGAGTTTAACTAATGTAATACAACTCAAAATGGTACTCACCAGAACAGCGGTTCCTAGAATTTCACACACATATACACGTATCCAATCGTAAAGTTATTGTTTTATGGCGCTTAGCGCTGTTTGTGTTGATAACTTCGGCTGCTCAGAGATTCTGTTCTCCCCGTGCCGGGACTGGATTAGCGTATAGTTATTGTCTATTTCTCCGGGTTCAGGACCGGAGACTACGGCGGTTCCTTAGGGGAGGTTGATGGCGGTTCTCGGGTTCTCTGGGTTGATAGTTGTCGGCGGCACGTCGGTGCGGTCTCTCGGGTGACGATCTGGCGGTTGGGGTGGCGAATCTGGCTGCTGGTGTATCTGGGGTGACGCAGGTGGCGTAGGGTGGCGAATCTGGCTGCTGGTATATCTGGGGTGACGCTCTGGCGGTTGGGGTGGCGAATCTTGCGTAACGGATGACGCAGGTGGCGTAAGGCGACGAATCTGGCTGCTGGTGTATCTGGGGTGACGATCTGGCGTTCGGGGTGGCGAATCTGGCGCAACGGGTGACGCAGGTGGCGTAGGGTGACGAATATAGCTGCTGGTGTATCTGGGTTGACGTAGATTGCTTAGAGTGGCGAATCTGGCGTAACGGGGTGGCGAATCTGGCGTGATGGGGTGTCTTGACTGGCGTATCTGGGGTGACGTAGGCTGCGTAAAGTGGCTAGCCTGGCTTACTGTGGTGTCTTGGCTGGCGTTGGGGTGGCGGATTTGGTTGCTGTAGCTTAGAATCTTTTTGTGATGGAGAGAAGAGCCCCCATCCAGGATCGATTTCAGAGTCGGCGTAGTCCTCATGTTGATGCTGTTGTTAGTGCCCTGAACGGCTTGAGTTCAGGATCCCGCGGCGAGGTCCCAATTTGTCACTATGTTGCTGTTAGGAGAGCAATTCGTCACAATGTTGACACTGAGAGGGGTGCGGGGGGTGGTTGAGTGGGGTTAATGGCGGCTGGTTGTCGTGGGGTTAATGTTTACTGGTGGCTGGTTGTCGTGGGGGTACGAAATACCGATGCTACTGCAATCGTCCTGGAACAATGATTATTTCTCTCCTTGGCTCGTATAAGATGTTACAGAGTATACAACAAACAGTTCTAAGATAATCAAGCAAATCACTGGTTACTGTTCAGGTGTTTATTACGTTCGAATATCCAATGGTGAGACATACATATGAAGTTATACAGCAATATTGACACGAGTATATGCGAGTGTTATGGAATCCAAAGTTAGGTTACACAACTTATACTGGTGGAAAATGCGAATACTGGCTAGACCGATATATATATATAACATGTGAAGCGATATACTACTGGAACAGATATGAAATTGGTCAGAATGTCTAACATTAGTACACGGTAGTGTTGTGGAGTCCACGTTTAGGTTACACAACTGTATTAACGAATTACTTTTACTGGCTAATTATCTATAGTCCGAGTGTACAGGTTGGGAGTTAAGCTAAGACGATGCGTCTTCTTCGAGACCTGGGCCAGAACTAAAGTACAGTGTATCGGTCAAGCGCCAACCTCAGACTGCCTCTACAAGAGTTGAGCGGGCGTCTCGTGAGACCAGTCACGTGACCGCTCCTCAATTTGGTTGGGTGATTACATTAGGTTGGACTTACACATAATTCCCATTGGTTCTTTCGAACATATATTTACATAAAGGAACAAGGTTTATTGGAGCCGAAAATGGAGTTGGGGTGGGTAAGCAATTATACCGCCAAAACTGCGGGGTGAACAAGGGAGAAGGGGGGGTCGAAGTGGGTGCGGTTAGTCTAGATAAAAGACGATTGATACATACGTCGTGCTGAGTGAAGGGAATTATCTCCCTTTGATAGACTTTGAGCTGGTCACTCAAGTGGCTGGCGTGGGTTTTCGGCCGAGGGGATATTAAGTAGATGCGAAAACATTGACCGTCTCAAAGGTTAGCTAACGAGTCGCCGCCCTTGGGTGAAAGGAGGAGGGGGTCAGGATGGGGGGGGGTTAGCGGGGTGGGTGGGGTGTGTGTACAAGGCGCGTAATGTCTACATACAGCATGTTGAATTAACAGCATGAATGAAGAATAGTTTGAATTAACAACATGAATGAATAGTTAAAATTATAATAGAATATATACATTAAGATTCACACTTCA
This sequence comes from Anisus vortex, assembly GCA_949126835.1. Taxonomy (NCBI): domain Eukaryota; kingdom Metazoa; phylum Mollusca; class Gastropoda; family Planorbidae; genus Anisus; species Anisus vortex. The sequence goes on from OX421493.1 coordinate 12,827,758, forward strand.
TTCACTCACGGTTTTAGTACCAGTTTGGGCGTTTTGATTAGCAAACTCTGAATTGGGACTAAAACTAAAAGAGTGTAGTGAAGGTTAAAGGACAGGTGAAGAAGGGGGTGGTTGGGGTGTTCCTATTGCGTGAGAGAGAAAGAAGGTAAAAGTTTCAGACTACTCGTTCTATCTAACCTAACTCTACGCTAACCTATGGTTCTATACTACTACCTACGCTATAATCTATCTATGAGTGCTAAGAGTCAAGGTTTTAGTCCAGAATCGTGACAGGTGGAGTTACTTGCTGGGTGAATTTCACAAGACTAGTCAATCAGTGCAAGACCCCCAATTTAGTCTAGAAGTATGTGGGAAATTGTATGATTCATTTTTGGATTTTGTTAAAAGTTACCGTGATATGTTCGATCATTTTGAAGAAAAGGCACAGGAACAAATGCTTGATGTTGATTACAAGAAAAGAAGATATAGAAGAAGACATTTCAATGATGATGATGGTTTAGAGAAAGTAAAAAGACACGTTCAGAATCAAACATTTAAACCTTGTGATGGATGCATCAGAGTCATGTCTGGCACAGAGTATACAATGATGCGGCAAAAAAAAGTTTTCCTTCTTAACAAATTAGAAGCTACATAAGAAGAGATTCGTGAAGGAGATAGTGTTTTATGCCAAACATGTCTAAAAGATTGGGACACGAATCCTTTAGTATTAAGCATTTTCATCAACATGTTAGACATAGTCAAGCCCATGGTTCAGCGAAACCATAATGGTCTGACACATCGGGATCTGTATAGGGAACTACTTAAACATCGTGTCCAATCAGCATTCCCTAATGTAGAAGCAATTTTGATATTTTTTCTTAGTATGATGGTTGCGAATTGCTCTAGAGAATGATCTTTTTTATCAACTGAAGAGGATAAAAAAGAATTTAGAACAACAACGACTCAAGATAAATTATGTTCTCTTAGTCTCATGTACATAGAAAGTGACAAACTATACAGTTTATCATTTGATGATGTCAACAGTGACTTTGCTCTGGCAAAGGCAAGAAAGAAATATTTTAGTTTAATATAATTCCTGAATATGGCATTTTGGGTCTCTAACAAGATTAACACCACACAAAATTAAGGAAGATTTCTTATATATTTTACCCTCACAAATATTTTGTTTAAATAATATATGTTTAGCCATCGCCTGTACAAATTTGCTTACAATTATAGCCACTACTGAGTGAATGATTGAATGCACAAATCTACCTATCATTATCTCTACTTAATCACTTAATCATTTAGCTCTTGCACATGTAACATATTTTATGTATATCTACATTGCGTATTCGTTGTCATTCATTTTATGCTTACATGTATATCCATATTCTCATATGATATTGCTATTATCGTTTCTAATGTTATCATTTTTGCTATAATTATTATGCTAAATTGGTGTATATCATCTTGCGGGCTGGTGGTTAGCCTAACCCCCCCCCCCCCCTTCGTGGTCATACCACGCACACGTGCGGAACACGCCAAGGTCGAACACGACGCACTCATGCTTGGTTTCGCCATCCTTGACCTTCCCCATCCCCCTCCCTCCGCCATCCATCGTCCAACTCAGAGGATTTAACATGTATATGTTACGGCCAAGGCCCGAAGTGCGGCCAGATCTCGATCTGGCCGAGGCGCTTGGCCAATGTCCGATGTGCTTAAAATTGCCATTTTTTACGATACTTTGGCCGGCCACTTCGGGAAGTGGCTGGCAATCCCTGGCCAATGTCCGATGTGCTGATACAAGAATGTTCGGTAGGCGGCACAGGTGTGATGGCGGCTTGCATAAGGTAGCAAGGACAGTGATACATACGCTGTGACGATAATTTTCTGTTCATCTTCTGCTTTTCAGAGGAAGTCCTGCCGAAGTTGTCACAAATTATCAAGGAAATTAATTATCTCACGATTTAGTAAACTATCTACCTGGATAAAAACACCTTTCGCAACACAACTGCACCAATAAACTGAGGCATTTGACTAACACATATACCGAGCATCGTTTGTGGATTATTTTACTTTGTGTACATGTGTGTTCTAAGTAGGGATGTTAAAACCAGTTTGTTTTCAAAACCGGCTTTCGGTTCTTTAAAACCGGATACCGATTTCCCCCCCCCCTCCCCCCCCCCCCCCCCGCAATGTGACAAGTCACAGGCCGGAAAAGACAAATTAGCGTAGTTTTGTAGGTGTATTTGAAAAATATTTCAAACTTAATAAGTGTTTGCATAGCATTCAAGAGGTTGATTTGTGTGAATACATTATGATTGTGTACACTTTACCATAACATTCTTTAGAACTAAAAAAAAATATGGGCTAATTGATTAAAACCGATAATAGCTTTCAATAGTGATCATTCGTGCACCGTGGACTTAGACTTGTAAAATAATGTATTGAATAGGATCACGTAGCGCCAATCAAGAGTCAAAAGAATGTGTATTTAATGCTGCCGTTAATAATAAAGCACAGACGCGGTGTCTAGCCGAATTCTTCAGGGTCACAGGACAAAACTAGTTTGCTCTCTCCATCGCCTACACCAAAAGAGTCGTCGTCGGCATCCGTCCGTCTCGAGAGACGATGGTGTAGCTTCATCGGTGAGGTATCAAACTGCACCGCCGAGAATGGCTGTGTAGGCCAACCAGCGAGGGGCAATCCCTGCCGCACTTGGGCGCATCAAACAGTAGCGCACATCTAAACGATGAGCCGACATTTGGTTTGATGTTGTATTTATTGCAAGACATAGTTGGTATTTGGAGAAAAAAAAAAAGAAACACAATATCTAAGACTAAATAGTATTAGCAAGGCATTTCAAGAATGGGCCGTATTGCTGCTGAGAGTTAACACCCTTGCCCCTTATACAAGTCAATATTTTTATGACTGACTTGTAATTTACATGTGCCTTTGAAAACAATTTTTGTTTCTTTTTTTCCAGACTTTGCATTTTAAAAGTTGGTATGAATAAAAATTATTTTAAGTTAAATATTTATTATTTCACGATCTATATAATTCTTAATTTCATTTCAGTTTAACCCTGTAGGTATCCAAAAATCATATTTAGCACTGGCATAGCAAATCTGGGAATCACTGTAAATTTGGAAAGGGTATTTTTGGAAAAGGTATTTTCGGCGATGTAAGATTGGCAAAGGTAAATTTGGAAAAGGTCAATTCGACAAAACTAGCAAAGCGGTTAAAATGGCAACGATAAAATTGGCAATCATATAATTTCCACTGTTTTTATTAAAAGTATTGGTAGGACTACACTCTATTCCATGGATTGGATAGCTATAGAATGAGTGCCATCATTGGCACGCAGAACAGTTTTAAATGGCACACGAAAGACCCTTAAAATGGTGAAAAGTCAACTATAACATTAAGGTACACTTTGGCACGTAATTTAATTTAACGTCATCTACTGATCAAAACCAAACATTTTAAAAAGGCGCAAAATGTACACCTCCCCCGCCCCAGCTGTTTCTCCCCCACCCCCAAAGTTACGTTTGTATGTAAGCTAGCCCGACTGAAGATCACTTGGAGTTTTGTTTAGATCTTTACTCATCAATGCATTCCCTTGTCTCCCCTACCTCCCTATAAACTTCCTCCGTTTGTAGCAAATTGGCGAGATTACGTAACTCTGAGTACTTGACCTGCACCATGATACTGGTAGTGTTTGCAAGAGCAAACGTCAAATGCCCCCTCCCCTCCCGCCCCCGCCTTCGACTCCCCTCCCGCCCCGACATCCCTCCCGCTCCCGACTCACCATTCAAGTATTAGTGACCTCAGGCTACAGCAGAAAAAAAGGATGGGGTGGGGGGGGGGTTAAGGATTGAAGGCATTGATCATATTTAATCAGTTTTTTTGTTTGTTGCAGAACATTGTTGTTGCTAGTGAAAAGTTATTCTTTTTATCAATATATTTGTATTTGATTTTATTATGAAAAATTTCACACAATATTTTAAAAACATTATCTTGTATATTTACATTATTTTGCTCACGAGACTTGTATTTAATAAATAAAAAAATACATGCCTAGTAGTATATTTTTATTGGTATATAATCAACATGTTTCTTATCAATTTAATGAACAAGACATTCATATAGTTTCAAGTCGGACATGTGGAAATAGTATGCCCAGAAAGAGAAAAAAGTAGCGATTGGTTATGCAGTATCCTTATTAGTGCAGGATGTAGGATTTGTAACGTGACGTAACTTTGCCAACTTAGTGGCGTAGCCGGGATTTTAAAGACCAAGTGAACAGGTTTCCGTGTCAATCGCGCAAACTATTTTAATGCGTGTATTTAGTATCCAAATGCTAAAAAAATCATTTTTACAAAATATTAAACTCAAATTTCAAGTAATTAGCTCAATATTATCATTTAAATGTGTGTTTTTTGGGAGATGAAGTAAACAAATCTCGTAGCCATTCGAGATTTGCAATTTCTTGTCAACACACTGTCGTGACGTCACACAAAGGTGAAAAACTTCATAGTGTACAGTTCTCTGACTCGGAACTAGTTTGTTGTTTTTTTGTTCGAAAATGGTTCGATACTGTGGTTTTTCACCAGGAATAAGCTTCTGTCAATGCCTGAAGAGAAAATTCGGTACAATCTGTTAGACCTATTATAGATTACTCCTTGGTGCAGTATCCAGTATATTTCTATATAATGCATTTACCGGTAGCGGTTTAGATAAATCATCTACTAAATCTAAGCCCTAAAGTTGCCTAAACTCCTAAACCAACCAAAACAAGAGGAGCTGTACAGAAAATAGAGCATTTCAGTTTAAATTAAAGGTAAGTTTTTAAAATAAAAAAATATAGGCCTACTATCTATTAGTTTTAAGATTAGTATTTGATTAGGCCTAGGACTTTTATTAAGTTAAATAAGTTTTATAGCTTATTACTAACTAGGCTAACTAGTTATTATTACTTGTAACTTGTACTTACTTGTAGCCTTCTACTAATAATTAGGCCTAAGCCTACTACTTTAAAATATTAAACTTTAAACATAGGCTATTTTATTTATTTGTAGGCCTACTGGTAGTATTTAAAAAAAATTATGATTAGTAGGCCTACTAAGACTACACTCCTACACACTACACAGTGACAGTAGGCCTAGTATTGAGTATTTATTATTAAACGTTAGGCCTAATTTTTTTTTTTAAATCAAGTTAGGCCATGTTATTATAATTATTATAGTATAAAAATTGGAGAAATTTTAACTAATAGCCCAATTATATTATATTAGATTTATTAGACTAAAATTTAATTTCAGGTTTTATCAGAAATGGATTTTTCTGGCGCCTCAGGCTCAAACTCAAGTCTGCCACTGCATGTATTAACGCTGCTGTACCAAGCAAAGCCTCGGTTACTAAAATGGTATGCTAAAATCAACAATAAATGATGTTAATGGAAAATACATTAAATTTTTTATTATAATATAGGCCTATATATTTTATTATTAAATGCATTCTTGCTTTCCAGTAGGTAGGCCCTACACCACATTATATCAATAGCCAATAGTGAAAAAGCTTGGATGTGAATGGTACTTGTGTGCCTGTTGGGTGGTAGTAGTGTTTTAAAATGTTCAATGATTAATAATTCAAGCTTTTTTTTAAATACAACACTAAAATTTAATTTCAGGTTTTATCAGAAATTGATTTTTCCCGAACCTTGGATTCAAGATGGCCAATTGCACATATTATTAATACTGCTGTACAAAGCAATGCTTCTGAAACTAAAGTGGTATGTAGTCACATCAACTACAAATAACGATGATAATACAAAATCAATTTAATTATTTATTATAATATATATGTAGGCCTAATCATGACTAAGTGAACATTTTTTTAAATGTTAAATGTATAATACTTAAATAAACTTTGGAGTCGGTTGTAGAAGTATGGACTATTGGATTAAAACAATGTATCATCTAGAAATTGTGTGTATGAGGGCACATAGAGATATGGTTTCATTTTTTTGTTGTTTATGAAGAGTTCTGAACCCCTACATAGAAGGCATATAATGGCTTATATTGAGAAATATATTAATCATTGCAATGATAGTGAGAAGTTAGGACATCATTTTTCTTTTGGCCTATAATACTATAATAATATAATCATATTGTTTTTTAAATTTCAGGTTTTAACAGAAATAGGTTCACGTCTGTCTTTTAAGGACATTACTGCCATACAAAACAATGCGCCTGAAATTATGGTAATTTACATCAACCGCAAATCATTTCAGTTAAAATTATTGATACGTTAAGGTGTTTTAATTATAAAGCTGATGCACTTTAAAATAAAAAGGTTTAATATATAGTACTGGTATTGAAAAGAAGGGAATATATTTAAACATATTTAAATATATAATGAATAATAATTAATAATGTAACAAATTTTGAAGTTTGTAGAAGGTGTAGAAATGATTTTTTAAAATATATTGTTTAGAATTCTCATGTTGATGAGGAGTGTGTGAACCCTGCCAATGATGGTGAGAAGAATGATACATTGATACCTGGTCCTTTGGTGCTAAAGGTAGGCATATATTTTTTCTTGCTAAGACAAAATAGTATTGAATTTCTCTACATACCGGTAATTCATTTTATGTTTGCCCTTTTTGTATGAGTAAAATGTAAATGTAAATTACTAATTTTAAAACTGGCTATATTGTTAATTATCTGTTTGATCTAAATCATTTGGAAATTTATGAACTCATGATTATACTTCTTAATTTGTCATAGGAAACAAGTAAGAAATGATGCAAGAAAAGTGGAATTACTTCAGTTAACATACCACCTCACAAAGCCAATGACAGAAATTGTACCTCAAGAATGTTCGACACCCACAAAAGCGTAAAATTGCTACTGATTTTAATCATAGCTTTTTAAGTTTAGAAAATTCCTTCACACAACTCTTGTGACTTGAATTATTCTGATTAAAGTATTTTTAACTTACAGATAACTTATTAATGTCATTTATCATAGCTTTGAAAAAAATAGATTTTGATAATGATTTCCTATATTCTATTTCATAGTTTATGGTAATAATTTGTTTCTAAAATGTTTCTTAAGCTTGATGGCAAATATGTCACATTTTAAAAACCTTTGTATTTTTACACAAGGGATTGGCTTTAACTTTATGATGATGGTAATGATATATTTGTTTTTGACTATTGCATTGAGTAATACTAAAAAATACATTAAAGTTTACAATTACATTACAATTTTGTATTTAAAGTTATGCATAAAGCACAACAATTATTTTTAAATGTTTATTAACATCATTTATCTAATGAAAATGGGTAGTGTATTTACATGCAAAGATAGTAATTTCAAAATATAAGAAATGAAACTTTGCTTGAAAATAAACTACATTTATTTAAATTCTTAAACATCGAGGATATTTAAATTTAAACCCAGTGTACACTTCGCTTGGAAATTTTTTTCTTATTTTTTTAACCACACAGGCGGGTAGTACCAGTCTTGTTCTTCTGTCTAGTCCTTGCCAAACAGTTTGTATGCCACATATCTGTATTTTCTGAAAAATGTAACAATACTTATTACTTATTGTTAAATATGTATTATTTTTTTTACAAATAATTAACAATACTTTGAATTAGTACCTGTCATTGTGCTTCTTTGTTTTTTTATCTTAAAATTTGTAATTAAAATATTACAATAAACAATAGCATTTGTTTTTTTCAAATATTGAATGAGGTTAAGACTATGCACCTTATTTTAATTTTTTTAAATATCCAGGCTGCAAAGTTTTAGAAAATTTAAAGCAATAGGCCTTATATTCAGGCTTAAATACCTGTGTATGTCCCTCGGATCTGGTCAATACTTAGTCAATAGCCATTGTCTTCACAATATTGAAGGAATGCTATCTCTAGAACTGTTATGTTCAAGAATGCAGCATTAAAGTCAGGGTGGCCTGTAATGCAGCTTACTTTGGTCACTTCTGGATGATTAGCTCTTCATCATGGCAGCATTTTCGTTCTGCCTTGGCCGCTGGTATTCGACAATTTAAACATGCACACCTGTTCACAAAAAAAAATGCCTTTAAGTACCGATACTGGTATATTAAATTTAAATTGATGATGAGATATTATTATATTATTATTATATAAATATAATTAATAAAATTAATCTTTACTAATGTACCGGGTATGTATAAAAGTTAATTATGCTCATATTATGAGCACAATTTATTATGAGTCATAATAAATAGTAATAACATTGGGAGACATAACCTTATTAATATTAATGCTTAAAAAAAGTAAGTAAAAGGGGGGGGGCGTAGGATTTTTATTATACTTATTACTTATAGCGCCAAAAACCTAAGCCATACGGCCCATAGCCTACATCTTTGATTCTTTGCTTATACTACCTACCATAGCCCATCTCAGACAGAAAAACTAATTCATTATTAAAGACATATTAATATTAGGAAGTAACTTTTATAAGGTAGGCCTATGGCAGTAAAATTTATTCCATTATTGGCATTTACCCGTAGGCCTAAGCCGCCCTAAGCCTTTAGAAGCTAAGGGTGTTTCATATAATTATATAGAGCCTATATAAAATATAGGATTAGCCTATATAGAAGGAACATCTGTAATGAATAAGATATGATACTGATAGTAGGCCTACTGTAGTAAATTATAACTTTTTCTATTATTATTATATCTAGAGTCTAGGCCCTAAGTCTAAGTCGACTAACTAAGTAAATTGTAAATTGTAAAGGCTGGGTGATGTGGCTAGGATCTAAAGTCAATTATATATTTATACGACACAAAATAATTACCATAGGTTATTTTCCAGCTCTTACTCCTCCAATACATCTTCTGTATCGTTTAAAATTGTTACACAGCTGTCTTCGGATTCGCTATGTTCACTTGAACTTGAATTATGTTGGGGATCATAAGAGTAGGGATTTAACGTAGCCATACTTTGTTTACTCCTTTACTTAACGTCACTTCCGGTTTAGGCTGAATGAAATGCGTAAATGAGCTATTCCAAATGTCGTCGCTTCGGACCCCTTTAAATTACATTTTTAAAATACAAAGACCTTTTTTTGAAATCTCAAACTTTCAGCAATATATTTTTATACTATTTACTGTCTAAATCAACTGTTAACTCAATTTTTATAAAAAGCTCTTCAGTTGGTCTTTAATGTAAGAGTCATTAGTGCAAGTCGAGGGGAGGGGGGAGATCAGATAGTAATAAAGTGGGTTGGAGCAAATAGTACAATGTGGGAAGGGGGGGGGGTAGGTACTCAACCTTTTAGTATGTACCTAAATGTAATCTCTCAAACAACGAGATCAAACCATTTCAAGATTATTTAGTTAATGTCCTGAAAGCAGAAAATGGTGGCTAGTATTAGTAACCAGTGGAACCACAATCCAGGGCCCCTAATCATGTGTGTATTGGTAAGAGATCAATGATAGATCCATATAAATAATTGTAAATGTGTTTATATGATGCAGATTTGACATTGGAAATTTACATTTTTTTAATATAGCCATGTTTAGGCGACAAAAAATGTGAAAGAAATCATATTTAAATATATAGATGGGCTATATTTTATATTAAAAAAGAACATAGACTATTCCTAGCTATAAACATTTTAGGGGCGGGGGAGGGGGGAATCTTCATGAGAAAATCGTGGAATTACCTCCTAACACTACATCATCCAAGGCCACTAACTAGTTTGTCTATCGGCATCCACGGCACGGAATTGATTTTTTTCTATGTAAACAGTAATAGGTCTAACTATGTGACGTAATTTTGAGAATGCTAAGCCATTTGGTCAAGAAGCGGCCCAACAGTAACCAATTTAGCGATATTTCATAGTTAATGCGAATTAATGACTAGTAACACCAGCGGCATAAAGCGCAGATCAAGATTGGTGGGCAGAGTTTGGAAACAGTTTGCAACTTCAAGTACCTAGGAACTATTGTATCCGAAGAGGGCTTCAAACCAAAAGTAATGTCCAGGATTGCCCAGACAACAGCATCACTAAAGAGGCTCAAGACAATATGGAAAGACAAGAGCTTAGCCCTCAGCACCAAAATCAGGCTGATGCGCTCATTGGTCCGCTCCATTTTCTTATATGCTTGCGAGTCATGGACACTAACAGCGGAGCTGGAAAATAAGATAAACGCCATAGAAATGGGATGCTTCAGAGCCCTGCTCGGTATCTGTTACAAAGACCATAATATATCCAACGAACAAATAAGAAAAAGAATACAACAGGAAATTGGAAAGTATGAAGACCTGCTGGCCACAGCCAAGAAAAGAAAACTGGAATGGTATGGCCACGTCACCAGAACCAACGGGCATGCAAAGACCATCCTACAGGGTACCACCAGAGGAGGCAGAAAGAGGGGAAGACAAAAGAAACATTGGGAAGATAATATCAGGGAATGGACAGGTACAAAACTGTGCGAGGCAATAAGAACCGCTGAGAGACGGGAGGAATGGAGGATGCTGGTTTACATGTCATCTGTGGCGCCCCAACGGTCTAACAGACTACGGGATATGTAGGATGTAGGTAGGAATGCGAATCAGTCATGCCTACGAAGGGAAACTTTTGTCAGCAATATCAAAGTAAACCTGTTGACTTCTTTGAAACAATATCAAAGCGGTAATTTTGGCAACGGTAAATTTGGCCAACTTAACATATCCACTCTTTTATGGACCATATTGGTAGGACTACACTGTTGTCCGGGGCTGGGCAACCTACGGAATGCGTGCTAGACTTGGCACGCAGTACGGTTTTAAATTTCACATGAAAAACCAACAAAAAGGAAGTATTTTCTGCATGAAAAGAGCAGGATGACATTAAGGCCGTTGGCACCCTGAAAGATTTAGAAATGCTACTTTGGCACACTATTATCTACTGTTTGCCGACCCCGTCTCTAGTCTACTAAATTAATCTGATGGCACGAAATGAAGTTAGCATTAGGCCTATAGAAAGTGCCTGATGTGTGACATGTTTGCAATAGCGTAACCAGAGGAAGGCGGAGGAGATGGGCCCCAGTCGTTGATTTTATGAGACGTGCTAAAATGACACTAAACATGTATATATAAAGCATACAAATTAGGTAACTAAAAATAGTTTATTAGTTCGTTTTACTAAAAATTAAATTTAAGAAAAACAATGAATAAAAACTTCGTAATTTTTTAAAACCATTTACGTTATTTAACTAATGCATAAAAAGGAACATTTTAAAAAACGCCAAATGTAACCCCTCCCCCCTTGTCTATAGCACAAGGAAACAAGGCAAAGCAATGTTACATAATGTAGATTATTTGCCACCCCCCCCCTCTTCTTTTTCAAACACCAGAATGATACTCGCCGTGTTAACAAAAACAAACGCTAGCCCCTCCTACCCCCGTCTCACCACCCCGTCTCAAAACCCCCGCCCCCCCCCCTCGTCTCCCCACCGATTAAAGTGTTAGTGACCAGCTTGGTAGCACCAGGCTAAGCAGTGAAAACTAAAAGAGGTTGGGGGAGGGGGGGGGCTATTCGTTTAAATTGTTTTTTAATCCCAGAACAGTGTTGTTATTAGTTAAACAAATCAATATTTCTATCAAAACATTGATAATGATATTGGATTTTATTTTATTATTACAATTTAAAAAAAAATAATTTAGTTATTTACTTTTCTTATATATTTAAATTATTTTACAAAGAAGAGTTGTATATAAAACATTTAAATTGTATAAAAGTACTTTCAATGTTTAAACTTAATTAGGCTATAAGGCACATTTAGCTACAAATATCTTGTAAGTTATCGAGGTTTCTATGTCAAATATAGCCAACTATATGTATTGTTGTAGGCCTATGTGTCTAAGTAATGTATACTTGTATCGTTATAACATAGAAGGTACAATGTTTAAAACTGGTACAAGGTTTAAAACTACAAAGACAAAAGGTAGCCTACTGATTGAAGGCAAATGGAATGTGATAAAATGTTTTATGGTGGCCATGTGTCCCGCCCCACACACACACACACTCAACAACCCGTGTTGAAAGAATAGGCCTATAGGTCAGCAAAGTAATTCTTTAACTCTCCCTGACGTAACCGGTCAAGAATTTTCTCGGGAGAGGGGAATAGGGACTGTGTACGTTTTTGATAGATATATAAAGTAGGGGGGTTGTAAGATGTTTGCGATGTTTCCCGACGTAAAGGACTTAGAATGGTCATGCCTGAAAGGAGAGTCTGGTCGGGGGCGGGAGTGGAGGGGACATTCTACGTTTGCTCTTGTTTACACAACCAGTATCATACTATGTAGGGGTGGCGGTCAGGTCGTCAGAGTTACGTAATATCGTAGGGGAGACAAACGTATGCTTTGATGCGTAAAGTTAGTTTGGATACCTTACACACATAGGCCTACCTTTAAATTTACATTTGCCGAGGCGTAACCTAAGAGGGAGGGGGAAAAACGCCGGGGCTGGAAAAGGGGTACATTTGGCGCCTATTTAAAATGTTTGTTATTGATCATTAGATGACGTTAAATTAAAAAACCTGTCAAAGTGCTCCTTAATGTTATCATTCTCTTTTCACCATTTTTGTGGTCTTTCATGTGCCATTTAAAAACATCCGTGTGTCAAGTAATACACGCATTGCATAGGTTGACTATCCATGGACTAGAGTGTAGTCTATCCAATACTTTTAATAAAAACAGTGGATATTATATGATTGCCAATTTTACCTTTGCCAATTTTACCGCTTTGCGTGTTTTTCCGAATTTACTTATTCCGAAATTACCTTTGGCAAAATCACCTTGCCTAAAATACCTGTTTCGAATTTACCATTGCCAAATTTACCGAGCACCTAAATCTGGACATATAAAGGGCCCCATATCCCAAAAAGCTTAGGGAATTATCAATTCTAAATCCGGCCCGGCCAACAACAATATGGTTCATATATGTTTCTAATTAAATTTCTTTACTATGTACATTTTATATCAATATGAAAAATCTATGATCATGATTATTTTTTTCTGGATGGTACTTGAAAGGGTAAGGGATGATCTGATAATTTTCTTGATAGAAATGTATAAAATATAACATTTTTTTCAAACTTCCGGCCTGGGCTAGTACCATAAAAGTGTCTTTTGATTGATTTTTAGTGCTTAAATGATTTGTAGATGCTTTTAACTTATACTATAACATTTATAAATGTGATTCTGTTTAACGACTTCAACAGGAAAACATGAAAAACAAACTGACCCGGTATAAATTTACACGGGGTCACTTTTTACCACTGTCCCACTTATGGGACGTATTTTTATTACGTCAATACTTCAAAAAAATTTCAATTTAAAGAAAAAAAAAAGCAGTTCCTTCCATTGTCACCTAAGTACTAAATAATTTCCAAAAATGAAAAAAATAAAATTGACGACTTCAGCAGAATATGGATTAAACTGGCACAATCTTCCAAACTAGTTACTAGCACACGCAACTGCTATGTTAAAAAAAAATGTTTTATTATGCACGAAGGTCAAAATATCTAGGCCCTACTTGTTGTCTTAAATTAATATTTAACATGCATGTAAGTTGCTAAGATAAAAACACATTCATCATTGTCAGTTGTTAAAATTTTGCTGTTAGGAAAGATAGCCTAAATGTGCTGAAAAAAAAGTGTAACATTGGTTGTCGGTCCTTTATTCTTTTTTTTTTTGGGCAACAAGCATTGGAGGCGTTAGAAAACGTTTCTTATCTATTCATATCATTGTAAATAATTTTATTGTCAACTCTAGAATAATAAATGCATGTTATTCTATAATTATTTACTCAACGAAGCGGATGCTGGTTTACTATATTTTTTTCTATTTAACAAGTAGGTTAATCGCATTTGTACAAAGGAAAACACGTTTTATTTTTTAAAGTAATTTAATGATCTTAGTTCTTTCTGACAACAGAACGAGATTTAGAACAAGCTACAGATAACGCTGAAAAATAAAATACGTTTTGTGAAAAAAAAATAATGCATCTATCGCTATGTCAACAACTGTGTTTCTTGTTTTATTGGACAGCTACTGCCTTCGGCCAGCAGGGTAGGCTATGTATTTCATTAGAGACCTATATATAATAATATTGTATTATACATTAATATAGTAATTATATAGTCATCTAGTAATATAGGATATAGTTAGAAAAATATGTTATATAGAAATATAGAATATTAACGTATTTCATCATTATCAGACTGTTTATGCAATGTTTAAGTTTTACGAATTAATTTATTTCGTTACTGTTGTAACGTTTTATAATATCTCATTAAAGGAATTAACATTAATTAATGTATATTGGTATATTTTTAGTGCCTTAATTTTTACTTTATAAATCAATATTTAATTATATAGAAGTAAATTTAAAACAATCCCACAAAACCACACACATTCATATACTCGAAACAAATTAACGAAAACTGTTCATGCACGATCAAAAATTATTGAAACATATCTTTGGGAATGATTATTGAATAAGTGCTGCATATCATATGGCAGCGCGTTCAACCGGTGAAGTCTAGGATTTGTTCTCGCGTCAGGAGGGTGTCCCTGAGTCTACCAAGCTCTGATGTGTACCTGACTTTAGTTGGGTTAAAGTAAAGAAGGCTGTGCATAGTGCTGGCCATACAATCAGACGAATTTTAGCTAGTTCGGAAAACTGGGCACCTTCAGGCTTACAGCCTTTGTAGCGGAAAATGCTTCAATTTCATTCGTGTTAAATTATCTCTGTAGCGGGCAATGTTTCAATTTCATTCGTGTTAAATTATCTCTGTAGCTGGCAATGTTTCAATTTTATTCGTGTTAAATTATCTCTGTAGCGGGCAATGTTTCAATTTCATTCGTGTTAAATTATGTCTGTAGCTGACAATGTTTCCATTTCATTCATGTTAAATTATCTCTGTAGAGGGCAATGTTTCAATTTCAATCGTGTTAAATTATCTCTGTAGAGGGCAATGTTTCAATTTCATTCGTGTTAAATTATGTCTAAAGCCGACAATGTTTCCATTTCATTCATGTTAAATTATCTCTGTAGAGGGCAATGTTTCAATTTCAATCGTGTTAAATTATCTCTGTAGCGGGCAATGTTTCATTTTCATTCGTGTTAAATTATGTCTGTAGAGGGCAATGTTTCAATTTCATTCGTGTTAAATTATGTCTGTAGCTGACAATGTTTCAATTTCATTCATGTTAAATTATCTCTGTAGAGGGCAATGTTTCAATTTCAATCGTGTTAAATTATCTCTGTAGCGGGCAATGTTTCAATTTCAATCGTGTTAAATTATCTCTGTAGATGGCAATGTTTCAATTTCAATCGTGTTAAATTATCTCTGTTAAGGGCAATGTTTCCATTTCATTCATGTTAAATTATCTCTGTTAAGGGCAATGTTTCCATTTCATTCATGTTAAATTATCTCTGTAGCGGGCAATGTTTCAATTTCATTCATGTTAAATTATCTCTGTAGCGGGCAATGTTTCAATTTCATTCATGTTAAATTATCTCTGTAGCGGGCAATGTTTCCATTTCATTCATGTTAAATTATCTCTGTTAAGGGCAATGTTTCCATTTCATTCATGTTAAATTATCTCTGTAGCGGGCAATGTTTCAATTTCATTCATGTTAAATTATCTCTGTAGCGGGCAATGTTTCAATTGTCGGTTTGCGAATGAACTTTGTGAGTAAAAGGAACGAAATTTCATTCATGGTTAAGCTGAGACCTATAGGCTGACCTTTGTAGCGGGCGAAGTTTAAATGTAACACTGGGCGTTAACTTTGTGAATGAATGGGGAATAATTAATTCACGTTTAAATTAGCCTACCAGAAAATATATGTCACCGCTTAATACTATTGCGCTGCATTGGTAGTTACAATATATTGGAAAATAAATTTAGGCGCGTTCGGAGAATCGGGCACATATCTGCTAGTATATATATAAATCTCAAAAGGTGTGTGTATGTACTTTTTTACATACCGCATAATCTTTTTAATACTGGACAGAATGAGATGAAATTTGCTAAAAATATTATTTGTCTTAATGCGGTCAATACTGTAGGTTTTACATTTTTTTAAATGACCGCAGTTGTCAGTTTGGTCAAAAAACGCGTGTAAAGAGACACATTTTCGATTCACTTTAAAAATGCCTCTTTAACTTTTCATAGTTTTTTGTCACAAAGTTAGAATTTTAAAAAATGGGATCAAATTATTCTTATGACGTCATCAAACTTTGCGCAGGAAAAGCTGGCTGGCTTTTTTTATGACGTTATCAAACTTTGCGTGTTAAATTTACTTTTTAGCGGGCAATGTTTCACGTTTTAATTCCTTTGTAGCGGGCAATATTTAAATTGTTCATAATGCATTAAAAAAAAGTTAATTTTAACCAGTTCGGAGAACTGGGCTAGTTCCTTTGCTAGTTCTGTTCTAAAACATAAAACATTATTATTCCTATTGTTATTATATATTGTATGTTCAGGTTGCAATGTCACCAATAAATTTGGCAAAGACTGTCGCTACACATGCCACTGTATTGCTCAATCAACATGTAATCAAGATGGATCATGCATTGAAGGTTGTGGCATTGATTTCTTTGGCCCTGCGTGTCAGTACAGTAAGTTGACATTTATATTGTCCACCTTTCAAGTTTGTCACTCGCTTCGTTTTGTGCGCTAGACGTGCTCTCAAACCTTCTAGAACAATTTGGGTCATCTCAATATAATTAAGAATTTTGTCTTTTAAAAATATTTGAAAGATTGTTCCTTCATGATTGGCCAAGATTTAGGTGCGTAGAATGTGCACTGTTAGTCCTTGACGACCGTCTGCCCGAGAGCCTCAGTACATCTGGTCCAAAAGTCTGGAATCAGCTATCTATAAGCTAAGGCAGACAGAATGAATCAAAGCTTGTAATTAAAAAGAAATTATCAACTGATTATTTTAAGATTTACTTTCCTTAAACGTGTTTAATCCTTTGAATATTACTTGTATATTAAGTCGGTAAAGATTGCATCCAATTGCTTTGTCTTATATTTTTTTCGTTTGGGCAATATATATATATATTTTTTTTTTTATTTACTTATTAACCTAGATAATTGTATATGTGAAATGTGCATGTTTTTGTTGCTAATTGTTAAATGTACGCTTTCGATATGTTTCATGGCAGCGCAATATAATTAAAATTATTTTACTGCCCCATGGCCCTAGAATTTATACTATGGATTTGAAGGTAAACGAATTAAACTAGCTGAAATGGGACGCGACTTATTGATACTTTAGTTGTGACAGAACAGATAGTATTGGTGTCATTGCCACACTTTTTAAAATCATATGCATTTATTTCCTTTGAAAGTTATATTTAGATATAGTGGTGAACTCATAAACTCTTCCTGTTCATTGCACTATAAACAATTTGTACACATATTGAACTTATACTTATCGTATTGTAAACATACACTATTTCTCTAGGTGACATGGTAAACCTCGCCACTTTGCACGTTACTGAGAATGAAACGAGTAAACAGTACGTATATACATACACATGGAATAACTTGTTCAAATTTACCTGGATGAACTTACAGTTTAATGAGCCATTCACAGGTATTGTTACAAGGAATTACATTTTATAAATGTCTTATCTAATCATAATATAAACTACACATGTTTCTTATAAAGAGACATTATAGCGGTATAAATAACTTATACATGTTGAGTTTGAATTAAGGTTTTCAATAAAGCTACGTTGTCGGTCTTTCCATGCTTGTACAGGCGACCCACTTCATGCCTCAGTGTATTTCTCACAGAAGATGATTCTACTTCAGTATATCTTTGAGAAAAAAATATACTCACTCTTGCGGGATATTTTCTGTGGTATAATTTCCCGAAAACATTGTCACACATTGTTCATCTCGACATGAGCGGTGCGAATCCTGCAGTTGCACTAATCGTCATAATCAAAGTATTGTGGTTATATTCTTTGTAGTGAACTCTTTGACAGAGGTCTTAGGCTTAATTTAAGGATGACAAGACAGAGGTCAGAATGTGTGATATTGAAACCAGTCTTCGAAAATTTATTTAACAAAAACAAAAATAAAGCTAGTGCTTTTGCGACACCCTTCACGACAACTATCAGAGACAATGACTGCTTAATTGACTGTAGACTCACAATGGCTCTGGTTGTGACTTATTCCTTACATCTAATTTTTCTGGATTAACCAATGAAATTTCCTTCCCTATCATTCAATCAAGGCTGATTTACTGAAACAGTTGATTGAGTGGCACACCTCACAACCAGATTTGGAGACAGCAGGGGTACAAAACACTGCAGTACGCATTGCATAGGGTTGCCAGATGTCTGGCAAAAGGAGGACAAGTCCAAGGACTATTGAGCTCCGTCCGGCAGGCAAATCTAAAAACATTTAAAATTTCCGGCTTTTGTAATATTGTATATTTTGTAGGCGTAAAGTATTGAAAAAATAGTATTAAAATCTTAAGAAGCCGTGAAGCCGGCTGGCCTAGCGGTTAGCTCACCAGACTGTCAACCAAAAAACCAATTAACACCTCGCCGGTTCGAGCCCCGCCACCGGCAGATCCCTGTCGCCCTACAGGAGTTTTGGGACGAGATGACGTTAATATTGAGTTGTTATCACATGCGCTTAACCGGCAGCAGTGAAACCTCTCACAGATAAATAGTCTTCTAGAGCGCACTGAGCATGCTAAAATAGCATGGATAGAAGCGCTATATAAATTACCATTACTATATAAATTACCATTACCATTACCAAGAATATAATTCATAAACAAGTGATCAAGTGTACAAGACAAGAATGGTCCGGTTATAATCCTGTATGAGCTCTAAAGGTTATTTTTTCATGTTGCTCAAAAGCAAGCTGCCTTTCAGCCAACTATGAATTTATACGTTATGTAATAAAACTGTTTCTTATTCAGTTTAAATACGCAGTTATCGGCATCTTTTGTAAGAAAATTATACTGATTACCGGCGTATTGCAAAACTATTCAATTGAAACACAATGTCCTCCTTTGTATTCCTTGTTGTATCTCGATGTCCTCCTTTTGACACCCATGTGTTTGTCATTGTGTTGTTGAAAAATAAGTCTAAGCACTTCACTATTGCTCTTAAAGACATCCACTATCTCCCTGTGATTTTAAACGTATTTGGCTTACGCACTGCTGCGTGGATGTCACTTGCCCTTTCAATATTGCTGATTTCATTTCATGTAGTCACTCCTCATTGAAGTGAATCATCAGCTTCCATTGTGGTTGGTGACACACAGAAGTTACTATTTTATTAATTTTTAGTGCTTACCCACACAAGAATCTGCATCTGAAATGTGTAAATAGAGCGCACTGAGCATGACGAATGATTAATTCCATTATTATTAAAAAGAGATGTAGTGACATTGGGATCTTGTGTAATCATTTATCATTTAGTCAATACAAGAAACTCAAGTCGAAGTAACGAAAATAGAACATTTAATAATCTTTGACGTGCCACCAATATGCTGTCTCTTTCCAGCCAGTCGTCAATATACACACTAGCAGTGCCTCACGGTCTGTAACAGTCTGCCACAGTCTCTCACCGTCTCTACCGTTAAATACACATCTACCCCTTTTTATATCGCAAATCATGCCAACAATACATTGTTCTAACTATCACCATTCATACGTTCCACAAGATCCCACGGTCACCCCAGATGCAACTTGCCCTTTTTAATATTGGAGATTTTATTTCATGTAGTCACTCCTCATTGAATTGAATCATCAGCTTACATTGTGGTTGGCCACAAAGAGAAGTTGCTATTTTATTATTGTTTAGTATTTTCCCACCCGAAAATCTGCAACTGAATTGTGGATTTAGAGTGCACTGAGCATGACGAAGGATTTATTCCATTATTATTATTTAACATGGAAAGATGCGATATTTACTTTTGCATTGATAAACATTTTGTAGAAAAAAAAATCATATTTGACAATAGCGATGTTGTTTGTAGTATGTAAGAAGTTCTTTAATTAAACTATATATAAAAAAAAGTTAAACGCTCCATGAAGTCTACCCAACACTGACGGATTCTAACAATCAGTTGACTGAAGGTAACTGAAAAATGTTTGGAGTCAATGCTTCAATCCCTTGTTGGTTAATAACTATGGTTATTTTAAACTGTTTCTACAAAGATTTGATTTGTGAACTCTACATCAGAAAAACGTTTCACTTCTAATCCATATGCAGGTAAAAACTTAAACATCTTATTGAGGAACGAAGGTGCCTTGCAGCTCTGTGAAAAGTCTATAGTCACTGTAATAGACGACTACACGTACACCGTTCATTGTGATTCTGTTGTGTGGATTAATTCACTAACCATTGATACAAATAGTCGTGTGCCCAGGAAAGAGATCCACATTAGTGGAGGTAAACCATTATAACTTAGTATTGAAACTAATGAAGTCTTGCATTGAGTAATTATTCTATATTAACTAACCTAACATTATAAATACAAACTAACATTTTGCTTATTGTGTGTATACAAAGAAAAACAATTAAAATTGAAATCTGCATTGTTGCTCCTTTCACGTAAAGCCTTTTGTGTTTAATGACAAACTGGCTGAAGTTTATGAAATATTAACTCATAATTTTGAAGTCATACACTTTAGACACATCTCTAAGGCTTTATGCACACAGCTTGACCTGAATCCTCTAACTATCTTGTCTTGTTTTAGGGGGTTGAATGCGGATCACCTGGGTCCAAAACCTTTGCTTAGGTGTGCACAACATAATTGCGTAAAGAGGGAACATACATTTTGTTTATAGACTTAAAATCTACATTGTGGCTCCATTAGCAATTTTTCGAAAAAGAAAAAGTAAATCGAGTATTAATGATAAAATTATGTTGTTTTTTTGTGTACTAGAGATCCAAGTTTTAATTGTAACTTATATTGAACAGGACTCTTCGATGCTGTTGAAGGGAGTACCCTTGGATATAACTGCACGTCTTCTCTATTTAATACGACTAATGCCGACGTAAACAACAAGGATATTCTTCTCAATCATTATAGTAAATTATTCGTTATTCTTTTACTATTGCATTTACTATATGTTTTTTGTTTTTGTTTTTTTTAAATGTATAGATTTTATGTGTTAAAAACCTTTTGATATATAGGCCCTCTAGAAATGGGCGATAATTGACAAAATTGTCATGATTTATTGTTATATTTTATAATCAAATCCGCTGCCGTTTTTTATCATTGGTTAGAATTTGTCACCAATCATCATTCTTTGGCGCCTTGAGCTCGAAAAAAGACTAGGTTTTGTTCGCACTTGGATTGGATTTAAACTATCTCAGTAGCCTATTTATTGCTTTGGTCCTGGAGTCCCATCCTTGTTCTATTGTTCTATTCATTCATAGAAATATTGCATCTCTGACATGTGAGTGTAGGACATCCCAGATTTAGGGCTAATGCAGACTAACACACTGTATCTATTTGATTCCCTAAAATAATATCAATTACAATACATGTGTAATTTGTTTAAAGTTTAATTAAAGTGTTAATTGATTTGCACATAAACACTTTAACATAGAAAACTGTGCATTTTTAAAGATCTTGTACATGCATGGCACATTTGTTAAAGAAAATATTGTTTTTCGTAATTATAATTATTGCTTATGTGATTATATAAAAGTTTTAGAAATTTTCTATAAACAAAACCATCTCTTACAGTGTTCTCAAAATTAGATGGCCAAAATCAATTATTCAGATTGGTCAAATACAGCAGCAGTGAAATATACAGCTTCAATGATTCTGGTCATCTGGCCTTCATGTACATGAGAAATAACGAAACGCTGCAACTGATAACATATAAAGAATTATATTTAAATGTGTTTTCTACTGGAGTTATACTTGGGCTCTGTGAAGTGCATTTGATTGAAGGTGCAAATGATTTTCTCTTTTGCAATTATACTTAAGAATATATAATATATTATCAGAAGAAATATTTTTTTCTTTTCTATCATTACATTGTGTTGTTTTACTTGTAAATGCAAATCATAATTAACTTTTTGATTTATTGTTTTCTAATAATGGCATTAGCGCTTGACACTGCACATTTTATGGGAAAGATATAGCTTTACTAAATCAAGTTTATGAACTATTGAAATCATAAACTGTTAATTGTAAATTCTTTCTTTTATACATTATTAATAATACATAAGATCATAGACATTTAATATATAGTCTATGATCATATGTATATAAACCAATTGATTTGACGTGGATAACTAATTTGGCTAAACTGATATAAATAAATACATTATAAGTCTTCATGAAATCGTCTGGAAAATGCTTCTTAATTCAAACAACTGTCGCCTATATCAGTGGCATATCCAGGCTGTTGCGATGGTTGCGTTCTGCATAAGGCAAACATTTTGAGTATAGGGCAATAACGTAATTTAAAAAAAAAAAAGTTTTCATTATTATTTTCAGATCATCAACGGCAGTTCTATACAACGTTACAAATACAACGGCTGCACAGCTGCTGTAGCTCTATTTTTTATACAACAAGCGTTGCCCTGGGAACAAATGGCATAGGCCTATATAAGCTACGAATGTAAATTTTATAAACGTCAATGAACATACAGTTATAATAATTAAGAAAAAAATATATCATAGACTTAATCATTTACTGAAAACATTTAATAAAGCAATTTAAAATAAATATTGTAAACGGTTAAAAAAAAGAGTATTTTGTGAACAAAAAAGTACTATCCCTGGTTGATAATTATTAGATTTACTTACTGAACACATTTTAGGAAAGCTTTAAGTCCTAAAATTCTTTACGATCTATAAAAATAGTAATAATAATGTAAATAAAGTCATAAAGTAGATAAAAAAAAAGTATCAATAGGAAATCAAATACAGGTCGCACGTATGGCAGTCGGATACACTAACCACTCAGCTAATGGAGACACACCGAAAGCGAAATCGCCAAACTAAAATATGAGACAATAAAGTCACTTGTTTTAAATTAAACAATTGGGATAAGAAGCCACACAAACAGTCTACTTTAATAACAATAATAATAATAATAACGGTGCTTATATAGCGCATATCCCGTTGGTGAAAGTTCTATGCGCAGACGACAGTTACAGAATACAGACAGACAACGAAATATGTAGTAATACGCTAATTCTGCTGACGAAATAGGTGAGTCTTCAGCCGGCTCCTGAAGGTGTTATAGCTAGGGCTCTGGCGAAGCTGTAATGGGAGGTGATTCCAAGCGGACGGTCCTGCGTAGGAAAATGAACGTTCGCCAGCGGACACTAGCCTCACACGAGGGATCCGCAGAGTAAGCGCGTCAGAAGCCGAACGAAGTGGGCGGGACTGGGTGTAGAGCTCCATACAAGAGCGAAGATAATCCCGGGCGCAGTTATTCAGGCACCTGCGAAATTTGGTTTTGTACTGCTATTAGGACAAAACATGATCGGTTTGCACAATTAAGCTACCTATTAAATAAATTACAATATAATTCCAATGAAAATAAAGTTTATTAAACTTTGACATTTGAATCTGTTTTTTTACAGTTTTTCTTTGTTTTCTTGTATTTGTATACATTTGTATCCCATCTTATACATTATTGACGCTCCTTCTATACAGAAGATTATTTTGTTCTACGCTTATTCGTGGTCTCAGTTTAGTCTTGCATGTTTGTCTTAGTGTTTTAAATGTTTTTAAGTTACTCGTTTTCTTGGTTCGTTCAGGCAACCCATTCCATGCACGAATGCCACGTGGGAAAAATGAGTACTTATATGCATTTTTTCTCGTATAATGGATAAGGAAAGTGCTTTTGTCCTTATGTTTATCTGAGCATTGCAACACGTTGTTATTGTGTTGTATTTCTAAATTAAAGTTCAATTCCTTATGTATTATTACTACTTTACTCTTTGCCTCTCTGTTCTCTAGTGTTTCTAGCGTTAGTGATTGAACTATTAGTGTTACTTTTGTCAGTTGTGAATATTCGCTAGTATAATTGTGTGTGTATAACAAATAAAAACGCTTGAGTTTTATCAAGCTATGGTATTTTATTGAGTTATTTTTATTTTCTCTACCGTAAACCTTAACATAATTTGCCAACTTGTGTTGTTGTTTTTTCCTCAGAGATACAGTGTGCAGAAATATCTAGATACATGGTAGACTGTAACAGAAGAAGTAACTGTTTGAACCAAGCGGATGTTTGCCTGTTTAGCACCGGCCAATGTCCATCTGGATGTCCTGTTGGATTTACTGATGAGTGTTGTACACATTGTAAGTAGGGACTTTAAACAATAATTATGTGTCAGAAGTTGTTTAGTAAAAAGTTGTTTAGTATAGATTTGTTGAGACTAGATTAGTATCGTATATATTCGGTTAGAAATATATTTTTAGAATAGAATAGTTTCGTAAAAAAATGGTTAGAATATAATTGTTTCGTATAGATATATTTGGAAAAGATTTGTTAATTAGAAATGTATTAAGTATGTATTTGTTTATTATATTTGTTTACAATGTATTTGTTTAGTATATATTTGTTTTCGTATAGACTTTTTAGTGTACATTTGTTTAGCATAAATTTATTGAGTATAGTTTCGTTTAGCGCAGTGGGTTTTTTTTTAAGTTGAAAGTAAAACATGCAATTTATTATGATATTGTGTCACGCTGGAGGAAATGTCAGTATCGGGTACAAATCTAGGATCTTACCCAAAATTGAAAGGTGTCAATGTGTCTATCCAACTCTAGCATTGCATGTAGTTATGGAACGTAAAGCTAGCTGCGAATCGCTATGGTCACACAATCCCCATTATTAGTTCATGCCTCCAAAAAATGAAGAACTCTCCTTGACCAGTATTTACTTATGTATGTTTGTTAGATTATGCTAATACAGAATAGTTAATTATTATAAATGTAAACTTGTAATCCAGTAATGTTAATCTTTAACGTTTTCTTTTACCGTGTTTTAAATTAACACGCTTGACTAATTAGTATTAACAATTGCATGCTAGCTTATGTAAGGGGCTAAACATATTCAATTCAATGAGCGAAACGTATTTAATCATTTTTTTAAATAAATAAGCACTCATGCACCAGAAGTACATAAAGCAAGGCAAATGAAGCCTTAATTTTACAGTGGAATTAGTAGACATAGACGAAATACTTTTTTGAACTATGCAAAAGATAAATAATAATATAATAGGGACTGCCCTTTATATGGTATACGGACATCTGATCTTATTCTTAATCCCACGCCAGATTGTCCCATTAACACTTAATCCCTCCCGCGGACATGTACACTAAGAAGAAATAAAACAAATGTATTTGGAGAACTAGCTGTCACAAATTACTCACTAATTGGTAGGAATAATAATCTGTATATATATAGAGAGAGTGCTTGTAGGCATACGGATCCATATTGGTCAATTTGAAATCACGTGAGTTTGTGTCACTGACCTATTTAGGTCTAGGCCTATCTACTGTCTAATAATTTTTCAAAACGGACATGTGTCTCGCTAGCTCAGTGGTTAACGTAGCGGACTGTTATGCGGGCAACCCGGGTCGATTCTCAAGTTAGACTATACCTTTTTTTTCGAAAAAATTTCTTTCAAACTTTTAAAAAGAAAAGACATTGTAAATCTACGGGCAATTTAGATTTTTATTAAAATATAAATACTTGCCTATTTTTTTTTTACCCGATTACAATATTAATTTTAAACTACTTTCCTAAAAGTCTTCAGTAAAAAAAAAAAAAATTGAATATTAGATTTATAGCTTTCTTTTAAATGTAGTTGATAAAAATTTATCTTCACCTTATAATATCCGTTTTTTTTAATCCGGGCAACGCCGGGCTATGTAGCTTGTTACTAATAAAATATGTTTCCTTATTTTAGCCACATAAGGGAAACACTTATGCGTAATGTTCAAGTGACTAGCCCCTGCGACACGGTCTGATCACCTCCCTTTATTACCTACGGACAATCCTCACCCAGATGGTTGTCAAAGTAGGACCCGCGCGTGTTGGTCTGAGTTTGAGTGAGACTTGCTTCGATTGGTATACGAAGAGAGATATGTCGGCTTTGCTTATTTGTAGTGACCGCTCCTTGTGACCCCAACGAGTAGGGGAGATAATAAATTGGGTCATTGTAAACACTCCGGTGGCTAAGGATTAGATACCTATACCACCGCCCCCGAAAGATATGATTTTCTGCGTTTCTCAAATTTTCCAGTATATGATTTTGGGGAGGGGAGGGATTAAGTGTCAATGGGACTATCTGTCTTGGGGTTAAGTGTCAGACATTAACTGTGAAGGGACCAAATGTCGCGGGATTAAATGTCACCAAACCCTTTAGGCTATAACATAATATTATTAGTGAACATACCTAGAAATGGACATTTAGAAGACATATCGAAAGTCGGGCATTTAAATGAGACTAATTGTGAAATGAACATAAATACGAGACACAAATAGATGGACGTTTACACAAGACACACAGAGTGATGCGCTTATTAATAAGATAAATAGGTAGATACAAATTTACACAAGACACAGTGAAAATGTACATATACACTAAACACATAGAAAAGATGGATACATCGAAAAAAAAAAAAAAAAGAAACCTAAGAGATGTATGACATAAAAATACCGAATTAACCTTTTGTGAGTCTCCGTTTAGATAATATTTTTTTCTTCGACAACTTTTTCTGAAACAAGAATATGTTTTCATTGTAAAGTAAGTATTTATTCCGTCTGCAGTTATTCATTTGTAGCTCCCAGACACTTCTTTTTTATCTGACAGTAGGGATGAGACAAAAACAGAAAAGTCTGATGTATATAAATGTAACTTATTTTATTTATAAATAGTTTTGCTAAATAATGATTGATCAATGAAAAAAAAATTAATTAAGTAACATGTATTTTACATACACAGAACTAATGAGTATGTCTGGGACAGAATTTCCTAAATTTCAGGCCCTCAAGAAAACACTGTGACCCGAGAAGAACGAGTATGTTTCATTGTTCTTTTAAAATAAATAATACAAACAAATATACTGCACAAGTAGTTTTTGAAATAAATCAATATTAAAGTGAAGTTTGTGCCTGGTAACAGTTTGTTCTATGTTAGGGGTGACGGGCAATGATGATGATGATGATGATGGTTCATTTTCGGTTATCAAAATCTGTGGGTTTCCATGCTGCAATACTTTCAATTAACATCTTTGGGTTTCCATGCTGCAATACTTTCAATTTACTTATTTTCAAAGACAACATAGAGGCAAAAGCACGAAAGGCAGGTGCTTTTATTAAACACTTAATCTAAAAATCTCATTTTGCCCACTTCAGTACCATTATGTAGGGTTGCATCACATAATATGTGACATATTATGTCTAAAATGGGCTACTTAAAAAAAAATGTTTAATAAGCGATCAATTATTCTAGATATATCTAATCTGTGTCAGATAACTGAGTCTTTCATATCATTTAGTGTCAAACTAACGCCTATCTCAGCTCTTGCCCAACAATTGTAGATACATTTTTTTTTGCTTACATCAATAGCCTTTATAATTTTAATAATATATAAATCATATTCATTTGTGTTTTGTTTATCTAAATCTTTAAGGTAACAGATTGTATTACAGGTCATCACAAGAAAGCTCAAGTCTCTATTAAAATTATATGGAACATTTACAGACGTCTGGACTACAGTCAACCTCTTTTACACCATTGGTATTTAAATAAATAATTTACATTCAGTTTAGAATACAGCAGACGGGAATGGACTAAATATAACTTAGGTCAAACAGTTTAAAAAGAAATTTTCATACGAATTTTCTGATTTTCTTTTCTTTTTAATGTGCAAAATAACATTACTAGCTGTATAAAAGTACAATTTTTTATTTCCTTTATTCAACAGTTTACCAAATGCCATACTAGTTCTTATGAATAACAAAGCAATTTTGACATCTGACTTCTTCATCAATGGAGAATGAACATTGGTCGAGGCCACAAGATATTTAGTTTTTAAATGTTGATAAACAACCTGTTGTAATCGCTACAACTATTTGTTGTGTTGTCTCCCTTCCATAAACACGTGAGAGTGCTGACACTTCCCCCCATGTTGTTCCCCCCAGAATTCCCCAGTGCCACTGTTGTGACCTTATCTACTATCTGGTGTGTGTTTCTTGTTGATGTTATTCATAATAAAGAATTGTGTTGAATTCTTTAAGATGTTTTGACATTCATTCTTCATAAATTATTACCTTGATATGTGCTACCCAACATGAGGTCATTTAGTAAAAATACTTGTAGAACGGTACAATAATTGTTTCTTGATATAAATAAATATGTATACATACATATAAAGAGAAAGAGAGAGAGAGAGAGAGAGAGATGTATGTGGGGTAGTGTAAGGAAAATGTATCCTGTACTGTTTATTTAATAAAATGGTCATTGCTTATGGTGTATTTCTTCATTACATTTTTTTTTCTAAGAAATTATGAAATGGTTTGTCGAAGGCTGTATTAGCCATTCTGTACAGTAGTGCTTTTTTTTGTAAAAAAAATAGGTGCCGGTACTCAGTGATTGATTGCCTAACTTTTAACTACCAGTTCGCACCTCGATGGAAGCTAAATCACAACTGCAAAGATACTAAAAGTCTAAAACAATTTTATGGTATAATTAACCCACTTAAATTGTTTTATTATTACTTTATTAGTATACCGTAAACATTTGTTATGATTTGTAAAATTTAACTTGCAACTTATTCAAGTTATTCTTGATTCACTTTGAAAAAATTGTGTTAAATTCTTGTTGTGGGCTCGTTTTAATGATAACTGGTCTTTCCTGTTCCTATCGATTCTACCATATTAACACAACATATACAAGTGCATAGAAAAGACTTTACTAATCTCAAAAACAACTCAATGAATTAATGATTACGCTGTTCGCAATACTGAATAGCTTTATTAACGATACAAACTTCGTGAAATACAAACGTTATATCCAATCATCTCATATCATTTCACAAGCTCCTACAACCTAAACTTCCGACCTCCATGTTCCTCCTCTCGACTCCCGACTCTCCACATCAACTTCCTGTCTACTCTCTACTCCACTAGTCCCCCTTCCATTCTATCCATTCCAATTTTCTTGTGTTTTATAGGAAAGAACCCTGTTAAAAAGGAAAATGAAATATAAATGTTGAATAAATTATTCATAATAAATTTCAAAGTTTGATCAAGTTCTCATCTGACGTATACTCCCGACTGCGTTCTTTGCTGTTGGTATCTGTGGCTGAATGTCTGCCGTTAAGCAACCATGAATCAACGTATCTTGTGGGGTCAAAACGTACGAGTGGTGGTCCAACTAATCTGATAAATAAGAGTTAAAATAAAGTTGTTGTCATCAATGAACTTCTTGTCGGAGTGATGATAAGATTCATTTGCGAAAATCCTCTTTCAGCTTCACTTGAAGAAATAGGCATAGTACTGAGAGCAATTTGCAAAGGAAGTAGTTTATCCGGAATGTTTTTTTCGATGAGATATTCACGAAATCCGCGAATCATTATTCTTTTCTTTAATTGCAAT
Organism: Anisus vortex; assembly: GCA_949126835.1. Classification (NCBI taxonomy): domain Eukaryota; kingdom Metazoa; phylum Mollusca; class Gastropoda; family Planorbidae; genus Anisus; species Anisus vortex. Next base: position 12,857,423 of record OX421493.1, read on the forward strand.
CTTGTTGACAAGTTTCTCATTTCTGTTTCACCAAATGTTAATGAGTACCAATGTTGTCCGGCCATTGCTTTGTATCGAGCACTCGAGCCCGATATGCCAACTGAGCATCTTCACTAGAAAGCAACCTTTGTTCAATTGATTCTTGTAGTTTTTTGTAAAAAGCTTTTACGTCAATTGGTGGATCACTGGTACAGCAGAAGTAATCTTTCGCTGCAAACCTTCATACATGCATCGATCTTTTTTGTCTCTGTTTGAGTCAAGTTTTGCTTCTTCAAAATGTTGTACCGAAACTTTATAATCTTCCCAAACTGCTAAAACAGAACGCAAGCTGGATGCCACCAATTCTTAACATTCTTCCAATTTTTAACAACTCAGCCTCTAACAAATAAGCACATGTTTGCAATTATCTGCAATTTTTGGGTGAAGAAAGATAAACTACACACAGTTTATCAATGAATGCCTTAAATCTGTTGATCCCTGTTAGGATCTTAAGCGCAACTTTGAGTTTCTTTATGATCGAATAATTTCTTTCACAAGTTGTCCATTAGTACCGAAGTAAGTTATTTTATTGTCGGCCCATTCGTTCATTGAAAAAGGTGCCAGTACGCGTATTGGTGCGTACCGACACAAAAAAGCACTCAGTGACTAAAGTCTACAAATTTTTCAGTTTCTTTACAAAAAAAAAATGTTGAAGGTTAGAATTTAATGTAATTAAAGCATAAAATTATAGTGTTTAGCTAAAATATTGCACAAATTAAACTTTCACATTTAATAACATTTGAAACTCACATTTAGATTCAGTTATTGAACATACACTTCTTCGTTAATTAAGCTGGAGGTTGACACATTCTATTATACTGCTATTAGTCAGTCGTCATCTACTCAAGGGGGTTAAATCAAGTTGAAGAAGCTATTTCTGCCGTTAGTGGGCCAACAAGGTGACTGTGTATGTGAACTCGATCGTTTGACGATGTAAACTCGTGCTGATGTAAAACGGAAAAGAATACGCCAAAGAGTGTTTGAGCCATCACGCGTCCTTGTTTCACACCGCTTTTTTATAGGGAAAGGCTTCAAAATTGCTTTATATAATGCAAGCTTAAGTCCCCGGCGTTGCTTGTGAAAAATTAAATAGGCATGTATAAGCTACATATGAAAATTGCATAAACTACAATGAACAGAAAACTATAGATCTAATAATTGTAAACATATAATTATTTTTTACTGTAAACATTTTGGAAAGTAATTTAAAACGAATATTGTAATCGGGTTAAAAATAGGCAAGACGTTTTATTTAACAAAAAGATAAATTGCTCGGCTTGGATTGTGGGAAAAATACATAGTTACAAAGACCCATAGCTTATGCAGATAAAAATGTTACCGACTATAATGAAAATAAAGCTATAATGATTATTATTTTGTTGTTTAATATACTATGATATATTTATTTACAACTACAGCGTCAAGGAAAGGAACTGTTCGAACGCAAATCCTGAGTTTGTGTCCAGGACCATAAGGAGAATTCGAGTAATACTGAAATATAAATAATAATAACCAAAGTCTACCCTAGGACGAACGAGAATTATCAACGATATCTACACGGCTCTGATCATAAGGGGATTGTGGACGTAACACTAAAATAAGCACTAGATCCCTCTAAGAATCAAGCTTTCCTGTTGAATTCAACTATAAGAGAGTATTCATACAAACAAAATGGAGCATTACGATAAATTGTAGCCCACAAATTAGGACATGACCAAAAACGCCTTAGTGGTATTTTCGTCCCATTTCCCTCATGGTAAATTAGATGAAGGCCAACTTTAAATGAATCAAAGTGGTTTGGTGTCTGGGCAGCAGCGCGTTCGACTGGCGTACCGAATGGACATGGGTTCGATTCCTGGGGACGGAAGCGAAAGTTGGCTGTGCATTTTGCAGGATGCGCAGTCTCTAGAAACTGGTTAAATCTTATTAATTATCGCCTTCTCATGCCGATTCGGCATGTCCGGTAATTCATTATTGGTAGCTAAGCTCATTTTGAAAAAATTCAATAAAATCAGTACATCTTCACAATTATACGGGATGTACTAATTATACGGGATGTACTAATTATACGGGATGTACTAATTATACGGGATGTACTAATTATACGGGGTGTACTAATTATACGGGATGTACTAATTATACGGTATGTACTAATTATGCGGGATGTACTAATTATGCGGGATGTACTAATTATACGGGATGTACTAATTATACGGGATGTACTAATTATGCGGGATGTACTAATTATACGGGATGTACTAATTATGCGGGATGTACTAATTATGCGGGATGTACTAATTATACGGGATGTACTAATTATACGGGATGTACTAATTATGCGGGATGTACTAATTATACGGGATGTACTAATTATACGGGATGTACTAATTATACGGGATGTACTAATTATGCGGGATGTACTAATTATGCGGGATGTACTAATTATGCGGGATGTACTAATTATACGGGATGTACTAATTATGCGGGATGTACTAATTATACGGGATGTACTAATTATGCGGGATGTACTAATTATGCGGGATGTACTAATTATACGGGATATACTAATTATACGGGGTGTACTAATTATACGGGATGTACTAATTATACGGGATGTACTAATTATACGGGATGTACTAATTATACGGGATGTACTAATTATACGGGATGTACTAATTATACGGGATGTACTAATTATACGGGATGTACTAATTATACGGGATGTACTAATTATACGGGATGTACTAATTATACGGGATGTACTAATTATACGGGATGTACTAATTATACGGGATGTACTAATTATACGGGATGTACTAATTATACGGGGTGTACTAATTATACGGGATGTACTAATATAAAATATTTCCTTTTATGGTTGTCATTTTTGTCTACTTTATCGACGACTGCAAGTCTCTTGAAATCCACTATTGTACAGACTGCAATTTCTGGAAATAGCTCATCATGTTTCGTACAGAGAAGAGCATGTTGAAACTATCGTTTTTATGATGACTTTTGTAAATGGTACCAACATTTTTACCCCTCTCTTAATAGATCTGTTACCCGCCCTTTCCCGCGGCGCGTCGCGTCGTCTTTCTGGGAGTTAGCTAGAGAATTTCTCTTCAGTCTGTTAATTGACGTTTGCGTTGTCTCTGCTTAACTTTTGATGCATATAATGTTTCTAGTGTGCATACTTACAGTTATTGGAAATAAATAAATATCTTCCTGATTGAACTATTTACAATGAAGCTTCTGTGTCAAGTTACTATTTTATTATTTACAGTACCATATATATATATCTTATCTTCTATTTACAACTACAACGTCAAGGAAGGAACTGTCAGACAGCAAATCCTGAGTTTGTTCCCAAGACAATAAGGAGTGCTCGTAATACTAAAGTATAAATAATATTAACTAAAGTCTACCCTGGGACGAAAGAGTATTAACAACAACATTTACGCTACTCATACCACTAGGGGATTGTGGTCGTAACAATATACTTAACAGGTCAGTGCTATATAAGTGACCAATTATTATTATTAGTGTATTGACCCAATTGATCTTGTCTTTAGTGTTGCATATAATTGTTTTCCATTGTAGCTTATCTAATGAAATAAGGAGCGGCCATCTATATTTCTTCACGCGCGGCAGATATTTCGACACATGTTTAATGAATTGTAGATTTATATATTGCTAAGTTAACGATTTGCGGACTAATTAATAACGTTCAGAATAGTAGTTCACTTCATCGCGTGATCTTTAATAAAACTAAATATTGTAAGCCGAAATCACTTTTACATTGAATTTGTATTAAATCGAAATCGTTAGTTGAATTACTAATGTAAATGAAAATATATGTGTCGGAAACTGGGAGAACCTTGCTCACCACAGAAGTAGTTGGAGATGCACATTACACACCGGTATAAATGCGGCAGAGGGCAAACTTCGCCATATGGCGGAGGCTAAAAGAGGAGCGAAGAAAAGTAAAGAACACAGGCTGCCCATGACAAACTCCAACGTTCCAGCTTTCAAGTGCCGGAGATGCGACACAGCCTGCCTCTCAAGGATAGGTCTCCACAGACACAGTCAATTTTGCAGGGCTGGCCAAATCACAGGAGCGCAAACCTAATCGTCTTTCAAGACTATGGAGCCAATGATGATGATGTATTAAATTAGGGATATATGTGGTAACTTAAGTATATAGATGTATGTGGTAACTTAAGTATATAGATGTATGTGGTAACTTAGGTATATAGATGTATGTGGTAACTTAGGTATATAGATGTATGTGGTAACTTAAGTATATAGATGTATGTGGTAACTTAGGTATATAGATGTATGTGGTAACTTAGGTATATAGATGTATGTGGTAACTTAGATATATAGATGTATGTGGTAACTTAGGTATAGAGATGTTGTGGTAACTTAGGTATATAGATGTATGTGGTAACTTAGGTATATAGATGTATGTGGTAACTTAGGTATATATATGTATTTGGTAACTTAGGTATATAGATGTATGTGGTAACTTAAGTATATAGATGTATTTGGTAACTTAGGTATATAGATGTATGTGGTAACTTAGGTATATAGATGTATGTGGTAACTTAGGTATATAGATATATGTGGTATCTTAGGTATATAGATGTATGTGGTAACTTAGATATATAGATGTATGTGGTAACTTAGATATATAGATGTATGTGGTAACTTAGGTATAGAGATGTATGTGGTAACTTAGGTATATAGATGTATGTGGTAACTTAGGTATATTGATGTATGTGGTAACTTAGATATATAGATGTATGTGGTAACTTAGGTATAGAGATGTATGTGGTAACTTAGGTATATAGATGTATGTGGTAACTTAGGTATATAGATGTATGTGGTAACTTAGGTATATAGATGTATGTGGTAACTTAAGTATATAGATGTATGTGGTAACTTAGGTATATTGATGTATGTGGTAACTTAGATATATAGATGTATGTGGTAACTTAGGTATAGAGATGTATGTGGTAACTTAGGTATATAGATGTATGTGGTAACTTAGGTATATAGATGTATGTGGTAACTTAGGTATATAGATGTATGTGGTAACTTAGGTATATAGATGTATGTGGTAACTTAGGTATATAGATGTATGTGGTAACTTAGGTATATAGATATATGTGGTAACTTAGGTATATAGATGTATGTGGTAGCTTACATACGTTTTGCCTATTAATTTTTCAACGGACAACAATGAGATATTCACTTTGATTGGCAGAGCGGGAATGTTGTCTGTATATATTTAGAAAAACATTATAGCTTTTACTTTTTTAGGCCCCCAAAAAGTTTATAGGTCGTACACAGCACCTACTGAGCATTAAAACTAGTACGACTGCGGGTGAAGCCTTTTCATAATATTTCAAGATAAATTCAATTGGAGAAATATTTCATTAGCGACGATTATTGTTACAGTGTTATATATTAATTATGTAGGCGTGTAAGATGGTCTACTGATAACATAAAGAATTTGAGTTACACGTTGAGCAATTCAGATGAAAACTTTATTACATGTAAAATATCATAAGTAGACGAAACACATGTCTACAAATATTAAGTATCCACAAATTGGTAAAGTACTATATATATTCTTCACAGATTCAAAAACTTCAATAAGATTTGCACATATACATTATCACACGAGCACTATATCCAGCTCCTTTATAAATAAACTCTTTATTTCTTTAATACTATTCTAAGTCCACACTTGTAGACTTCAATAAAACTTAAGTCAACACATTAGTTCAGTAGAACGTATAAAGAAAAATCAACCTTTCATCTCATAAATCCAACATTTATTGATCTTTCTTTCTACCATTGTCTCCCTTGTTAACTCTTGTTCACTCATACAAAAATCATGATTTTCTTGCTTATTTAGTTTGAACACTTCAAGACTATTTGTTTGTTTAGGGATAAACTTCACTCAATCATTTAACTCTTAAAAACATGTTGCAGTGAATACAAAACTGAATTGTAACAAGTATTGTCTAAATAAATTCAAAATATAAATTGTATACATATAGGCCTACACATAATCCAAGAAAAATTTATAAAGTTCAACCTTTTTTTATTAAATCACTTCAGGTTGTTTATTCAAATTAAAAACTAATAAGCTTGTGGTATCGACATTTGTACATTCTCTGCTGATGAAGTCAGATGTCAAAGCTACTTGGTATATCATGAGATCGAGTAAGGAGTTTGGTAAACTGTTGAAAAATTTACATAAAAATGATAGTTGACAGCTGCTATTTTACACATTTTAATCCCACAAATTAAATGTATTTCATTTTCTATTTTTAAAAAAGTGTTACCTAATTGATTATTTTGTCCGTTCAGTCTGCTGTATTCTAAACGGAATGTAATATATTGACATAAATGCCGCTGGTGAAATGAGAGTGGACATTTGACTGGAGTAAAAAAGGGGTGAGAAAATATAAAGTTAATATGGTTATTTTCATAATATCATAGTGACTTTGTCCATTAGACAGGCCCCACGAGAGGGGGGTACAGCCGGTACGCCGTACCGGGGCCCTTGAGAGTTTAGGGGGTCCATAAATATTAAAATTTAAAATTCAATTGGCAATTACGCAAGTATTTTTTAATTGTTGCTATTAAATTAAGAGGAGATGCTTCAAAACCTCCTAAAATATCACATGGCGCTGGGGGCCCCTTGGTTTTGATATTCTTTAAATGTATATTTGAACATTCTGTTAAATATGCAATGAAGCCTTTAGTTGTAATATAGCGCCTAATTAGGCCTATATATTTTCGATAGCATTTAGGATCTCTTTTTTATTATTTTTCTCCAAAGACACTTTCATATACAGACCTATGAGCCTTACAGGCTTACAGTTCACCCTATTAACTTAGTAGCCTAGGCCTACATACTCTATGTCGCTGCATACTAGTACGGCAGTCAAAGCTAGTTAGTCGATCATTTAACACTTTAATGATCTCCTGTGCGGTAGCCAAGAGGGGAGGTTGACGGTATCATAATTTTAGACAAATGCAAATACACATTATTCAGTTGCAGCCCCAAGAGTGGAAAATAATGTCAAAGCTTCATGGCATTTCTAGCACCATATGGTCAGATCGAGTTAAAAGTGTAAAACAATTTGTAGCTCATCTACCAGGGGTTGAGTTAACTTTGGAAAACCTGTTAAAGCTGAATCTTTCTCCGAAAACCAGAAACAAAATCTATGAAATCTATATGTTATGTCGATTCTTTCACTTGCATCATAATGTCAGTCGTGCGGCACAGTATACTAGTCCCTATTGACTATTGCAACAAAGTCATTCAAGCGATGCAACTATAGATGTGAAAGTTGCAAACATAGAAAGCTAATAATATGCACAACTAGGGATTTGCGCAACAGTTGGAAAGCAACGTAGAATGAAGCTAAGCTTGTTGCAGCCAACCTGCAGATAAAAGTACAATTGTTTAGGAACAGTAACACAACTGCCAGAAAAAGAACACGATTTCATGATGAGGATACACCTGATGAAGATGTGAATGAGAAGAACGAAACAGAAGAATACCCTGAGGAAGGCCACTTTCTAAAACACATATGTTATGTTATATAGGATAGTGTTATTGGAGGGCTTACAGTTTACAGTTCGGTTCAATTCAGTCAAAGATATTTCTGACACATTCAGCTTTCTTTGGAACTACCAAAAGATGTCAGAAGAAGACTTATAGAAGTATAAGGCTGCTAAGTTAGCAGAAAAGTATTAAAATGACATAAGTTGTGAAGGTTTTCTTCAGGAAATAATTAACCTAACAATGGTTCACAGTGCAAATTTTGGTGCATTGGAACTGTTAAATGCTATGGCTAATTCCAAATTAGAAAATATTTTTTAACCTAACATAAGTGTCAGTTGGAGGATGTCCCTTACAGCACCAGCCACAGTAGTATTAGCAAAGAGGAGCTTCAGTAAACTTAAGCTCATAAAAAAAAATTACTTTAGGTCCACCATAAGTCAGGATCGCTTGAACAACTTGGCCAGGCTCAGTATTGAGTCTGGCATTGCAAGACAAATAAACTTTGACACAGTAATTCGTAGTTTAGCCAAGAAAAAGGCACGCAATTTAAGGCAGCCCTGTTTTAATAAAACTAGTCTTTTTCTACTCTGTCTTTTATTATCATTCATGTAGGCATATTGGTGAATTTTCTATTGACTATTTCTTTTCACGAAACAGTAAGCATTCAAAAGATGAATGATTTGGTTATATTTGTAATATTGCTCTTTATTTATTACAGAGTTTCACCTGTCATAGATATGTCCCAAATTATTAAATCAAATAGCTATGACAACTATAAGTAGCTTACCTTTACATGTGTCTCATATTTCAATTTACTCTCTCAATTTTCACATTCAAATTAATCCATATTAAAATGAATTATGACAAGATAATGGACAATTTAATTGTCCAACTTTAAAACCTTCGATACTTCTCTAGTTGTTTTTAACCAAATTTAATAACTTTTCTCATTTTACACATCTTTGTAATATTTGCATGATCAATTCTGATTAATACTGAAGCGGAAGAACAATTAGATCTACAACAATTTAAACTAAGAACTATGTTCTTGATGTATTTATGTAATAAACATGTAAGGCTGTGATTGAAATGATTAAACTCTAATGGTAAATGGTAACACTTATGAGAGTTTTACAAAATGATCCACAGACCTTTTAAAAATATTCCTGATTTTTCAAACGTATGTAATACAAATAAATCATCTAAATATGACTAGTAATAGAAAAAGAAAGGTGTTGGGGGGGGGGGGGGCAGGGGGGCCCAGAAAAGATCTCGTACCGGCATCTTTTTTTTCTCTCGAGGGCCCTGCTATTAGACATAATAATCTCAAAGCTATGTAGGTTAAATAAATATAAACAGTTTTTCAAATTTGATTTAGTATAACCTGACATTAAAAAAGAACACACAGAATAGTTTTTGTAAGAAATTGTGTTCACTATACCTTAGATATAAAAAAAAGTGTCAATACTACGTAAACCATACTATAAATGCCTAAAAAAATAAAACCGAACGATCCCCTAGACCAGGGGTTGGGAACCCATGGCTCGCGAGCCAGATGTAGCTCTTTTGATAGCTGCATCTGGCTCGCAGACAAATGTTCGATTATTAAAAAAATGTTTTTTTTAGACTTTTTGATCTACATATTAAAAGGCATATAAATATTTCATTCTACAAATGAACTAAAGTCTAATGCAGCTCAGCATCAGAAGAATTCAGAGACATAATTAGTGTACTTTTAGTGTTGAAATTACACAAAAGCACACTTTACTTGAATTTTTAGTTTTAAACATAATATATGGATGGCTCTCACATAACTAATTTTCTAAATATATGGTTTACATGGCTCTCTAAGACAAAAAGGTTCCAGACCCCTGCCCTAGACTGTTACATCCAGGGCATTACGATGTTCAAGAGTGAGCCAGCGGGGAAGGGGGGGGGGGATCACCATTATTCTGGCATAGTACCTGCTCCCTTACGTTTAACATAGAGTCTCCGAACCAAGAGAACCGAACCATTACTGTTTTTCACTGCGGAATTCCCCTCATATCACTATCGCAGGTGCTCGCTCGTATACCAGCATTGTCGCCCGGTAGCGCAAATCCCATACTAAAGGTATGGGCATCCAGGCACCAGGGCGGGGTTGAGGTGGCAATGTTGCACACATTGCTTGTTCTCCACCAAAGCTCGGAGCCTCTCGGTGGTGCAATGAGATCCTGGACATGCGATGATGATGCCCATGGGTACATACATTTTCCAGAAGTCTCTAAACTTACTCAAGTAATTTAACATAGAATTGGGCTATCTGGTGGTGTCGTTCATGACAAGCGTGTTGTTGTAGTGGCTATACAATCACTTTGGGTGCCAAGTCATACAATCTGTTACCTTAAAGATTTAGATAAATAAAACACAAAGTAATATGATTTATACATTTTTATATATTCCGAATGCTCTAAATGTAAATAAAACTGTATATTTGGTCAGTCACAGTGGCGTAACTAAAACGAAAAGGCGAGGTCTGTGAAAGGCGCCAAACTGACACTTAAATAAATTAAATACTAACTATCTGACAAAAAATTAGTTACTTACTTATGCCTTTCGCCCTACCTGGGACATAGGCCGTCGACAAGTTTCCTCCATGTATACCAAATCTGGGCCAATTTCTCTATCTGACCCTACCTAGTTAAGCCCGAATATTTTAACGTTAGTTTCCATATCGCCCCTCCATGTGTTTCTCGGTCGATCTCTTTTCCTTTTGTCTTGGGGGTTTCAATTAATCCCTTGTCGAGTGACACTGTATGCCGGTTTTCTAAATGGTGTGACCAATCTTTCCATCTCTTAAAAAAAAAAAATTCTACTTCCACAGGCTTTTCTTTAGTTTGCTGGTAGAGTTCTTCATTACTTATGGACAACTTATGTTAAGGATTCTTAAGAGGCCGGCTTTCGCAAATGCCTATATTTTCCAAGCATTAGAGGCGATTACTCTCTAACTTTCTGATCCTGCATTAATTAGTTAAATATACAATAATTAATCAATTTTTAAAAATGTCAATTGAAACTATTATTCCATTTCCGACATCTCCCCTCTTCCAGATTGCAATAACGCGCTTCGGTTTAAATTATAATTGAATAATTATTTTACACAAAGCTCGTTTAATGTACAATTATTTCATGCTACTCATTATCTGAAAAGTTGTGGCCTATTTGTAGTCTCTTGTATTTCGCCATTAAAAAAAAAACTTGTATCATTGCCCTCATTTTAAGGGTATATTAGAGTAAACATCGTATCACATTCAATGGATAATGTGTTTTAAAATTGTATTTACAGCTTTACGCATGTATCCAATCTATTCGCTGTAACTCAACATTCCACCATGTTTTAAAACACCTTTTTAGCTTAATAATAATTTCAAAATAACATTATTATAACATTAATAGAAAATAACATTATAGAAAAGTGCCAATTTCAACCAACGCCCCAGGCGCCATCTTCCATACTTACGCGCTGTCCTGCCCCAATAGTATATTACTTGTACAATATTCTTATGTATTCTTATGCTTTTATGTATTTAGATTGTGTTAATATATATATATATATATATTTTATATATATATATATATATATATATAATAGGATATATGTAATAAAACAATAATAGAAATGATATAAAAAACATGCTTCTTCATTTTCTTTACAATAATAACTTTTTTAATATATATTTGTCGCTGCCCCGATATTGGCTAAAATATGGTTTCTAAAATGTACATATACAAAAATACATACATGTAAGAGACGGTATAAATAGTTACCTTCAAATCAAAAGCAGATCCTTGCTTCAAAAACGGAGATATGTATGTATTTCGCGTTTACGTCCATCTCGTGTATACGTCAAACTTTCTTACTGTCTCGTATATACGACCATCTGCGTGTAGGCCTTATCTTTTTCTCTCTATTGGCAAGTCTTAACGTGTATGTATGCATACAAGTTCATAAGAAATAACATTTCCGGTCGAATTCGATCATTTTATTCGAAACATATGTGATGGGTTGCTGGTTGTACGAACATTTATTGGGGATTAAAGTTTATTTCATTTCCAAAAGATTTTTACACAAGAAAACAATGTATTGTGAAAGTCAGAAGGGAATAATCACCTTTTTATAATATCAAACTTATTGCTTGATGCAAAAGAATTTTTGTTTTTCGTTTTTATGAATTTATGATTTTTTTTTTTCAATAACCAAGAAAACGCAACTCTTGACTAAGTTATTGTATAAACAAGTTACATGCGACTAACACTTGAGTATTAATTATCGCCTAGGGCCTACTCACTTTTGATGTTAAAAACGGATTCCTCATAACTAATATTGTATCCTTTGTATAATTCTAAAAGAATAGAACTAGCCGTCGAGGTTGAAATCAACTGTCAATAACCAGCAAAAGCATGCTTTTTTGTTTACGAAAATGCCTAAAATAATTAAACAATTAAAAATAGAACCGGAAGTTCACGTTCACACCAGTTCAAAAGGTCACGCCTATTTAAGTCTTGTCGATGTGTCTTGTGTATACATCCATTTATCTCTTTGTATCGTGTATTTGTCCTTCTCTTTGTGTGTCCTGTATTTGTCCATCTCTATATGTGTCTCGTGTATTTGCCCATCTCTACATTTGTCTCGTGTATTTGTCCATCTCTCTTATTATTTACTGAAGATGCGCTGCTACAGCTTGGAGCTATAAAAAACATAAAGGGCCATAATCTTACATATATTTAGAGCAAAGTGCTGAAAAAGTATTTCGTCTATGTCTAACAATTCGACTGTAATATTAAGGCTTCGTATGCCCGTCTATATTTTGTCCTTCAGGTACATGAGCGCTCGTGTATAAAATAAATTATAAAATAATAACGTTTTACTCAATCGAATTCACTATGTCGCACACCTTACTTAAGCATGCATGCAATTGTTAATATTAATTAGTTTGGCGTGTTAATTTAAAACATGATAAAACAAAACGTTAAAGATTAACTTTAATAATAAGTAAATGTCAGCATTAGCAGAATTTAACAAACATAAGTAGCAACTGGGCTAGACACGGATTGTTTTTCAGTTTTCGAAGCCCTGACGTAACAAGAGGGATTGTGTGGCCTTAACAATTTGCAGCCACCTTTCACTTTCCCCAAGACTACATGTAATGCTAGAGCCGATAGACACGTTGACACCTTATAATTTAGGGTCAGATCCGAGATTTGTACCCGATACTGGATATATTCCATATCTTAATTCTAGCTTTTTCATTGTATCTACACTAAACAAATCTATACTAAACAAATCTATACTAAACAAATCTATACTAAACAAATCTATACTAAACAATGATGCTAAACAAATATTTATATATATTAGTTTAGCAAAATAAATTATCCACGTAAAATTGGTTAGCTTATATACATATTATGATCATATACTTTATTTTAAGAGTCTATGTTATTCTACAGACGTACTGTTAATGATATAAAAAAAAAACAACTTTAGATTTATTGGATAATGATTTCAATAGTTCTTAAACTTGGTTCAGTAGAACTATATACTTCCCATAAAATGCTCAGTGTCAAGCGCTAATGTCATTATTGGAAAACAATAAATCAAAATGTTAATTATTATTTCGATGTACAAATCAAATAAAACAACAAAATGTCATGATATAAAAGACATTGATTTTCTTCTTATAAAATAGTATATTTTCTTAAGCATAGTTGCTATAGACATAATGTTTTTCACCTTTAAACAAATGAACTTCACAGAGCACAAGTATAACTCCAGTAGTTGAATTTATTTCTTTATATGGTATCAGTTGGATGGGCTCGTTATTTCTCATGTACACGAAGGCTTGAGGACCAGAGTCATTGAAGCTGTAAACTTCACTGTTGCTGTATTTGACCAATCTGAATAATTGATCTTGGCCATCTGAGCTTGAGAACACTAGAAGAGATGATTTCGGTTTTAAGAAATTATTCAGCTTTTAAATAAACACATAAGCAATAATTATACTAAAAAACAATATTTGCGTAAAAAAATTGTCTTGCATGTGTAAGATCTTTAAAGTGTACACTTTTATATATTAGAGTGTTTACGTGCAATTTAATTAACATTTCACCCAAACTACACATGTATTGTAATTGTTATTAATTTAGGGAATCAAAAAGATATAGTGCTAGGTCTCCATTAGCTCTAATTCCGGAATGTCCTACATTCACATGTCAGAAAAGCAATATGACTAGGAATGAATAGAACTATAGAACAAGGATGGGACTCCAGGACCACAGCAAACGATAGGCTACTGAGCTGGCGTAAACCCAATTCAAGTGCGCACAAAACCTAATCGTTTTTCGAACTCAGGGCGCAAATGAATGATAAATGGTGACATTATTCTAACCAATGATAAAAAAGGAATCGGATTATATTATTAAATATAATAATAAATCGTGTTCATTCTTGTCATCTTTGTAAAACTCGCCAATTTCTAGTGGGCCTAGTTGTCAAGAAGTTTTTAACACATACAATATATACTAATAAAAAAACTAAAACACAAAAAAACACAAAAACAAATAGTAAATGCAATAGAAATACAACGAATAATTTACTATAATGATTGAAAAGAATATCCTTGTTGTTTTCGTCTGAATTAGTCGTATTAACAAGAGAAGACGTGCAGTTATATCCATTGGTACTCCCGTCAACAATTTTGTAAAATCGGCTTGACCATATAGTCGATGTATTCTCAGCAGGTGGCCCCAATTCATCGTCTAGTCCTGTTCAATATACGTTACAAAGAAAAAATGCATCTCTCGTACAAAAAAACAAACACACATAATTTCATTATAAAAATGGGTTAACTGTTGTTTTTTTTTTGGTAAGCTACTAATGGAGCCACAATGTAGATTTCAAGCCTATGAAAGAAATGTATGTTCCCTCTTTACGCAATCATGTTCTGCACACCTAAGAATACTTATGGATTCAGTTGAGCCTCATTCATTTACATCTTCCGTAAAACATTATAAATGTTTCTAAGGTGTATGCCTTCAAATTCATATGTTAATATTACATAAACTTCAGCCAGTTATTAATTAAACACAAAAGGCTTTACATGAAGGTAGCAATAATGCAGATTTCACTATAATTGTTTTTCTGTGTAAACACGCAATACATCACTTAATTCCATTTACAATGTTAGGTTCGTTAAAAATATCATCATCATCAACATATATAATTACCGTGAGTTTGTTTATATGTTTGTTTATATATTTATTTATTTATTTATATATATATATATATATGTGTTTGTTCGCTATAGGCTCCTAAGCCGTTTGACTATTCGGGCCAAAAATTAAATGTATAAATTGGAAACGTCTTCCAAAAGATAATTTTATTTTATCACATATAATCATAAATGTGTTGATTTAAAAAATCCAAAATGTCATATCCATCTATGCAAATAAATATAACGGTACATAGCAAATGGCCACTTCCGTTCATTTACTATGTTGAACGCGACATTCACTATGTTGAACGCGAGGGTCTTTCCGGGTTTTCCCAATTCTACTGTGGTTTTTTTTAATGTAGCGAGACCTTTTTTAAAAGTTACGCACCGCAATTAGGCTTGGAGAGTTTCAATGGTTTACTTTAAACAAAATACTACCGTATGACGTAATGTATATGAAATTATTTCTTTTTTCATTATTGATGTTTGCATTATCCTTTTAAGTAAAAGTAACCACATGTTTTAATTATTTAATGGATTTACGTTGCTATTGAGAATATCCTTTAAAAGGCGACTTTATACACTCTATAAATTAAATGATACGAATTATATAAAAAAAAACAAGTTAGGCTTATAAATGATTACTTTCAAATACCGGGTACCATAAGCTTGACAGCAACAATATAAAATAAAAACTAAATTCCGAAAGAAACATTAAAAAAAAATATCCTGTTTGTTATTGTCAGCTTTTTAAAAAAAATTCATTCTTAGCTAATACACAATTTCATTACCCAACTTACACATGATTAATTAATAGTTTTCTACATTTGAGTTTAGTTGTCAAGAAATTATTCTAGTAATAGATATAAAGTCTTTAATGTTTGATCTCCTAATAACTGAAATCTACTATAACTTTTTACAATTATTTTTAAATATGTTTATTCAAGATTTTACATGTACAATCTCATATACTTTTATATGAAGAAAAGGGGATATAAGAACAATTTATACATATTCTTCTTCTTCTTCGTAATACTGTGGAGACCCCGTAGAACCGAGGAAAAAGTCCACAATTTAAATACACATAAAATAACATAGCAAACATAACATAGCAAAACACAGTTATATACAGATAAAAGAGTGTCACTTTAGGTTTTTGGACCAGCACTTTAGTGACGATTTGAAATAGAAGACAAAATGTTTTACGATACAAAGGGTTTTCTAACTAATTTGAAATTTAAATTCATTCATTCTTTTTATTTAACATTTATGCTTAGCATCCATACATATTATTACGAACCTCGTTTATAATTAAATTTAAATTATGAGGTCTTGTTTAAGAGGTTGTAATAAATAAATTGTAATATTAATTATTTATGGCTAACTTATTTACTATTAAAAAAATAACTTACTTAATAAAACAACACTTCAGACGATACCAATTTAAAATAATTTATTAACTAACTTAATATAATTAATATAAAATAAAAATATAAAAATGAAATACACTCACTTGAATCCCACAACAGATTGAAAAATAGTTTAGTAAGGTGAACAAAATAAATACACTAAAGAAAATAATCCTATGACATAATTAAATATAATGAAGTAAGGTAGTGAACACAATAAATACACACAGGGCCGGCTCTAGGGTTTTTGGTGCCCTAGGCGAAAACAAATTATGTTCCCTCATTAAAGTGCCTTCGGCGAGGTCTGCCACGTATGGAACTTCGAAAATGTGTTTTTGTTAATAATTTTTATAGCCCAACAAAGAATTTTATTTTATGGCCTAACCTTTGATTGATGACTGTGAAATGTAGATAAAACAGTTGAATGAAAAGTAACAATCGTTTTGCATTATAAATTAATAATTAGAAATCTAAATTATTATTTGAAAATTTACATAACACACAGTTTTACAATGCATATATGGGTTTATAGGTTTTATACCTGCATTATGTACAGTTCTCTTAATAACAAACCGAAACTCACAGTTCTATTATAGATCTTTTTTTCAGTTTTTTATAATACTTAAAAAAATGCACAAAGAATACTTGATATTGTTTGATATTGGATTATTGTTTTCTTAACTACGGTCCAAAAGTCACTTTTAAATACTGATCACCAGTATTTAAAGACTAAAACCCTAGTAGTACTTTTCTTGCTTTCTGCTGCGCAAATTCTTGAATGGGGGCTTTTGAGTCTAATTGTCTTGCTATCTCACTTTCAATAGAAATTGTCGCAAGACCCGCAAGTCTCTCCTGACACATTGTACTACGCAGATAGATTTTACTTAGCTTCAATATTGAAAAACTTCGTTCAGCACTAGCTACGGAAAGTGGCAACGTAAGCAAAGTACGAAGGGTTACACAAATGATAAGAAATCCATTTTCAAGATTCTGTTGGTAAATGTAGTTTAGGACTTCTTTAGGGTTTGATACTGAGTCATGGAGATGATGAGAAATTGCTCTAAGTTCAGATCACTGTCGTACAGCAGCAATGTCAGATTCATTCAAACCGTCATCTCTTTCAATTGTTAATGTGTTGTTTTTTTTCCAAGTTTTTGCACATCAACTTAAACTCTGGTCTAATCTTGTTTTTAAGGTCAGGAATGTTGTACAAAAATTCAAAGACACCAGGTGACTATCTGCTCTCTGGGGACTCAAGTCCTTTTGTTGCAGTTTCTTAATAGTTATGTTTACATGAAACAAAATGTTGTGCTATGTGACAAGTGCAACAATATACTTGGTCTGAGATATTTTTAAGTAACCCAAGTGCTTCTATCTTCGCAATATTGCCACTAGATCCAATTAGTGTCTTTAGAAATCTCTTCCAAAGCATCACAAGTATGAGATAAATGGTACCGCAGAGGTGTTAGTGCATCAATTCGACTATGGACCATCTTGTGCTACTTAGGGTCACTTAGGGAATTTAATGTACCGGTACTCGTTTTCGTAATTAACAGTCTGAAAAACAACAACTGCACTGCCAATGCAAACAACTCAGCACCCTCATGACTTACGATTCACGAACTGACTTGAAGGTCACCGTCACGTCACTTAACTCACTTCACTATGATATTCCGCCGCCGCATCGCATGCAGTGTGTGGCAGGGGGAAGTGATGGGTTGACTTTTTGCACTCCGCTACGCACAGCGTGGTTGCCAAACTAAGTAGACTACTGTTAGGCAAGCTTTCCTATTTTCTAAGACAATTTAAATAAAATACCCTTCACCTTTCATTACGTATTCATTCATTTACCTATGCTAGTAGCGCGCAGAAGAAATAAATTTTAATATAGTTTATATTTTTAAATACCCAAATTAAAAATAAATCCTCAATTTTGCGCCTCCAAAAATTTTGCGCCCTAGGCAGCCGCCTAGTTCGCCTATATGGTAGAGCAGGCCCTGAATACACAACACTGCCACTGAGCTCTATAAAATAATATACAGACTACATCGATATTAGAAAAAAACTTCATCTATAGCGAGAATTCCCTATATTTATACTATTTTAAAAGGATTCTTATCGAAGCCCTATTCTTAAAAATAAAAAAATAAAAAATTGTAAACATCATGTTCTACTAACTTCTAGTGCAAAAGAATATTCTCATGCAACCGCTAGAAAAACTAAAAATAAACTAATTACGCGACAGTGGCAGAGTTCAACGAAGGGTCAGGGCTAAGGATCTGGCAATGGTAGAGTTACACAAAAGAAAAGGAGGATATTATCTACACACATAACAATATTTAAATTAATTTAAACATATATTAAACGTAAACATTCAATATTAATTGTAAGATATTTACAGCAACATAATATGGAGAAAACTAAAACAAAGTTTGGTAGAAATTATGTAGGGGAAACTGGGGTAAAACGAGATACTTAAGGGAAAAAACCCTGTCGTATCAAAGATAACATTGACATGTAAACGACTTTCTGTGTACTGAACAAGCAAGTGTTTGACAACAATGTCACAACAAAAAAAAAAAAAGATGACTTTGTTTGTTTCAAAAGAAACAAGAATGATTTATTGGGCTAACCGTTTTTTCCCATTTCGCCCCATGCCTGGGGTAAAACGAGACATACGCTGGAGGTATGCTAAATCAAATGTCTTGTCGCAGATTCACAAACGAAAACAGGGGCATTGTTTCTTTCATCCAGACCTGACCAGCTGAAGTGTGCCAACCTGTTACAAATAACCTTGACAGGCTACCCTCCTTTCTGCTCTCTCAGAGTATGGGAACCAGGGGTAAAACGAGATACTTAAAGGGAAAAAACCCTGTCGTATCAAAGATGACATTGGCATGTAAACGACATTCTGTGTACTGAACAAGCAAGTGGTGGACAATAATGACACAACATAAAAAGATGAGATTTGTTTGTTTCAAAAGAGACACAAATGATTTATTGAGTTAACCGTATTTTCCCATTTTGCCCCATTATTTTGTCCCGTTTTACCCCAACATAACCTTGTTCACAAAGTCTCCAAACCACACGCTGCCATGCTTAAGTGGGTGAAACTTATAAATCTATTATCATATTATCATAAATATCTTTCAGAATGTTAATTCTTGTCTGACAAAGCTGTATTTTTTTTCTTAATGAACACATTTGCATCATAACCATAAAAATAGATCAAAATAGATGAAATTGAAATAATTGCCTCTCACTGACGCAGCAGCTCAACCAAACAAAACGGATTTTGCCGACAAGGCAGTATCACGTGATGTCTTTATTAAACTCATTGCTAAAGAGCTCCCACTTTCTGTTTTTCAGTAATTCGTGCGTCTCGTTTTACCCCGCTATCTCATTTTACCCCAGTTTCCCCAACATTTCATTTTACTTGTTGGGGTATATATTTTAAATGTATTGTAGCCTATAGGCTATAGGTGAAAAAGAACAAAGGAAGGGTCACAGAAGAGACGTGTGACGAAAGGTGTATCATTCAAAGGTAATCCCACAACCGGGACCGCCGCAAGTGAGAAGAAAGCATGCACAATGTTCTGAAAAGAGTAGCACAAGCCCTAGTTGTCCGTTGGTTTCAAATAGCGTTTAGCCGTTCCCCGTCGTCTTGAACTATTGAAAGTGAAGCAAGGGGGAAAAATACAATTTGTCAGTGTCACTATATCATTAGATATTATAGAAAGTACGCATGTTGTTAGATGAGGTATAAGTAAGGTGTGCATGCTATTATTATGTACGAGATTGCACTATGGTATGAAAGGGAAGTGCAGAGAGTATGAATAATATAGCAACGCTGAATTCTAAGGACACTTCAGTTGGGATTCTGTCTGGACATGAGCAAGACGTATATGAGATCAGTCTTCGTCCAAGTTGGTAATTGTACAGACTACTAACTCAATAATGTTTGTTGAGTAATAGCTGATCTAATTAATTATTGTTACAGTAGAACGGAACTTATGAATTAAAGAAATTCAAGTTGTGCTACGCTGCCTTTGTTAAGTTTACAGTTCTGTGTGGTTTCGTCCTGTGACAGTCAGGTAGTGACGTAAAGTTTGGAAGGTCCGACTTTCCTGGCCTTCCCACCCTTAAGGGGGAGTTGGGCTGGTATTTGTATATCGGTCCTTCTTCTTTTATTAATGTCACTCTGGTAAGTGCAATTTGAAAAAAAAAATGTTATTAATATTAGAGGTTATTTTCTTGTACCAGATAGATAAAGAAGAAAATAAAATAGAAAAAAAAGGGAAGGGAAAACGGGGGGAAAATTATTTTAACCCGACGGGAAAATAATCCAAAAAAATATCAATCATAAGATTCGTAACAATCATTCAAACTGGGTAGTTATTTTAATGTACATCTTTAATCATACAATATTTATATATTATTCAACTATCTTGTGTAATTTGAACATTTTAGAGTTATAAATTGTAATCCATTGATTTTTTTTTAAAAGTAAACAAAAAAGAAACATATTAGAAATATTAATGTAAAAAAAACGGGTTAATTATGTCCCTTCAAGTAAATTCTCCAAATCTGACCAAACTAGTTAATTGTTTTAATATAACTAGTGTACTTCTGAAAATGCTCATCTATCTTAATTTGCCTTAAATTAAGGAAATAGTTAAATGTTTTGAAATTAATTTCACGGAAATATATACCCAGTTTAAATGCAAATCCATTCCAGTTGCCCAACACTTCAAGTGCTTTTGGACCCAGTCTTGTAAATGAAAGTTTAACTCCCTAAAACGTGTCGCCAAGTCATACAGAAATATTGGCTTCAACAGTCAGTTCTTATCATTCAATAACGGATTGTTTTCCATTAAGATACATCTTTATTGCTTCCAGACAAGAAAAGAATCTATCCAAGACTTTACATATACTCCGTATGACTTTCTTATTAAAGATACTTGAGAAACTATACAATTGACTATCTTAACAATAGATTCAATCACAGATTGCAAGTCCAATGATGGGAGCTTGAATGCAAAGATTCCTGAACTAAACCAGTCGATGTCCAGTGTGATTCCCTTGTAGTTCGCCATTCAGCAACCACCAATTATGCTAACATACGTTGTTTTCACTTGCATTTAGCAATATTCTTGTTATAGAGCATTCGCGTTGATTCTATAAATACTTTTCGATATTAGGTGTTCATGCCGAAAATGAGCAGTAGATGCAGTCAATTTTGAAGTAAATGTCCATCACTATTAGCTACTAGAAAAATCGTGAATGGTTAAACAATAACTGCACTTCTGCAACTAATACAGTGTGTGTATCCTGAGGAAAGGGTTTTCTTATAACACTTGATACGTACGAATTCTTAGTTATTATATTAATCTGCGAAAAAGTTGCTAATGTGGAGTCTTTTCCTAAAATTTCGCTCCCCTTAGCGTCAAAACCAGGCTGCGCCACTGTTGCCAGTAATACATTGTCTTTAGAGGATTCATCTAACAATTACTTCTAGTAATACAATGTTTTTAGAGGATTAATCTAACAAGTATTTCTAATAATACATTGTTTTTAGAGGATGAAACTAACCAGTATTGTCAGTAATACATTATTTACAATAAAATGAATTGATTAGAAATGGCAGTTGATTTAACAAAACCCGTTTCTAACGCCTTAAAAGGTTTAACGCAAATAAAGAAGAAAATTGATCTGACAACGAATTTGACTTTTTTTCAGCACATTAATCTTCTCTAACCTTTAAATAACTGACAATGATGAATGTGTTTTTGTCTAAGCAAACGACATGCCTGTTAAATATTCCTTTAAGACAAGACGTAAGCCCTAGATACATTCACCTCAGTGCTTAATTTAAATATATATTTTTTTTAGATATCAATTGCGTGTGACAGTGACTGGTGTGGATGGCTGTGTCAATTTAAATGAAAATGTAATTAATATCTTTATTAATTATACAACATATTTCTCTGACGATCCAACATTTTGAAGAAGATCCTCGCAAACAAGCTAAAATACAATCAAATGTTCACACGTGAGATTTTCTAAGTAATACTTTGTAGGAATTATGCCCTTTACAATACAAAGTTAACCGTTTTATTTAGACTCGCATTTGTGGGTCAACGGTGGAGATGCTATCCCTGGCTATATCTTGTAACAATAAAGCTGCAACATAGATACATGTAGGTGTAAGTGTGTAAGGGACAGTAATATAGGAAAGAGAAGATGAATGGACATTTTACCTAATACCACATTAGATAACGCAATATAATTCATTACATCCTACATTCATTCATCCTAAGAAATACTCCATTGTTTTGCTTTACCAAACCCACCAGCTTAAAATTATTATTGACAGTAAATAATGTAACAAATACGTGCACTATTAGGATTTTAAAAAACAATTGCCGTACAAAACATAAAATATTACAAACGACATTTCATTTTAAGAGTTTTAGCTTTGTCTGCAAGACAGAAGACAAAGAGCTAACAAGGAGGACATGTCCTCATTTTGCCGGACGTCTGGCAACCCTACTGTAAGTTGAATAACTGCACACATTATGATTTGTGTCCAGAAGGTTTTGAAAGAGTCTCGTTCGGTCCTGAATTTCAATACAATAAGTAAAAATTAAAAATTGTATTGGCTAAAATTACTATTATACAAAATAGTTATATAAATACGATTAATATAGATTACTTATTATTATTTGTTTTTGTAATCTTCAATAATTGAAACAAATTGAAATATAATAACTTACATATTTGAGGACATACATAATATAAGACGACACGCATGTTGACTAACTTTCTAATATACATTTATTCCTTTTGGTCAGGAGGACGTTTGCCTTAGCGGCAGCCCGACAATCATCCCAGCCATTAGTGATCATAAACATTCCTCTCCCCCCCCCCCCCGCTATGATATCTACCCAAGCCACCCTATCTACCGCCACACACTCTTTCTCCTTATTTCAAACAAACTCCCACGGAACCTGGTTTGGCCCGTTCCTCTGCCATGCGGACTACACCCGCCCCTGGTTCGTCCCTTCACTTGGCTCAACCAAGTCCTGCTACCTCCCCTACTAAGTCCCGTTCAACTGGCTGGACTACCTCTCCCTCCCCATTTTTACTCTCCCAGCCACTAGCAGAGCGAACTACACCTCGCCCTCCCCACGTTCCTCCCTCCCCCTTATTGTCTTCTGCACCCCCAACCCCTACTTCCCCCCTGTATCTCAACCTAGGGTTAGATCGCCCCAGACGAAGCGGCCCAAATTGAATAGTTGGGCCTTTGATGAATGGGAACACCTAGGTCTTTTAATCCCATCTAGCTCCACACCCATCCCAGACCAGGGCGTTTAAATGCTAGAAACTCCCAATACCACAGACCAGATCCCACCCGGACTAGTAAGAATTCCCAAATACTGCCTTGATAATCCAAGGTCACTAAAACCCCTATCCCCCCCCCCACCAGAAAGCAGTTGAGAAAGCAAGTCAGAAACCCACGTAGGTATTCTCAGCGAGCCAGACGTAAATCCCACCCCACCACCCCATCAGATAAACCTAGACGCGGACAAACATGCTTCATAAAGAATAAACGACACTTTTTTTTCAGAAGCCGACTTTCAACTAACAAGAATGACACAACGCAAGACAAAAACATTTAAAATTATCCTTTTACTTCACTTTTAACATCTATATTTAGACTGCACACCAACTTTAACAATGGACAAGTCTTAACGTGTATGCATGCATAAAAGGTCACGTGCAAAAACATTTCCGTTCTTATTCGATCATTTTCTTCGAAACAATGTCTGTGTGCTACTTTACTGATTGTACTCAAATTTGTTGGGGATTAAAATTTATTTCATTTCCAATAGATGTTTACAAAGCAAAACAATGTATTGTGAAAGTCAGAAGGGAATAATAACCTTTTTATAATATCAAACTTATTGCTTAATGCAAAATAATTTTTGTTATTCGTTTTTATGAATTTACGCATTTTGTTTTTCAATAACCAAGAAAACGCAACTCTTGACTCATTTATTTGTAAACAAATAAAAATTTAACGTCACGCGACTAACACTTGAGTATTAATTATCGCCTGTTCACTTTTGAGGTTAAAAACGGATTCCTCATAACTAATATTGTATCCTTTGTATATAATTCTAAAAGACTAGAACTGGCCGTCGAGGTTGAAATCAATTGTCAAACACCAGCAAAAGAATGCTTTTTTTGTTATTAGTTTAAAAATAGAACAGGAAGTTCACGAACTTTCGGGTTCAAAAGTTCACGCCTCATTAAGACTTGTCAATGGCCGACACGTAGCAGAACAAACACACTCAGAGACCGGACGACTATGTCCAACAAACCAACAGGCGACTTTCCGTATGGCTGTGTTTTATGTCATCTGTTGCCAGTGCTTTGTACATGGGATGAGGAGATACTGTAGCACCTTGATTCCTCCTTCTTTCACCCCCCTAAATAATTGTGTAATCTGTTCAAAAGTCCTAAATACTGCATACAAAGACTTGCTACTTTTCAAACTACTATAACATATTTTGTTCTTAGCAAATGTTTGCTCTTTACAATGATTTTAAATTATTTTATTCAACGTTTTGTATCTATCTAAACTTAACTACGGTAACTACTCTAGACTATACTTTTATTTTAATTTTAGTTGTTTTTTCTTTTTGTAAATATAAAATTAAATTTATTATAAATATGTTTGATCGCCTTTTTAAAATAATTGTGTATTAACTATTATTACCACCCATTTTTTTAAATTAAAACCCCATTAAATATTACGTCATTCTTTTTTATATTGTCTCCTTAAGACGTATACAGTGTGCATTTTTTCCTTGTGACGTCTTCCGGGTTAACGCTAAACACAGACAGCGACTAGGCCACGGTGTGACAACCTGCTTCCCCCCCCCCTTTTATTTTCCTTACTAGTGTGAGCGTGTATGAAAGTAATGCATTTGACTATACATGTAGTGTAGTGTCTTGAAATATAACACAACATCATAGTTCAGTTGTTGAACATTAACTAAACTTGTATTGATACAAATTACACAAAACTAGGGTAAGACGTGATCTTACAGCACAAGGAAAACAAACAATACTAACCTCTGAACCTCGATACACACACAGTACATTGTTAACACTTAGGACACTACACCATCCAATCCTAAATATAAAATGTTTTTACTCTTAAATTGTAAACGCCCCTAGTTCACACTTATCCAATAAAAAAGCTATTGTAATCTACATATATTTAAACTCCGCCATATCAAGGAGCTTGATGGATAAGAAAACTTTACTTTTTTCCTTTAACGAAATACCAACACCCAACCCTTTACGGTAACTGTCCCCCAGACAAACGGAAGAATGTCTACAAACTCTGGGATAGACCACGCTGAAAGGAGAGGGAAGTGAGGTATATAGCTAAATACCAATACCAACCCCGAACCCTCGCCCAGTAGCGCCAACCCAGATGTCAACAGACGGGGGGTCATTTGACTCGGGTCTCGGGCGACGATTGAGGGGTGGGGTGCGAAGAAAACCACATCCCTACTCTTGAAAAGCACACATCACCTCCCCCCCCCCCCTCTCGCTGACACAACTGATTTCAACAACCGGTACCGAAAGGGGAGCGGCCCCTTTACCCACAAAAAATACCTCAATTATATGTTGTAGATCCTATCGATTAATCGCCCAAGCCATAATTAAAATACAACAGTAAATAACAGCATAGGCCTACAAAAATATAAATGCATATAAGACGTATGCTATGTCTTCTATCCTCTTAATTTTGTACAATAACTTGTCTGCTATCCTTTCTCGGTAAACATTAAGTCAATTTTATATTTTTAATATATATTAACTGGAAAAAAATTCGAGTCAGAATCGTTCAGATTATGAAGAACAGAGCTCGTCATAGTGGTATAAACTGTACTCTGTATGAGGCCATGCATGGAACAAAGTTAAAAGTTGGTCTAAAAGTTTCTACCTACAGACATTCTGCCTAATATAAATTGTGAAGAGGACTTGGAAGTAATAGTAAAAGATCAAAACAATTAGGTACACATTTGTGAGATTTCATCATGCAATCTAAAAAAACAAGCTGATAAAATGCTTCAAACTCTAATTCAAAATACCCCTGCCGCTAAAAAAAGGGTGACACAGTTAGAGTTCGAGACCCATATGTCGACAGAGGTCGCACCGATGGAAGAAATTTGTTCTTGAA
Organism: Anisus vortex; assembly: GCA_949126835.1. Classification (NCBI taxonomy): domain Eukaryota; kingdom Metazoa; phylum Mollusca; class Gastropoda; family Planorbidae; genus Anisus; species Anisus vortex. The sequence continues at coordinate 12,883,979 of OX421493.1, forward strand.
ATAACAGATGTCAATCTTTGTTAATTATTCACGAAACATGGAATCTTAAATCAACCATATGTTAGGAACCAATTTACAATGTGTAATGAAAAGTTTATCTATGCCGGAGAAATTCCTCGTTCAGAGATTTCACTAAGAGAATGTGCAACAATGTCATCCAAGACTGGAGTTCAAGGCTATAGTCGATGTGGCTGTAAATGTGGCTGTAAATGTGGCTGTAAATCTGACAAGTGCAAGTACCGTAAAGAAAAAATGCTATGTAATTCGAAATTTCACCAATGTAGAAGCTGCTCTAATAAATAAAAACTCTAGGATTTGACATTTTGTGTGTATATTTTTTTTTAAAGTATATACCTAATATGTTTTTTTACGCTAGGCGTACGTATTTTTTATACTTATTTTACCACCAGCATTTTGTTTCTTTTTTTGTTAGTTAGCTATTTAAAAATGTGTTTTAAAATAATATCCTCTTATTTTTTATTGTAGAGAAATATGAATACAACTTTTCTCAAATTTCTCAAAAACTCGAATTCATGGGTTAGTTTATTTGTTTTTTATGTTTTTAACAATACACAAAGGTTGACAACAATTGGTATAAATAAAAAAATAATGAAGATGTAGAAGACTTTATAATTCAAAATGTATAAAGGGACGGAACACAAGAGAAAAAAATGTGTGTCTAGTATTTACAAAGTTACGTCCCCTTATATTCTGGGGTATAGTTGGTTAACAGAGATAATCAACATATATAATTACCGTGAGTTTGTTTATATGTTTGTTTATATATATATATATATATATATATATATATAGTACCAGGTGACCGATCATTCGATCGGTAATAAAGAGCAGGCGCTTGTACCTTAACATCATGTGTATGTAAAACAACAGTGCATAAATTGTAAAAAATACTTCTTTACCAGACCAATAAATTATATTTGTCTTTTTCCTTTTTCTACTATGAATAACATGGGCTTTAAATTCTAACAGTGAAAGCAGATTTTTATTTGTGCAGTCTAATATCTAGATTTTGCCCAATAACCCCACCCCCACCCCCCAAAAAAAAAACAAAAAAAACAACAACAACAGCTTTATGTCATTTAAAACCCTTAAGAAAACCATGTCGGCTAGAGTTGTCAGTTTTAAATCAAACATATGTATGTCATTTATGTCATTATGTATTGTATTTAAAAGACTGAAAATAAAAAGTTTCAATTTAAAATATCGCTTAAAATTACGTTACAATTTTTTAGTTTTTCTACCCCTTCCCCTATTTTAACAACTGGCAAACTTTCTAGTGACCCCTCTTATAAAATTATGTCAATTTTTTTAACTCCCTCCCTCACCCAATTCAAGCTAACAATGAGATACGGCGGCAAATATGTTTGATATAAATTAAAAAGCTCTACGAAAAAATGTAATACATTTTTACTAGTTTACCAGATTTCATAATAAATATTGACTTCTTAACATAGTATAGGCCTAATATTTCTTACTTGGGCACATATATAAATCATAAGTATAGTTTGTAAATCACTTGTAAAAAATATATTATACAAAAAAATGTATTTATTTATTATTTTCAATGTTTTCAATGTATTATTCCAAACATTGTTTGACAAAAAAGTAACAATATATAGTTTGGTGTAAACCTTATCTAAAATCCTCCATGTGTGTTACTATTTAAAATAAACTATCGCGGCAAAATAAAATATCGATTAATTAAAACAATGGTATAATAATCATTTTAAAATATTGTTTAAATTTTGAGCATTACACTAGTTAAATACTAAATAATTAAAGTTGAAATTATGTTATTCATTGAAAAGACTGCAAATGAAAAGATTATAATATAGGCTACGTTAGATGATCTGTTGCACCCCTTGCACCCCACCCCCTCAATAAAACTAACAGTATATTACACTTCTGACTATTGTAATGAGGAAATTACGAATAAATTGAATACATCTTTTCTAGTTTACTAGATTTCGAATTGACAATGTTAACATATTCTAATAAATCTTACTTTGTTTGGCCTATATAAGCAAATCATACATATTTTAATGAAACACTCGTAAACATTTGTATTGAATAAAAAAAAAGTGGATACTAATACAGTGTATACTATTTATAGTGTACAGTATACTACTACATTGTATACTATAAACGGTGAAGTGTATACTGCTACAGTGCACACTATATATGGTGTAGTGTATACTGCTACAGTGTACAACTATATACGGTGTAGTGTATACTGCTACAGTGTACACTATATACATTGTAGTGTATACAGCCTCAGTGTACATTATATACGGTGTAGTGTATACTGCTTCAGTGTACACTATATACGGTGTAGTGTATTTTGCTTCAGTGTACACTATATACGGTGTAGAGTATACTGCTTCAGTGTAGGCCTACACTATATACGGTGTAGTGTATACTGCTTCAGTGTACACTATTTACGGTGTAGTGTAAACTGCTTCATTGTAGGCCTACAATATATACGGTGTAGTGAATACTGCTACAGTGTACACTATATACGGTGTAGAGTATACTGCTACAGTGTACACTATATATGTTGTAGTGTATACTGCTTCAGTGTACACTATATACGGTGTAGTGTATACTTCTACAGAGTACACTATATACGGTGTAGTGTATTTTGCTTCAGTGTACACTATATACGGTGTAGAGTATACTGCTTCAGTATACATTATATACGGTGTAGTGTATACTGCTTCAGTGTACACTATATACGGTGTAGTGTCAACTGCTTCAGTGTAGGCCTACACTATATACGGTGTAGTCTATACTGCTTCAGTGTACACTATATATGGTGTAGTGTATACTCATACTGTGTATACTATATACGGTGTAGTGTATACTCCTACAGTGTATACTAGACTATATACAGTTATACAGTTTTTCTACCAAAAAAAAATATTTCGACGTGTTTTTTTTTCCAAACAATGTTAGATGAAAGAAAGTTAAAAATAGACCTTTAGTTTGGTGAAACGTCATCTAATCCTGTTATTATTTAAACGGCAAACTTTTATCTCACTATTAATTAATACGTAAATATTTTATTTGTTTTAATCTAAAATATATTGAAATTTAATCTAAAATACATTGAAAACATTATAATATAAATATGCCTCGATGGCCGCATACTATTATTTGTCACCCACTGCCTGTAGTTTGCACACCCCTGTATTACATAAATTACACTTGGTCTTGCTTTAAATTATATCTGTTATCGGTGCGCAACATTAGTCTAAACAAGTAAATTAAACTTCTTTCTGTTGCTGTACGGGTAATCCCGAAACGTCATAATTGCGAAGCAACAAAACACCGCTCTTGAAAGCCGCGCTACACGTGGGTCGAGCAATTGCATGTTTTTACGGCCAAAATCAATATCTACCATAAATCTAATGTGTATTTTTGTCTAACGGTCATTTCCGATTTTTATTTGTGGGGCCGAAAAGCTCTAGATTTTTTTTTAGGTAAAACAAGTCGTGCATCAAAACATGAAGAAAATCGTTAGAGGGCTTTTGAAGAAAATTTCCAGATATATACATACATACATACAATTTTTGATCGTATTATAGTATAGTACCAGGTGACCGATCATTCGATCGGTAATAAAGAGCAGGCGCTTGTACCATAACATAATGTGTATGTAAAACAACAGTGCATAAATTTGAAAAATATGTCTATACCAGACCAAAAAAATGTACTTGTCTTTTTCTTTTTTCTACTATGAATAACATGGGCTTTAAATTCTAACAGTCGAAGCAGATTTTTATTTGTGCAGTCTAATATCTAGATTTCGCCCGATACCCCCCCCCCCCCTAAAAAAAATAAAATTTAAATAAAACAGCTTTATCTCATTTTAACTCCCCCCCCCCCCCCCAAAAAAAAAACAAAAAAACATGTAGGCTAGAGTTGTCAGTTTTAAATGCAACAGAAATATATGTCATTTATGTCATTATGTTGTGTATTTAAAAGACTGAAAATGAAAAGTTTAAATTTAAAATATCGTGATATACGTTACAATTTTTAGTTCTTCTACCCCTTCCCCTACTTTAACAATAACTGTCAAACTTTCTAGTGACCCCTCTTATAAAATTATGTCAATTTTGTTAACTCCCTACTCACCCTATTCAAGCTGACAATGAGTTACAGCCGGCAAATATGTTTGATATAAATTAAAAAGGTCTACAAATAGATTCATATTGACTTCTTAACAAAGTCTAATATTTCTTACTTGGGCACATATATAAATCATAAGTATAGTTTGTAAATCACTTGTAAAAAATATCTTATACAAAAGTATTTATTTATTACAAGCTACATTGCCCGGCGTTGCCCGGGTGAAAAAAAAACAGGACTGTTTAAGGTGCAGATAACATTTTTATAAACTACAATTAAAAGAAAGCTATAAATCCAATATTTAAATAATTTTTTTTTTACTGAAGACCTAATTAGGAAAGTAATTTAAAATACATATTTTAATCGGGTAAAAAAATAGGGAAGTATTTTTATTTAACAAAAATCTAAATTGCCCGTAGATTAACAATGTCTTTTGTTTTTAAAAGTTTGAAAAAAAAATGTAGACAAAAAGGTATAGTCTAAACTGGAGAATCGAACCCGGGTCGCCCGCACGGCAGTCCTCTACGTTAACAACTTAGCTAGAGAAGACACATGTCAGATGTGAAAAGCTATTAGACAGTATATAGTACTAGGCCTAAATAAGTCAGTGACACAAACTCACAAATTGACCAATGGGGATCCGTGGGGACACAAACACGATATTTTTATATATAGAGATTTTGAATGTTTTCAATGTATTATTCCAAACATTGTTTGACAAAAAAGTAAAAATATATAGTTTGGTGTTAACATTTTCTAATATCCTCCATTTGTGTTACTATTTCAAATAAACTATCGCGGCAAAATAAAATATTGATTAATTAAAATAATGGTATAATAATCTTTTTAACAAAATTGTTTACATTTTGAGCATTAAACTTAAATACTAAATAATTAAAGGTGAAATTATGTTATTAATTGAAAAGACCGCAAATGAAAGATTATAATATATATAGGCTACATTAGATGATTTGTTTAATTCCTTCCCCCCCCCCCCCCTCCGCCCGCGCCCCTCAATAAAACAAACAGTAAATTACACTTCTGACTATTGTTATAAGGAAAATACGAATAAACTTAATACATCTTTTCTAGTTTACCATATTTTGAATTGACAATGTTAACATATTCTAATATATCTTACTTTTGTTAGGCCTTTATAAGCAAATCATACATATTTTTTATGAAACATTCGTAAACATATGCATTGAATTTTTAAAAAGTGGATACTTATACAGTGTATATTATTTACAGTGTAGAGTATACTGCTACATTGTATACTATTAACAGCGTTGTTAATACTGCTACAGTGAACACTATATACAGTGAAGTGTAATCTGCTACAGTGTAGACTATATACAGCTATTCATTGTTTAAACACAAAAAAGTTTTAGAGGTGGTTTTTTTTCCAAACAATGTCAGATAAAAGAAAGTTAAAAATAGACCTAAAGTTTGTTGAAACTTCATCTAATTCTGTTATTATTTAAACGGCAAACTATTATCTCACTATTAATTAATACGTAAATATTTATTTGTTTTTCTTATTTTTAAATTTAATCTAAAATATATTGAAGTTTAATCTAAATTATTATTTTCGACGTGTTTTTTTTTCCAAACAATATTTGATAAAAAAAGTAAAAGTATAGTTTGGTGAAACCTAAATCTAATTCTGTTATTACTTAAACGTAAAAATATGATCTCACTATTAATAAATACGTAATCGAAAACATTTCCAATATGGTTATAAAGATTCCATTTATCTTTTCCTCATATAATTTTTAAGCTGCTATTTTTTCTTATTTAATCTAAAATACATTGAAGATTTTATCATCTAAATAGGCCTAGTAAGCCTCGAGGGCCGCACACTAATATTTGTCAACCCACTGGCTGTAGTTTGCACACCCCTGCATTACATGAATTATATTTAGTCTTGCTTTAAATTAAAACTATCATCGGTGCGCAAAACAGACAGCATAAACAAGAAATTAAACTTCTTGTTAATGTTGAACGGGTATTTCCGCAACGTCATAATTGCGACGCAACAAAACACCGCTCTTGAACACCGCACTACACGTGGGTCGAGGAACGGCATGTTTTCACGGCTAAAATCAATTATCTACGATAAATCTAAAGGGTATTTTTGTCTAACGATCATTTCCGATTTGTATTTATGGGGCCGAAAAGCTGTAGATTTTTTTTTAGGTGAAACAAGTCGTGCATTAAAACATGAAGATAATCGTTAGAGCGCTTTTGAAGAAAATTTCCACATATACATATATATATATATATATATACAATTTTAACTCGTATTATAGTATAGGATAATCGTATATATAGCGACGTAAATCCATTAACAAATTAAAACATTTGGTTACTTTTACTTAAAAGTATAATGCAAACATCTATAATGAAAAAATAAACAATTTGATAGACATTACGTCAAACGCTAGTAGTATTTTTTAAAGTAACTAATTGAAACTCTCCAAGCCAAATTGCGGTGCGTAACTTTTTAAAAAAAGTCTCACCACATTAAACAAACAACAGCTGAATTGGGAAAATCCGATAAGACTCTCGCGTTCAACATAGTAAATCTCGCGTTCAACATAATAATGAACGGAAACGGCCATTTGCTATGTACGGTTATATTTATTTGCATGGTTGGAGCTTACATTTTGAATTTTTTAAATCAACACATTCATGATTATAAGCCATAAAATAAAATTCTCTATTGGAGGACGTTTCCGATTAAAACATTTAACGTTTGGCCCTATTAGACAAACATATATATATATATAAATATATAAATAAACAAACTAACCATAATTATATATATTGATGATTGATGATGATTATATGATATGACTTGCAGGTGTGTGCCCGGTCCTCCAAACCGGCTAAAAGTAAAACTACGAAGATTATATTTCGAATATGACACGAATTTAAAGGTCAAGTAATTTATTTTATTTGCCCGCTACAAAGTTAATTATCCATTAAAACATAATCTTAACAATTTAAACATTGCCTGCTACAAATTAAGACACAAATTAAATAGCAGGCATGTGCCCGGTTCTCAAAAACCGGCTAAAAGTAATTTTCAAATTCATTGTAACTACCCATGTAGTTATAATGTGCACGATCGTCTTAAGCGCTGACAGATATTTTCCGGTAGGATAATTTAAATGCATTCATGTCACCCCCCCCCCCCCCATATGAAAAAAGTTACAATAATGTCAACACTATTAGACTGCAGGAAATGTAGCGTCGCATCAAGTCAACGAAGTCCTTGTCAAGGACACATAACTCCGTACAGGTAAAGAATTGCACCGTGCAAGTCTATTATAATGAATTATTTATTTTACTCTTAAAAACATTACCATTTTAATATCATTTGTAAGAAGGAATAAACGTTTAAAACAAAAGTAATTTAATGATCTTAGGTTATTCTGACAACAGAAGAATTAGCTACAGATAACGGAAAAGGGAAATAAGTTTTGTGTATGAAAACAATGCATCTATCTGTATGTCTACAACTGTGTTGCTTTATTTATTGGACATCTACTGCTTTCGGCCAGCAGGGTATGTATTTCATTAGAGACCTATGCCTATACATAATAATATTGTATTATACATTCAAATAAGTATCATATAGTCATCAAGGTTTAAGTTTTACACAGTATTTATTTCGTTACTGTTTGAATCTTTTTTAACTTCCCATGAAAGGAATTCACATTAATTTATGTATATTTTTTACTGTCTTTATTTTTTTATTATAAATCAATATAAACTTCTATAGTAGAAGTTCATATAACACGATTACACATAGGCCTACACTCCCACGCAGCCACAAGCATTCATATATTCAAAACAAATTACATTATCATTGTTATTTTTCATTATATTGTAAATGTATTGTATTATTAAAAAAAAGAGATTCATTCGATTATATTGTATATAATATAGGTCTATTAAAAAAAAATTCATTTAACTCTATTGTATATAGACTGAGTTAATAAATGCAACTTTCATTTGACCCTATTGTCTATATACTGTGTTATAAAATGAAAGTTTCATTTTACTCTATTTATAAACTATGTTATATACTGTGTTATAAAAAAAAATTAACATTGCGATTGTTTTGTATATATTTTTCCTTTCGGCATCCTTCCGTCTCGCGAGACGATGGTGCATCAACGTGGGTTAAGGTTGCATTTACTTGTGTGGCTGAGTAGGCCTATCCTTGAATGACATTCTGTATCAAATCTTTTACACACGTGCTCTGTGCTTTTGATTGGCTTCGCCTTTCTCCTAGCTCTTTTGTCGACGATCTCCTCCATCCTGCGTTCATCTGCTAGTTGTACCACCTCTTGACAGCAGTGCCCCAGGTGGATCGATCCTCTGCTTTCCACTCCCAGTCATTTGTGTCTATGCTGGCTGCTCTCATGTCCCTCTGGAAGACATCTTTCCAAATGCCAATTCTCCATATAGGAGGTCCTTATGAATTCTACATGGACTTATTCATCTTAGGCGTCTTTCACTAAGGACTGAGAACTTGCTTTGGGAGCTGGCACGTGTCAGTACCCCACTATTAGGCACTTTGTCCTGCCATTTAATGCCAAGGTTGAGACGTAGGCACCTCAAGTGGAAGCTATTTAGCTTACGCTCATGTGGCGTGTAGGTGGTCCATGATTAACTTCCATAGAGCAGCGTGCTGATGACGCAGGCCTGGTAGACAACGAGTTAGGTCCTCTCTGTCAGCTTGGTGTTTTCTTGATGTATATATTCTATAATATAACATAAAAGTTATGTTCCTTTTGTTAAGATATTATTGTATATTCAGGTTGCAATGTCACCAATAAATTCGGTACAGACTGTCGCTACACATGCCACTGTAAAGCTGACACAGCCTGTAGTCAAGATGGATCTTGCAGTGAAGGTTGTCAGCGTGGTTGGTTTGGCCCGGCGTGTCAGTACAGTAAGTTGACATTTATATTGTCCCCCTTTCAAATTCTTAACTCTCATTGGTATTGTGTGTGAAACTTAATTCTAGAAGCGTTCTCAAACCTTCTATAACAACTAGAGTCATCTCAATGCCATTACGACTTTTGTTTTTGAGAAATAATTGAAAGATTGTTCCTTTATGGTTGCCCAAGATTTAGATATATATATATATATATATATATATATATATATATATATATATCTTTGATGTTATTAATTTTTTTTTTATTATTTATTAGCCTAGATAACTTTATCTGTGCTCTATGTATGTTTTGGTGCTCAATGTTAAATTTGCTCAGAGGTTTCATTATGTTATATGACAGCGCTATATATTAAAAGCACAAGGTGGATCGATCTTCATTAGGTAATAAAGAGCGGGCGCGCTTGGACTTTAACCTAATGTGCATGTACAACAACGATGCATACATTTTTAAAATTAAAAATGTGTGAAAAAAAAAGTTTAAGCTGATTTACAGGGTGGAGTGGGTAGATAATTTATAGAATAATAAAGACAGGAAAAGATAGTGAACTTTTACAAAATGACCTAGATGAACTACTAACATGGGAATCTAACTGGGGTATGTCTTTTTACCCATAATTTAACTATAAACGCGCTGCGCTATAAATACATTTCTTAAAGTATTCACTATTAAATGTATTGCAATAAACATGGACAATTATGTTACGTTAGTTATGTCTGGCGTAGGCTAAAAGTTGTTTTCGGGTCTGGAGGGTTCCCTGAGTCTACACAACGCCTTCAATGATCATTTGATGTTCTTTATTAGTCAGATATAGCGTATATAGACGCCCACAGGCATGATAATAATTTGTTATAAATAAATTAACTCTAGAGTCAACATTAAACCTAGACTTCAAGCTTAGCAGCATGCTGAAGTGCATAATTCACTAATAGATGAAAAACCAATGCAATGGTCTCAGTAACTCAGAACAACATGTACATGGAATAACTCAGAATAAGCTTACTTTAAGACACCTCCTTAGAGAGAGATGATTTATACGAACTTTAAACAGAATTTCAGCGTCACCCTTTGGTGCATGTCTTTGTTATAACTGTCCAAACTTTAAGTTTTACTGTTTGATGTAATGTATGTAGTACCCTGTATGTAATGTCATGTATCTAATGTCATGTATGTAACGAAATGTAAATAATGTCATCCATGTAATGTCATGTATGGTATGACATGTATTGTATATTATGAATGCAATGTATGCAAGATATGCAAGGTAAGCAAGGTATGTAATGTATGCAACGTATGCAAAATATGCAATGTATGCAATGTATACGACATCCTATTTATTTCTATAGTATCGCTTCAAAATATACCTCCCACCTAGACAAAGGCCATTAATCGATTTTTGAGTAAAGCGGTGACACTCAAAAGGATAGATAACTCCAATAGACCACGCGCAACTCTAGGGAGCAGTTACTTGCCATTGAACAAGGTCCAGTGAGATCAAACTGAGATGTGGTTTGAGGTACAAGACGGTACAGCCAGATCGGGAATGGGGCGGGAAAAAGAGGCTGGGAAGGGGGAGAATTACGTCCTGCCATGCAAATTAAATATAATTGACAATAGCATTTACTACTAAGTACTATTTAGTAATAAAATATTACGCTATAATAAATTTTAATGTCACCACAAGACAGATATAAGGGCAAAGACCTCAAATTAGAGAAGGTTGAAAATTTTCAATTATTCTTAATAAACCAGAAACAATCGGCAGATTGACTAAATCGTCTTTTTCTTTCACATTTAATTTATTAGTCTGTTTTTGCTCTCTTTATCCCATACGAGAAACACGTATTCTTCGAGTTGTAGGTACGTAAACGACCAGATGTTAATAAAAAAAAATGACCATTTCTTTCATCTTCGACGGAAGGTGTTTATTTCATTGATTTCAATGTTTCAGATTACGATCGTTTCAGGTTACGAACCGAGTTCAGGAACGAATTATATTCGTAACGCGAGATACTGCTGTATTTTTTTTTAATATTTTTTTTGTGATAGATCTGATGCAAAATAAACGTTTATCTATTTCCGGCAGTTTATGCCAATCACATCTAAATTGTTGCTTAAGGGGACATTTAAAATCATAATGGAAGAAAGTAATATTGGTGTTTGGCGTAAAGGGGGGGGGGGTGTTCATACAATACTATGATATATACTTATATGATGAGTACAAAGATAGAAATGAAAACGTAAAAGAAAAAACAACTTATATATGTAAATGTGTGACGATGGATAAAATGGATGGGACAGATGCAATTTATTGGTCTGGTAAAGACGTATTTTTAAAAATGTATGCACCGTTGTTTCACATGCATATTATGTTAGCATATAAGCGCCAGCTTTTTTATTAACGATCGATTCACCTGATACTATGTATATATATACACAAAATTTCATCTCGTATTATAATATATGATTATTATTATTATATTGCCCCAGGGCCCTAGACTTTATACTAACGATTCAAAAGGGACGTTAAAATAATTCTACGACTTATTGATACTTGAGGTGTGACGGAACAGAGAGCTTTAGTTTCGTAACTCAAAGCCACACTATTTAAAATGAAATGTTATACATCTATTTTCTATGAAAGTTATATTTAGATAAAGTGGTGTACTCATTAAATAAACTCTTCGCACACATTGGTTTACGAATTGAAATGAAAACGTTAATTATACTAGAATCTCTTTGTACAAACATTGAACTTATACTTAGCGTATTGTAAACATGCACTATATCTCTAGAGAACAAAGCGACCAACAGCATTGAGGGCTTTTATTATAATGGAACAAGTAAACATGACATGCATGAATTCAACTGGGATGTCTCGTTCAAATTTACCTAGATGACATTACATTTTAAAGAATCAGTCAAAGGTATTGTTACAAAGAATTACATTTTAAAGATGTTTTATCTAATCATAATATAAACTACACATGCGTTTTATAAAGAGACATTATAGCGGTATAAATAACTTATTGTTGTTGAATTTGAATTAAGGTTTTCAATAAAGCTACGTTGTTGGTCTTTCCATACTTGCGCAGGTGACCCATTCCATGCCCGAAAGTCTTTCTTGGACATATATTTGAAAAAAAAAACAACTCACTCTTGCGGGATCTTTCCTGTGTTATAATCTTGACATGTTTAGCTCGACATGAGCGGTGAGCGGTCTGCTTTAGCACTAAACGTCATAATCTACGTACTATGGTTTAAATTTTTGCAGTCAACTCTTTGACAAAAGTCTTAGGTTTAATTTAACCATGACAAGACAGAGGTCATTCTCTATGAAACTAAAACCAGTCTTCGAAAATTTACTTTAAAGAAAAACAACCAAAGCTAGTGTATTTGCGATTCACTTGCCGAAAACTATGATAGACAGTACTTCTTAATGGCCCTAGTTATCACTTATTCCTAACATATTCTGGAATAACCAATGCAATTTCCGTCCCTGTTATTCAATCAAGGCTGAATTACCGAACGAGTTTTGTGAGTGAAAACCTCAGACCAGATTCGGAGACAGCTAAGGGTACAAAACACTGAAGTATGCATTGTATTGCTGAAACATAAGTCTAATCACATTACTATTGTTCTTAAAAAGATCCACTGACTTACTGTGATTTTAAACGAACTTGGATTACGCACGTCTTCATGAGAGTCACTACCCCTTGCAATATTGGATATTTCATTTCATGTACCCTTCAAAAGTGCTACACTCCTCAATGAAGTGACTAAATTAGCTTCCACTGTGGTTGGCCACAAACAGAAGTTACTTTATTATAATTGTGTGTGTTTTACCCACCCCAAAATCTGCAACTGAATTGTTGAAATAGAGTGCACTGAGCATGACGGATGATTTATTCCATTATTATTATTTAGCATGGAAATATGCGCTGTTTACTTTGCATCGATATCATTTTGTAAAATAAATAAAAAATCATATTTGATAAAAGCGATGTTTTTGTAGGATGCATAAAGTTATTTAATTAAATTGTATATAAAAAAAAGTCTTAACGCGCCATGAAGTCTGACCACAATCACTGATTCTCACAATCGGTTGACTAAAGATGACTGATAAATGTCTGTTGTGTCAATGCTTCAATACCTTGTAAGCTAATAAAAATATCATTGATTACTTTTAGCTGTTGCTACAATGATTTGATTTGCAAATGTCAAATATATAAGAAACACTTTTAACGTCTCATCAATATGCAGGTATGAACGGCATAATAAGCATCTTATTCTTCAACCAAAGTGTCTTGCAGCTCTGTGAAAAGTCCATAGTCACTGTACTAGACGACTACACGTACAACGTTCATTGTGATACTGTGATTTTTATTAATTATCTAGCCATAGAAACAGAGAGCGGTACATTATATGAAGCAGTCTACATAAGTGGAGGTAAAACATTATAACTTAGTATTTAAAAGAATGAATTATTGCATTAAATGAATGTACTTATTCTATATGATATAATCAAACATTGTAAATGTAAACAAGCAATTATTGCATGGTATTGTATACAAAGAAAAACAATTATATTGAAATCTGCATTGTTGCTTCCTTCACTTAAAGCCTTTTGTGTTTAATTAAGCAACTGGCTGAAGTTTATATAATATTAACTCAGGATTTTGAAGACATACCCATTAGACACATCTATAAGGCTTTATGCACTCAGCTCGACCTGAATCCTCAAACTACGGACGATGGGGCTGAATGCGACTCAACTGGGTCCATAACTTTTTCTTAGGTGTGCACAACAAGATTTCGTAAAGATTGAACGTACATTTTTTTCATTGGCTTAAAATCTAGATTTTTGCTCCATTAGCAGCTCACAGAAAAATAACAGTTAACCGAGTTTTGATAATAAAAGTATTTTGTTGTTTTTTTTGTACTAGAGATGCAAGTTTTAATTATAATTTATATTGAACAGGACTCGATGATAAATTGGGGCAACCTGCTGGGAATACATCGACTATATGGTCAAGCCGATTTTACAAAGCTGTTAAAGGGATTACCAATGGATATAACTGCACGTCTTCTCTAGTTAATACGACTAATGCCGACGTAAACAACACGGATATTATTCTCAATCACTATAGTAAATTATTCGTTGTTTTTATTTGTACAATTGCATTTACTGTTTATTTTTGTGTATTTTCTATTTAGTTTTTTTAATGTATAAATTGTATGTGTTAAAAACTTCTTGACTTCTCTAGAAAGTGTCGATCCTTATACAAAGAGGACAAGAATGGACATGGTTTATTTTATATCTGATAGTTTAATCAGCTGCCTTTTTATCATTGATTAGAAATTATCACCAATAATCTTTCCTTGGCGAGTTGTGCTAAAAAAAACGTATAGGTTTTTTTCGCAATTGGGTTTCTTTTACGCCAGCCTATTGTTTGCTGAGGTCATGGATTCCCATCCTTGTTCTATTGTTCTATTCATTCCTAGACATATTACATCTCTGACATGTGAGTGTAGGACATCCTAGAATTAGGGCTAAGGCAGACTTAGAACTTTATCTATTTGATTCCCTAAATTGATATCAATTACAATACATGTGTAGTTTTCTTAAAATGTAAATTGATTTGTTCATAAACACTTTAAAATATAAAAGTTACATATTAAAGATCTTTCACATGCAGGGCGAATTTTTAAAGCAAATATTGTTTTTAGTTTAATTATTGTTTATATGATTATTTAAAAACTGAACTTTAATTATTTGCTTAAAACCAAATCATCTCTTCCAGTGTTCTCAAGCTTAGATGGCCAAGATCAATTAGTCAGATTGGTCAAATACAGCAACAGTGAAGTTTACAGCTTTAAGGACTCCGATCATCTGGCCTTCATGTACATGCGAAATAACGAAACTGTCCAACTGATACCATATAATCAAATATATTCAAATGTGTTCTCTAATGGAGTTATACTTGGGCTCTGTGAAGTTCATTTGTTTGAAGGTGCAAAACACTGTGTCTATTGAACTATACTTAAGAATATATAATATTTTATGAGAAGAAAAATAGGCCTAATTAATTTTCTATCATGACATTTTCTTGTTCTATTTGTGAATCCAAATCATAAATAACTTTTTGATTGATTGTTTTCTAGTAATGACATTAGCGCTTGACACTGCGCATTTTATGGGTAGGATATAGCTTTACTGAAGCAAGATTAGATATGAACTATTGAAATTATTATCCATTAAATGTAAAGATTTTAAAAATATATTATTAACGATAAATAATATCATAAACTATTAATATATAGCCTTGAACATATGTATATAAACCTACCGATTTTACGTGTATAATTTAATAGGCTAAACCAAGATAAATGCATTATAAGTCTTAATGAACTCGTCTGGAAAATGCAACTCAATTTAAACAACTGTCGCCTATATCAGTGGAATATCCAGGGTGTTGCGATGGTTGCGTCCTGCATAAGGCAACAATTTTGAGTAAAGGTCATTAACGTAAGCAGAAACATTTTTTAAAAACAGTTTTCATTATCATTTTGTGGTCATCAATGTGGTCTACATCACGTTACAAATACACTGGCTACACAACTGCTGTATTTTTATTTTATTTATTAAAAGCTAAATTCCCTGCGTTGCCCGGGGAACAACTTACATAGGCCTATATTAGCTACGTCAATGAATATAAAGTTATAAAAAGAACTCTATTATTTACTGAAAACATTTAAGAAAGTAATTTAAAATAAATATTGTAATCGTTTTAAAAAAGGAAATTTCTTTCAACAAAAAGTTTGGACTATGCCTGTCTGAGAAAAGAACAAACGTCCCCTGCATGCGTCTAAAATATAATGATTATATTATCCTTACCGAAAACATCTTAGGAAAGCATTAAGTCCTGAAATTCTTCACAAAAGAAAAGTAATATTAAATGGAAATAAAAACAAAAAGTAAACAAATAGATACGCTAACCACTCAGCTAGTGAGGAAACACACTGGAAGCGAAATCGCAAAACTAAACAATGAGACAATAAGATCACATGTCTTTCAATTAACTAATGGGGATCGGAATCCACACACACAGTCTACTTTATGTATATAGATGACGAAATGTGGCTTTGTGCTGCTATTAGGACTAAACATGATCTGTTTGCACATTCAAGCTACCTATGAAATAAATTATATAATAATTTCAAGGAAAAAAAATAAACATTAACATCTGAATCTATGTATTACAGTTTGTGTTTGTTTTCTTGTATTTGTATCAATATTTATTTTCGTGTAATAAAGGAAAACGATCTAGCTATGGTAGCTTATAGAGCTTATTTTTTCAAAGTTAATTCCAAACATAATCAGCAAAGTTGTGTTGTTGTTTTTTCTTAGAAATGCAGTGTACAGAAATACCTAGATATAAAGTAGACTGTAACAGAAAAAGTAATTGTTTGAACCAAACGGATGGTTGCCTGTTTAGGACCGGTCAATGTCCATCTGGATGTCCAGTTGGATTAAATGATGAGTGCTGTACCAAATGTAAGTAGGGACTTTAAAAAATAATCTAATGAGTCAATATCTGTCAGAAGTTGTTTAGTAAAAAGTTCTTTAGTATATATTAGTTTAGTATAGATTTATTTAGCATAGTTTATTTATATAGCTTTGTTTAATATACATTTGTTTAGTATTGATTTGTTTAGTATAGATTTGTTTAGTAAAAATTTATTTATTATAGATTTGTTTAGAAAATATTTGTTTAGTATAGATTTGTTTAGTATTGATGTGTTTAGTATAGATTTGTTTAGTACAGATTTGTTGAGTATAGATTTGTTTAGTATAAATGTTTTAGTATAGATTTGTTTAGAATAAATTTGTTTAGTGAAGATTTGTTTGGTATAGATTCGTTTAGTATAGATTTATTTAGTATAAGTTTCTTTAGTATAGTATTATTTGATATAAATTTTTTTAGTGTCGAGGAAATAAAAATGCTGGAAGTAAGAAATGGAATGGGACTCCCAGGTAAAAAGAAGCTTAATGTCAGTATCGGGTACAGATATATGATCTCAGCCAAAATTGAAAGGTGTTCATATGATTTCCTGGCTCTAGTATTAATTGTAGCTTGGGGAAAGTAGAAGTTGGCCGCGAATTTTTCAGGCCACACAATCCGTCGTTTTACGTCAGGGCTTCGAAAACTGAATTAGTTGTTTTTTTTTATTCTGCTAATGCCGACAATGTTCATTATAAATGTTAATCTTTAACGTTTATGTTACCTTGTTTTAAATTAACACGCTAAACTAATTAATATTAACAATTGCATGCATGCTTAAGTAAGGTGTGCGATAGATTAAATTCGATTCAGCGAAACTTTATTTGCTAATTTATTTTATACTTGAGCGCTCATGTACTCGAAGAAAAAAATAAAGAAAGGCAAACGAAGCCTTAATGTTACAGTGGAATTGGTAGACATAGACAAAATACTATTTTTAGATCTGCTTTAAGTGTATGTAAAATGATGGCCTCTCATGTTTTGTATACTATCTCCATCCCATTGCAGCTCATCTTAAGTAAACAAAATATAAAGATGGACAAATAAACGAGACACATAGAGAGATGGACAAATAAACGAGACACATAGAGCGATGGACACATACACGAGACACATAGAGATATGGACACATACACGAGACACATAGAGAGATGGACACATACACGAGACACATAGAGAGATGGACACATACACGAGACACATAGAGACATGGACACATACACGAGACACATAGAGAGATGGACACATACACGAGACACATAGAGAGATGGACACATACACGAGACACATAGAGAGATGGACAAATACACGAGACACATAGAGAGATGGACACATACACGAGACACATAGAGAGATGGACACATACACGAGATACATAGAGAGATGGACAAATACACTAGACACATAGAGAGATGGACACATACAGGAGAAACATAGAGAGATGGACAAATACACGAGATACATAGAGAGATGGACACAAACACGAGACACATAGAGAGATGGACAAATACATGAGATACATAGAGAGATGGTCACATACACGAGACACATAGAGAGATGGACAAATACACGAGACACATAGAGAGATGGACACATACACGAGACACATAGAGAGATGGACAAATACACGAGATACATAGAGAGATGGTCACATACACGAGACACATAGAGACATGGACACATACACGAGATACATAGATAGATGGACAAATACACGAGACACATAGAGAGATGGACACATACACGAGATACATAGAGAGATGGACACATACACGAGATACATAGAGAGATGGTCACATACACGAGATACATAGAGAGATGGACACATACACGAGACACATAGAGAGATGGACACATACACGAGACACATAGAGAGATGGACACATACACGAGATACATAGAGAGATGGACACATACACGAGATACATAGAGAGATGGAGAAATACACGAGACACATAGAGAGATGGACACATACACGAGATACATAGAGAGATGGACACATACACGAGATACATAGAGAGATGGTCACATACACGAGATACATAGAGAGATGGACACATACACGAGACACATAGAGAGATGGACTCATACACAAGACACATAGAGAGATGGACACATACACGAGATACATAGAGAGATGGAAAAATACACGAGACACATAGAGAGATGGACACATACACAAGACACATAGAGAGATGGTCACATACACGAGATACATAGAGAGATGGACAAATACACGAGACCCATAGAGAGATGGACACATACACGAGATACATAGAGAGATGGACACATACACGAGACACATAGAGAGATGGTCAAATACACTAGATACATAGAGAGATGGACAAATACACGAGACACATAGAGAGATGGACACATACACGAGATACATAGAGAGATGGACACATACACGAGATACATAGAGAGATGGACACATACACGAGATACATAGAGAGATGGACACATACACGAGACACATAGAGAGATGGTCAAATACACTAGATACATAGAGAGATGGACACATACACGAGATACATAGAGAGATGGATAAATACACGAGACACATAGAGAGATGGACACATACACGAGATACATAGAGAGATGGACACATACACGAGACACATAGAGAGATGGACACATACACGAGATACATAGAGAGATGGACACATACACGAGATACATAGAGAGATGGACAAATACACTAGACACATAGAGAGATGGATAAATACACGAGACACATAGAGAGATGGACACATACACGAGATACATAGAGAGATGGACACATACACGAGACACATAGAGAGATGGACACATACACGAGATACATAGAGAGATGGACACATACACGAGATACATAGAGAGATGGACAAATACACTAGACACATAGAGAGATGGATAAATACACTAGACACATAGAGAGATAGACACATACACGAGATACATAGAGAGATGGACAAATACACTAGACACATAGAGAGATGGACAAATACACTAGACACATAGAGAGATGGACACAAACACGAGATACATAGAGAGATGGACAAATACACTAGACACATAGAGAGATGGACACATACACGAGACACATAGAGAGATGGACACATACACGAGATACATAGAGAGATGGCCAAATACACTAGACACATAGAGAGATGGACACATACACGAGACACATAGAGAGATGGACAAATACACGAGATACATAGAGAGATGGACACATACACGAGACACATAGAGAGATGGACAAATACACGAGATACATAGAGAGATGGACACATACACGAGAAAAATAGAGAGATGGACACATACACGAGACAAATAGAGAGATGGACACATACACGAGACACATAGAGAGATGGACACATACACGAGATACATAGAGAGATGGACACATACACGAGACACATAGAGAGATGGACACATACACGAGATACATAGAGAGATGGACACATACACGAGACAAATAGAAAGATGGACACATACACGAGACAAATAGAGAGATGGACACATACACGAGACACATAGAGAGATGGACACATACACGAGATACATAGAGAGATGGACACATACACGAGACACATAGAGAGATGGACACATACACGAGATACATAGAGAGATGGACACATACACGAGATACATAGAGAGATGGACAAATACACTAGACACATAGAGAGATGGATAAATACACTAGACACATAGAGAGATGGACACATACACGAGATACATAGAGAGATGGACAAATACACTAGACACATAGAGAGATGGAAAAAAAAACTAGACACATAGAGAGATGGACACATACACGAGATACATAGAGAGATGGACAAATACACTAGACACATAGAGAGATGGACACATACACGAGACACATAGAGAGATGGACACATACACGAGACACATAGAGAGATGGACACATACACGAGATACATAGAGAGATGGACACATACACGAGACACATAGAGAGATGGACACATACACGAGACACATAGAGAGATGAACACATACACGAGACACATAGAGAGATGGTCACATACACGAGATACATAGAGAGATGGACAAATACACTAGACACATAGAGAGATGGACAAATACACGAGACACATAGAGAGATGGACAAATACACTAGACACATAGAGAGATGGACAAATACATGAGATACATAGAGAGATGGACACATACACGAGATACATAGAGAGATGGACAAATACACTAGACACATAGAGAGATGGACAAATACACTAGACACATAGAGAGATGGACAAATACACTAGGCACATAGAGAGATGGACACATACACGAGATACATAGAGAGATGGACACATACACGAGACACATAGAGAGATGGACAAATACACTAGACACATAGAGAGATGGACACATACACGAGATACATAGAGAGATGGACACATACACGAGACACATAGAGAGATGGACACATACACGAGAAACATAGAGAGATGAACACATACACGAGACACATAGAGAGATGGTCACATACACGAGATACATAGAGAGATGGACAAATACACTAGACACATAGAGAGATGGACAAATACACGAGACACATAGAGAGATGGACAAATACACTAGACACATAGAGAGATGGACACATACATGAGATACATAGAGAGATGGACACATACACGAGATACATAGAGAGATGGACAAATACACTAGACACATAGAGAGATGGACAAATACACTAGACACATAGAGAGATGGACAAATACACTAGACACATAGAGAGATGGACACATACACGAGATACATAGAGAGATGGACACATACACGAGACACATAGAGAGATGGACAAATACACTAGACACATAGAGAGATGGACAAATACACTAGACACATAGAGAGATGGACACATACATGAGATACATAGAGAGATGGACAAATACACTAGACACATAGAGAGATGGACAAATACACTAGACACATAGAGAGATGGACACATACACGAGACACATAGAGAGATGGACACATACACGAGACACATAGAGAGATGGACAAATACACTAGACACATAGAGAGATGGACAAATACATGAGAAACATAGAGAGATGGACAAATACACTAGACACATAGAGAGATGGACAAATACATGAGATACATAGAGAGATGGACAAATACACTAGACACATAGAGAGATGGACACATACACGAGATACATAGAGAGATGGACAAATACACTAGACACATAGAGAGATGGACAAATACACTAGACACAGATATACATAAAGAATTACACGAGACACATAGAGAGATGCACAAATACTCAAGACATATAGTGATGGACAAATACACGAAACACTTTTAGAAAAAAACCTTTAAGCGAAATAAATAGAGAGATGGACGTATACATGTGACACATAAAGAGATGAACTTATAAACGGTTAACATGAAAATACGGAACGGTTTTTTTATGTCATTGATATAATATAAATATGCTTTGTACTTAAATATCTCAGTTAAAATAATATTTTTTTTTCATCGCATTTTCTGAAACAAGAATCTGCTTTTCATTATTAAGGTAACTTTTTCTCAATTCTCTTTAATGTAATCATTTATTTTTATGAATCTTTTAGATATTTTTGTCATCCTAAACTGGGGCAGCGAAAAATATAGTTATAAAAAAATATAATATTATTGTAAAGAAAACGAAGAAGCATTTTTTTTATATCTTTCTTTTATTAGTTGCTAACACAATCTAAGTACATGAATACGGTTTGACGATAATTGTAGCCTATGTAATAACATGTCATTGATGTTTACAAAAAAAATGAAATTTAAGCATTTGAACAATAAAAGCACTATCAATGAGAATAATGTACAAGTAAAATACCTTTGGGGCACGACAACGCCGCAAGTATAAGGAAAATGGCGAATGGGGCGCTTGCCAAAATTGTTTTTTTTTTTTTAATTGTTATTTTTAATTTATTATTAAGCTACCCAGGATTTTGAAAACGTGGCTTGCAGCGAATAGATTGAAACGATTGAATAGATTGAATAGATTGAATAGATTGGATACGTGCGTAAAGCGGTAAATAAAAATTTAAAAAACACACTTTATCCATTGAATGGAATACGATATTTACCCTTAAGATGAAGGCAATGATTTTTTTTTTTTCAAAAGGACGAAACACAAGAGACCACAAATAGGCAACGCCGTTTCAGATAATGAGTAACATAAATATTGTGTCAGGAATAGAAAAAATATTATGTAATCATACAATAAACAAACTTAATGTAAAATAATTTAAACCGATGCGAGTTATTGCAATATGGAAGAGGGAAGATGTCGAAAATGGGTTAACCCATATTTGGCATTTGCACTCTCTCAGAGTGCAATTACTTGCTTCCATTTTTCGTAGCTTTCAGAAATCCTTTTAATTATATATTTCAAAAAATGGTCTTTTTCTTTTCTAAACATATTTTTTTATGTTATTTATCATTGCGTAGTTTTTTTGTAGCTTGCCCTTATAAAAACAGCCTGAAAACATTTAATTTTTCTTTAAACAGGTAAGTGTAAAAACAATTTTTTCTTTTTAGATACATTAATCTATTCTGAATCCCATAAATATAAAATTGTACTTGTTGTTACGAGTAGATTTATTTCCATATTATATTGGTTCTGTTATTATTAACTAAAGTTAAAATGAAATAATCTTAAACCCGAAATGTTTCCGTGTTAGGAATAAAACATGCATATGTCTAGACACTACGTCATAGCGATAAAATACGTCATATGCACGAGGGTGGAATACCGTTTAGTTTAGTTCTAGTTTGGGCGCTAATGTGTGAGGACTGTTTTTGACCACTTTCTTAAAGATAGGATTACAGCTTAACTCATTATAGAAGAATCTCAACTGATTAAGTTTCATTATATAATACTGATACATGTATTCTGTGGTATTGTTATATTTTATCATCTCAACTTGTTGGAATAAAATTGTGTTCAATTTCAAACAGGATTGTGGATTTCCTATATATTAAGGTACAGTTTATCTAAATCACTTTATACACAAAAGATTCATATCGCCACGAGTCAAATAAACATCAAATCTAATTCAATAACATCAATATAAATTCTTATACAACCTTGTGAGATCCAAGATGGATATGAATCAAAATAATATATAATAATACATTACTAAAAATATCATCTAACGTCAGTAGCTGATTTCGCACGTGACAAAAGATTGGGGGCTCAAGTCCTGGATCTAAAGTTTGTATGTATAAGAAATTAAGAATATACAACTGTTTTAGTGAAAACGATTTACAACAAATATTTATTCAAATTCTGTCTACGTGGGAGGCACTGTCTGTGTTCGGACATACTGTTTTCAGCTTTGTGCACAATCATCTTAAAATTTATCTTCTACAAATATTAAGTGGTGTAAAAATATTTCAAAGGACTTTATGAAAGGTAAAGTTGAAATTTTTTATCTTCTATTTACGTGTTTAATATAAAACATGGCGGAAGCTAATCTTACGTTGGAGCAATTGAATATTTTTGCTATCACGTCAGAACAGTTAAATAGCATGTCACTAACCCAGTTAAAAGAGATGGCAAATTCTCTGGGAATAGACATTACTGAAGTTACACCAGTAAGGAGTAAATTGATTCAAGATATTAAGGAATGTTTGAAAAGACATGGTGCAATGCTTGAAGAAAATACTATGAATAATGAAGAATCAGTGGTTCTCAATGTATCAGAAACCCTGAAAACAGACATAGATAACCATGAATTTAAAATGAATGGAAATGAACTAAGTGCAGACATGAAATTCCAGTTAGAAATGAAGAAGTTAGAAATTCAAGTACAATTAGAGGGTAAAAGAATAGAAGTACAATTACAATTGAAGGAGAAAGAATTGGAAAAAGAAAGAATCGCTAGTAATGAAAGGATTGAATTGGCAAAGTCTCGTTCATCAACTCATACGATTCAGGAAACAAATAATGTAGAACTATATAAGTTTAAAAAGCATGTCCCAAGCATGGAGAACATAGAGATTGATGAGTTCTTTATGGTCTTCGAAAGAAACTCGATCGATTATAAATTTCCTGAAGATAAGAAAGCCGTACTTTTACGTTCAGCTCTAACAAAAGGCAAGGCTCTAGATGTTGTATTGAATTTGACTCCAGAGGAATGCAATGATTATGAACTAATAAAGAGCAGAGTACTATTGAGTTATGTTCTAACTCCAGAAAAGTATCGAAAGTTATATCGTGAGTACAAGAAGGAACCAGAAGTTTCACATGTTGACTTCCTGAGATTAGAGAAAAAGTATTTTGATCGATGGTTACGTTCTAAGAATGTGAATAAAGATTATGAGAAACTATATAATCTCATACTGATGGAGGATTTTACTGAGAAGATTCGCACTGATATAAAAGTTCATTTGGCTGATCGTGGTATTGAAATAGCAGAACAAGCAGCAGTTAAAGCCGATGAATACGTCATTATTCACCCGCATAGCCATTATTTTCAAAATGACAGAACAAGTTTGAGGACTCAAAACAGTAATACAGAGAGGAAGTTAAGATCGACAGATGATAAAAGTAAACAAAAAGCCGATAAACAAGAGAATTCAAGTTTTGTACAAAAGAGAATTACCTGTACATTCTGTAAGAAAGATGGACATATCAAAGAGAATTGTTGGAGTCTACATAAAGAGAAAAGACCCATTAAAAACAAGAACAACGTGGTTTTATCACACATCGCCGTACAAACTGAAACTCACATAAATAAAACTGCCCACAAAAGAATTAAAGCTGAAAGAAAGACATCTGATGTTAGTCATGAAGAGATGGCGAAACACGCATGTCCAAGTTGCTCAAAGTCGGAAAAAGTCTTTGAAATGAAGACCGAGGCTATTGAACATTCTAGTTTCAACTCCAAAGGGAGTGTGACAGATGAACAATCAGTAAATAAAACGTTTACTTATGGAGGCAGTAGTGTAGCAAGAAACTCAGTAGGCAGAGAACTACCCGAGTGCATGCTATCGGATGTTAGCGAGGGCTATGTGTCACCTATAGATAATCAAGCTAGAGAACGGAAGATTAAAATTCTACGTGACTCCGGTGCTGATATATCTCTACTGTTGAAGAATACTGTACCAACGTCGAAATTGACTCATACAGGCCAGTATGCCTTAATCAGTACTATGGCTGGAACACTCACGGCACCGTTACATCGTATACAGTTGAAGAGTAATTACTTCACTGGATCTGTTATTGTTGGGATAGTGAAGAAATTTCCCTACAGAGGCATTTCATTACTTTTAGGAAGTGACATTGCCAAGAATCAGGTACATCCTGTACTTAAAGAAACCAAAGACTCTGTTCAGTGTAGGAATACTGAAAATTCAGTATGCGTTATCACCAGAGCTATGGAGAAACAGCAGATGGCTAATGAATCGATAAAGAAACCGGAACCAACACCAGAGATTGACTTGCAAGCAACCTTCATGGCGGATGTTCTAGGTGGTCACTCAAGTCATACTGATCAAAATAATTTGTCGCCTAGACAACTACTCATTCTTGCTCAAGGCAAAGATCCAGAGATTGGGAAGCTAAAAGAGGAAGCAAAGAATGAAGGAGAGTTAGAAACAATGGCCGCAGGTTATTACCTGAGGGACGAGTTGTTGATGAGGAAATGGAGAGGGAAAGAAAACGACGATGAAACATGCAGCGAAGTACATCAAATCGTGGTACCCAATGTATACCGCAAGGACATACTACATATGACCCATGATTCACCGTATGCTGGTCACCTAGGGATACAGAAAACCTTCGACAGGATTCTTCCATATTTCTTCTGGCCTGGCCTACGTCGTGACGTCACATCGTTTTGCAGATCATGTCATGTCTGCCAGATGGTCGGCAAACCGAATCAGACCATTCCGGTAGCTCCTCTACGACCCATACCAGCATTCTCAGAACCCTTCAGTCACATCATTATAGACTGCGTCGGTCCGTTGCCTAAAACTAAGGCTGGCCACCAGTATCTGTTCACTATAATGTGTTCGGCAACGAGATTTCCAGAGGCTATTCCTCTACGTAGCATCAATGCCGACAAAATCTCTGATGCACTTATCGGATTCTTCACCCGATATGGTCTTCCGAAAACCGTGCAGTCAGATCAAGGTTCAAATTTCACATCGAAATTATTTCGCCAAGTCTTAGAACGGCTGGGTATTCGTCATGCAGTATCGAGTGCATATCATCCACAGAGTCAAGGCGCACTAGAACGATACCACCAAACATTGAAGAATATGCTCCGTACTTTCTGTTTCGAGCATAACGACCACTGGGATCGTGGTATTCCCTTCGCACTCTTCGCAACCAGAGAGGCTGTACAAGAATCTCTTGGTTTCAGTCCCTTTGAACTGGTATTCGGACACACAGTTCGTGGACCACTAAAGCTGTTACAAGAGACATGGTTGTCATCCACTGAAGACACTGGTCTACTGACATACGTGGAAAATTTTAAAAATAGACTGTATAATGCATTAAAAGTTGTCAGATCTAATCTTTTGCAGGCACAAGACAAGATGAAGGTCTATTATGACGTCAACGCAAGAACCCGTATCTTCCAACCTGGTGATAAAGTTCTCATGCTGACGCCACTGTCTGGTCAACCCCTGAGTGCCAAGTTTACAGGACCCTACGAGGTTATGGCTAAGCTTAGTGAGGTTAACTATCTTGTAAAGACCCCTGATAGACGGAAATCGCAACGAGTGTGCCATATCAATATGTTGAAACCATACATTACCAGAGAAGAACAAAAAGTTGTTGCCTCGGTAAACACTGTTATTAAAGTCGGGAATAATTCACCCGAAATTGAGCGTGAAGTGGCAGAAAGCAAACTGCAAAATACAAAGGCTCTGAAAAACCTAAATGAAAAATTGGCACATTTACCTGATTGCGAACAATCCGCTATCAAAGGTCTAATTAATGAAAATATCCATTTATTTGGAGATGTACCTAGTAGAACTAGTGTAGTTAAGCATGATGTTATTTTAGATGAAAATACTAAAGCTATTAAACAACATCCATACAGGTCAAATCCTATCCAGTTAGAATGCATCCGTAAAGAGGTTCACTACATGCTTGACAATGACATTATTACACCTAGTAGTAGTGACTGGTCTTCCCCTTGCGTATTGGTACCTAAAGCCGATGGATCCATGAGGTTTTGTGTGGACTACCGTAAGGTAAACAAAGTGACAAAAACTGATTCCTATCCAATACCAAGAATCGACGATCTAATAGATCAAGTGAGTAATGCTAAGTTTGTGACGAAAATTGACCTATTGACGGCGTATTTTCAGATTCCCCTGACGGAGAGGGCTCAGGAGATATCATCGTTTGTAACCCCTGACGGACTGTACAAATTTAAGGTCATGCCCTTTGGTATGGTTAATGCACCCTCTACTTTTCAATGGTTAATAAATACCATTACTCAGGACATTCCTAAATGTCATGCATACCTCGATGATATTGTTGTTTTTAGTGACGATTTTAAATCTCATTTAGATCAGCTACATTTGTTATTTACGAAATTGACTCATTCTAATCTCACCATTAACTTGACTAAGAGTCAGTTCTGCCATGCAACCATCGAGTATCTAGGTCACATAGTGGGAAATGGTTTGGTAAAACCATTAAATGCAAAGGTTAAGGCTATTCGCGAGTTCCCTGTTCCTGAAACCTGTAAACAACTCCGCAGTTTTCTCGGGATAGCGGGGTACTACCGTCGGTTCTGTCAAAATTTCTCAACCATTGCATGTCCATTAACAAATCTATGAAAGAAGAATTGCACTTTTAAATGGTCTAATGAATGCCACCAGGCCTTTGATAAATTAAAATATGTTCTTTCTGAGGCACCTGTATTAGTAACACCCAATTACAGTAAACCCTTTAAAATTACCGTTGACGCGTGTGATACAGGGATGGGAGCGGTCATTTCCCAAAAGGGTGATGATTCACTGGAACACCCGATTAGTTTTTACTCTCAAAAATTTGATAAGCATCAAAGAAACTATAGTGTGATAGAAAAGGAACTTTTAGGATTAATCCTGGCATTGAAACATTTTGATTTTTATATCAATGGTTCTCCATATCCAATTGATATTTTAACTGATCATAACCCTTTAGTTTTCCTTTCCAGGGTTAAACAGAACCAAAGAATTATTCGCTGGAGCTTATTCCTCCAAGCATATAATTTAAATGTGTTATATTTACCAGGTAAACAAAATGTGGTCGCTGAGACGTTGTCGCGCATGTAACTGGTAAACCAGAAGATAAAGTCAGTTTCTCATTAAATGTTTTCTTTTATGTCATTCATTGTATTGATTAACATTTATATTATTGTAAATATGACAATAAATAAACTATGTTTTGAAATATTACAATATGAAACATTACAGAACAAAATTTCAAATTCTACTAGAAACAATCATACGTTGTAAGGTAAAAGGTAACTATTGCATACAGCAATTGCACACACACCGGTATTTAACTTGAATACATCCACACTTGTGTTTGTTCAATTGATTATTGATGTGTTTTGAAAATTGTTTGTTTCTATGTCGTCATGTTATAATTTAGATGTCTTATTTTATGCTGTGTAAAAGCTAAATCAGCTGAGATTATAACATTTTTTTTTAAAAATATTCTTGATGTCATAATTGAGACATCATAATAATAATATAATAACTGAAAATCATTAGTTAATGATACAGTGATCGGTTATAAATAAATTAAATTTTCTAAAGAATTATCTATCAATTATTAATCGGTTCCACTTATTTGGGTAATTCATATCAATTCTGTGGGAATTGGTTATTGGTGGTATAGTTTCATGGTCAACGTTGTACACACAATAATCATAATTGTAAATATTGATTGATAAATAAATGTTTAATTAATAATCATTGATAGAATAATGTGATAAGGGATTCCATAATAGCGACTTTGTTATTAAGGGAATATGTAATATATGGTTCATTTTAATCTTAAAAAGATTGTCCAATAGTCAATTAAATCTTACGAATAGTTTGGGAATTAGGTTCATTTTATGGGTACTCTACAAAGAATTCCATACTTAACGCTGTCTGTAATTCCTTTGTGTCTTAAGGGGGGGCGAGTGTTACGAGTAGATTTATTTCCATATTATATTGGTTCTGTTATTATTAACTAAAGTTAAAATGAAATAATCTTAAACCCGAAATGTTTCCGTGTTAGGAATAAAACATGCATATGTCTAGACACTACGTCATAGCGATAAAATACGTCATATGCACGAGGGTGGAATACCGTTTAGTTTAGTTCTAGTTTGGGCGCTAATGTGTGAGGACTGTTTTTGACCACTTTCTTAAAGATAGGATTACAGCTTAACTCATTATAGAAGAATCTCAACTGATTAAGTTTCATTATATAATACTGATACATGTATTCTGTGGTATTGTTATATTTTATCATCTCAACTTGTTGGAATAAAATTGTGTTCAATTTCAAACAGGATTGTGGATTTCCTATATATTAAGGTACAGTTTATCTAAATCACTTTATACACAAAAGATTCATATCGCCACGAGTCAAATAAACATCAAATCTAATTCAATAACATCAATATAAATTCTTATACAACCTTGTGAGATCCAAGATGGATATGAATCAAAATAATATATAATAATACATTACTAAAAATATCATCTAACGTCAGTAGCTGATTTCGCACGTGACATTGTCTAGAAAAGTTTCATTGAACTTCAGATTAAAATATAACTGCACTCCTGGAGAGGACTTTGACACGAATGGGGTACGGTGTTGTTTTTTTTTAAGAAATGCACTCTCGGGAAGTGCAAATGTCAAAAATGGTATACACAATATGCCTATATTTCTTCATATTTTTATCAAAAAAAGGAGTGACGCTTTTATTGTGTAACATACTGTATGGTTAAAATGCTTTTAAATCATTAACAACATAAATATGATAAATCATATAGACTAACTATCTTTTGCAGTGTGCTGAAACGTTATACCATGAACACTGTGTTAACAATGTTGGGAAGTGATGAGGAATTTATAAATGCCACTGTTTATATAACACCACCTTATGATGTATCTGTTATCATGGTGACAGTAAGGAATAAGATGACCACTGGGATATTTTGTCCGGTCTTACATGTGTGCAGCTGAGCGGTAAGGATTCCTTGGACTAGGCGGTACTGATGTGATGTACCTGATCTGCTAAATAGCTGAGCTTTCTTTCCACTTGACATTTGATAACTCCTTTCTCACTTGCATTGCGTTGCTGTAAGGGCGTTGGAGCGACTGGGACTATAAAACAAAAATGCTCCTTATAAGATTCGTCTAGCTTTGTTAAATGTATCGAGGTTCAATTAATTTTCAACTGGACACCAAGCACAACTTGCTTTCTTTCAATGGAACGAAAATGTATGGCAACAAACTGCGACCCTTTTCTACCAGTACCAATCAAAGAGATGGTTTCGTCAACAATGACAACACATCGTTTTGATCAACGTGACCTAGACAATGCAACAATAGAAGTCGTGGATAGGCCTGACCAAAATATTAATAAGTACACATTTCTGTGAGAACCAAAAGGCGGTGTTGGCCTTTTGTCTCCCATATCTTGGAGATTGCTTTGCAGAATGCCTGGTTACTACACAGGGAAGGGCATGCTGCTATTCTATTATATAATGGTGTCTGCATGACAGCCTGATGAATCGTATTTTTTTTTTAAACACCATCTACACCAAAGCTTTTAGGGTCAACGACAAGGTCAGCTTAGATATAAATGGACACTTTTCTGTTGACTCCCCTTTACAAAAATAGATTTGCAAAATGCCGTCGAAAAATTAGAAAAATTGCCTGAAATATAAGGTTCGTCTTCTTGCGCATTGTTTCAACCTTTAGCATGGAGTTGCTTAATTCCCATTCACAAAGACTAATTAATAGGAGAAAAGTCGATGGATATAAATATTCATTTTCAATTTTAACGTATTTTCATAGTCATATTATGGTTTACGTAGTATGGATACTTTTTTTTTAATCTTAAAAGTATAGTGAATACACTTCTTTAGTGAAACTATTCTGTAAGTGTGTTCTTTTTTAATGTCAATAGTTTACTTACATAGCTTGGAGATTAGTATGTCTAATGGACAAAGTCAATTGAAATTATGAAAATAACGAAATTAACTTAATATTTTATCACCACTTATGTTTTCCAGCCAATTGGTCACTCTCTTTTCACCAGCGGCATTTATGTAAATAAATTACATTCAGTTTAGAATACAGCAGACGGGAAAGGACTAAAGAATAAATTAGGTCAAACATTTAAAATATAAATTTGATAAAAATGTAAGCCTAAATGTCGAATTTTTTTTCGCTTTAAAATTATACAAAAAATTAAACTAGCTGTATTTATTTCAATTTTTCAACAGTTCACCAAACTCCTTACTCGATTTCACAAAATACCAAGCAACTTTGACAACTGACTTTATCAACGGAGAATGACCATAAGTCAAGGCAACAAGATGATAGGTTTTTAATATTAATAAACAACCTGACGTGATTAAGTAAAAATACTGTTGAACTTATAATTGTTTCTTGAATTATGCTTGCATGTAATAAAGTTATATTTTGAATTTATTTACTCAATAATCGTCGTTTATGAAATATTTTTTTCAATTCAATTTTACTTAAAATATTATAAAAGGGCTTCACCAAAGTCGTATTATTCGTAACGCTAAGTAGGCGCTGCGTCTAAGGCCTACAAGCGCTTTTGGGAACCTAAAAAAAAAGTCAAAGCTAAATTTAAGTTTTTCAAATTATTAATCTGGAGATTGATGTATTGTAAGATAATGTTTTTAGTCAATCACCATGCATTCGCAGTTATTCATTTATGAATCAAAGTCAACTCTATGAAGTTGATCACAACAAAAAATGGTTTAGAATATTAAATACATTTCCAGTTATTTTTATGCAGAAAAATTTACACATAAATATTTATCTAATAAATCAATGTTGAAATTTACACATTGGCTTAGAACATTTAGGACATACGTACCATCTAGATCTAATAAGTACCACGCAAGCCTTTTAAAAATCTTCACATATTCATAATATTTCACTTGAGCATCCATATAATAAAAGTCTAAGGAAATATTACTGTGCATCGCAACGCTTAGCGACTTTGTTTTGAGAGTGTTGACAGATGACGTAATATCAAGGAAAACCGTTTGCGCCATTTTTAGTGCTTTAGAGTCGTATATTCGATGCGCAGAAATTAAATCGTGATCTAAAAGACTTCCACTGTATACAACTTTCGATTTAAATCATAATTTGAGTTCTTATCTTAACATACTTAAAAAGTCGCTCCTTCTATAAAAATTTACTTTTACAAATACATTATTTAAAAGTTTAAATTTACATCTAACATCCATTTAAATTCTCCGACATTAACTGACAATTGGAAAAGTATATAGTTTTCTATTGATGAAACCATATTATATGCCATCCTTCAATCCTCAAAAAACTATGCTGCAGTCCCCTTTTCCTCTGCCCCTCGCCTGTCGCCTGGCTCGCTTTTCTCCACTCCTTTTTGTGAGGGTGGATTCTGCGGCTTGAGTACCCTCGTGCACCTTAAAAAGGCAGAAGGTGCGTTTCTCAGCAAGGCCCTCCCACGTTTGTGGTCAGTGTGTGCCAGTAACAAGTCTTTTTCGCAGACGTCTTTAAACGTAGGCATGGGCGATCTCTTTTTTTTTGTTGCAACTGCCAGCTCTCCGTGCAGCAGGGCTCTTGGGATACGTTCCGGACTCATCTTGTTGACATGGCCTATCCATCGAAGGCAGCACTCTCGTAGGATTGAGTTCATAATCAGCAAATGCCTTCTCATGAGCACCTCCACATTTGTGACTCTTTCCTGCCATTTGATATGGAAGATCCTACACAAGCATCGCAGGCTATTGAGCCGCTTTATTTGCTTAGCGTTTGTAGCCCGAGTCTCGCTTCCTTAGAGGATGGTGCTGAGCACACAGGCCTGGTAGACAGAGATTTTGTCCTGTCAGTGAGTTGGGCATTGTCCCATACTCTTTGGTTGAGCCTTGCCATTAAGGATATCCTACTGCCTTGCCGATTCTCGTTTGTATTTCCTTTCCCAGGGACTGTGAGCTTAACATGTTGCTACCAAGGTAGGTGTAATTCTCGACAATATCCAAATTGTTTCCTTCAATTTGGATGCTGGAAAGCAGTATAATGTTGTAAGCTTATAGTTAAACCGAATTATTTGCACGCCTCTGATAATTGACTGACCAGTTGTTGGAGCCCTTCCTCTGTATGTGAAGCAAGAGCTGCATCATCAGCAAATAGAGACTATCTGATTAATACGGTTTCCTCTTTGCTCTTGGCTATGTTATAGAGATTTCCATCGGCCCTGGTATATATGTTCACAACCTTGGAGCAGTTCTCGAAAACATGTCGGATTAGTGACGAGAAGAAGTTTCCAACGAGTTTTGGTGCTAGGACACAACTGTTGTTCCCGCTTCACCCTGGGAAGGGTTCTTAGGTGGGGCCATATAAGAGTACTGTGTTGTGCATGTTGTTTATGGAAAGCCTAAATAATACCTAGTAGCCGGAGCGGACATCCGATCATTTTCAGTAGGCTGAAAAGTCCATTGCGGCTAACTAATTTAAATGCCTTAGTCAAGTCCATGTAGTCAATCCAAAGGGCTTTGTAGCTGGCGGAGTGAAAAAACATGTCCATGGTTGACCGGTCAGTCTGAAAGTCGCATTGAGATTCTAAGTGGACGTTTTGTGCCAAAATACCACACTTGCAAAAGCCTTTCCCCACGGATACGGAGTAGAGATTTGCCTCGATAGTTATTACAATCGCTATGGTCACTCTTTTTTGTTTTGTAAAGGCCTTGCTAAGCTCCTATATTGAAGGCTGGACATCAAGTTGATCCAGTAAAGCTGGAACTCAATTTAGGGCAGACTCAGAGACAACGTTCTGTGTTGCATAAAGTTCCAGGAAATACTCAGTACAGCGCTGTATCTGCTTGTCTTGTTCAGTGATAACCTCTCCGGTCTTCCACTTGAGTGGAGCTGGTTAGGTGTCCAGTATCCTTTTTTATGCCTTCGTACATTTGTTTTGGCATCTCTATGATCAGCAGCAGATTAAATACTTCTGCACAGATCAACCCAGTATGTGTTGGCGCTAAAACGTGCAGTCTTCCGAGTTTTTGCAACTCTCAGGTCCTGGAGCAGCTTTTTAGGCCTTTAGGGCTTTGCTCTTCGCCTTCGTCGCGTGCTCCATTTTCTCCCATTGGGATAAAACTGTAGCGAATTAATAAACGTTGGTCTATAATTCCGTATGCGATCTTAAATTCAGAAACAGGAGTTTACGAATCATCAAATACCAGATATATCACAGCAAGGGGTGAAACTTTTTATTGTCTTTGGTAATATCTAAACAAAATCATTATGCCCTTAGGGCCTACATATGTATGTTTACACAATTTGGATAGATAAAGGCCCCTAAATGTTGCCATTGTTTTTAGAAATAGCATAACGATTACGTTTTAAGAGTATTCGTGACGTGCTGGTCTAAGTTGATGTGTCACAGATAATTTAATTAGCATAGACTATTAGTGCAGACTTAGTGGATAACTCAGCAGGTACACAGGCAATGGGGAGGGGTGAAAATGGCAGCTTATCTAGGTGGTATGTGGTCCCTAAATGCTGATGATTTATTTCTATGTGATTTTTAAGACAAAATTTATAAATAGGTTTCTTTGGCTCGCATAAATACGTAGGTTGAGTTAAAACTGCTCACTAATTGACACCGTCACTGGCATCACACATACACGTATTACATAAATCAAAGCAAAGCGAAGTGTAGCACACAGATGATTTTATTTACATAAAAATCGGTATTCAATTATGAATGGCATGGGCAATCAAATCATTAGCTGAACAGATATAATCCAATACAGTTGATAGCAGTAGGCTTAGACTTAGACCTCAGTAGGGCCGGAGGCCGCCGTTTTTAGGGGCGCGATCCTCCTCGTAAGCCGACTTAAAACTCAAATTACATTTCTAAGGAAATTTACATCTCAAGCGTGAGTTGTCACGTGGAAGGTGAATGGTCATGCTGACTCACCTATATCGTGCTTACGATTGGTCAGCTTGTTATTGCATCGTTTTATTGCATGGCGAATCTGATTGCGTCATGTTTGACCTTGGTGTGTTCTGCACATGTGCGTGGCATGACCACGAGGGGTGGGGAAGGGGGTGTAGACTACACGCCAGCCCGTAAGATGATAATACCAATGTAAGCATAAAATGAAAGCAATAAATGATAACATTAAAATCGATAATAACAATATCATATGAGAATATTGATATAAATGTAACCATAAAATGAATACTGACAACGAATACACAATGTCGAAATAGGCCTACATAAAATATGTTACATGTGCAAGAGCTAACTATTAATTGGTTAAGTAGAGATAATGAAAGGTCGACATGTGCATTCAATCATTCACTCAGTATTGGCTATAATTGTAAGCAAATTTGTACAGGCGACTAATCTTAATGAGAGTAGATTATATACGAAATCTTTCGTGTGGCGTTAATCTTGTTAGAGACCACAAAACGCCACACCTCCCCCATCGTGATTTCAATGTATCACGTAGTGAAAGATTTGACAGGATATAGGTGCAGCCATTGTATATTAGTATTTAATATAGGCTGTTTACACTAAGAGTTTACGTCAGGGCTAGCCGATCGTTTTTGACCGCTATGCTAGCTAACAAGGGAATAATGGGGTATACGCTGCAATGGAGTTTCTGACCCTTTCCCAGAGTTGCAAACCCCTGGCGCTATGCGGGTGATTATCGTGGGGGGGGGGGGGGGGGATATGGGAGACTTTCTTAGTGCTTAACTTGGCGGGTGGGGTTGAGGGATGGGTTGAGGGGTGGGGTGGTGGGGTATAATTTACTTTAGCTTTTGGACACTTGATTAGTGCAGAATTAAATCGTTCACGTCTATATTCTCGTTTTATAGTTTCTGAAATCAGAAAAGAACATAGGCCAATATATTTAATTGCTAACAAAGCTATCTAATCCATCTGTACACATTTAATCCATCTGTACACATCTAATCCATCTGTACACATATAATCCATCTGTACACATCTAATCCATCTGTACACATCTAATCCATCTGTACACATCTAATCCATCTGTACACATTTGCTCACACATCTGTATATTTTTCACGCAATACATGCGCTCCTTTAGTCTTGACATCAACAATGGCGCTGGCGCTTGTTGGCACACCAATGAGGTGGAGCGTTTGCCAGGAACAGTTTATAAGCCATTGGGCATCTAAACACATTGTTTGTTAACTAACGCGATTTGTAGAGACACAGTTCATTAAAAGTTAAAATATACACACTACTAAATTCCAGTCCACCGTTTCCGTAATTCAATGACACAGTTAATAAGGTCCTATCTAAAGTCATGGATTTCTTGGTGCAGGGCGCAGAACAGTTTATTGAGTATTTCGCTGTGTGGGCGAAGCTGCGTAGCACCGGGGCGTAACAAGTGGGTAGTGCGGGCGTCGTGTGCGTAACTTGGTGGCCCGGGGGCGGGATTTTGCAGTTAGTTCAGTGCGAACATGGCATATTGTTGCGGGAGCATTTTGCTGGGCAGTGGGGAAACTGTTGCAGGTAATCCTATGCGTAATTAATGGCGGGCTGCGGCAAATCTCTTATAGCAGGCTGCGGGCGAATCTGTAGGTAACCCGATGCGTAATTGATGGCAAATGCGGCCGAATCTGTAGGTAATCCGATGCGTAGTTGATTGCGGGTGAATCTGTAGGTAACCCGACGCGTAATTGATGGCGGATGCGGGCGAATCTGTAGGTAATTCGATGCGTAGTTGAACGCGGGTAAATCTGTAGGTAATCCGATGCGTAGTTGATTGCGGGTGAATCTGTAGGTAATCAGATGCGTAGATTGCGGGTGAATCTGTAGGTAATCCAATAATTGATGGCTGAATATGCACATATATTATGAAATGTTGAAAATGGCAGTTGGCGAATATTCTGTTGTTATTCACATGCGAATACTGATTTACAGGCACGGAGACCTTGTGATCTGGCGAATTGTAATAATGAAAGTGGCGGATGCTGATTAGCAGTGTATGGCTAGCCTCGTAGTGCGATCTGGCGAGTAATTTGATTTACACAAGAGCTATTCCATAGCAGAATTGGCGGTGTGTCGTTTGGCACCCGGCAAACATATACAGCATTGTGCAGCTACTAATATGAAAACGAAAACAATGTTATCTGTGGGCCTTCGGCCTTCATCTAACATAAAACAGCAAGTTATCTAAACACAAGTGGCGATTTTGTTATTGTGGCGTGAAGCTGACTTATAAACGTAATATAGCAAATAATCCGAACAGGCAAGGCTATATATTTTAAGCGTATAACGTTGGCAGAAACTAGAGATGACGTATAATTCTACGATAACATTAGAAGCGATAATAGCAATATCGTATGAGAATATCCTTTAATAGGCGACTTTCTACACTCTATAAATTAAATTATACTAATTATAAAGGACAAGTGATAAGCTATAAATGTTTACTTTTAAATAGCACAAGCCTGACAGCAACAATTTTTGTGCATGTGGCACGAAATAAACATTCTTAATACTATTTTATTGATACAATAAGCAAGAACAAAAATTAAATACCGAAAAAAATCGTTATCACTATAGTTTTTATTGCATTGAAATATTATTTTCTAATTTTTTTTTTTATTATTTACCTTTTTATTATTATTTTGTATTTGTGGGTTTTTTTTCTTTTAGATAGTGTCACGTGCGAAACAGCTAATGACGTATTTGATAATATATTAAGGAATAAATAATTACTACATTCTTTGATTCACATCCCTCTTGGATCCCACAAGGTTGTATAAGAATTAGTATTTGCAGTATATTTGTAGATTTTTATATTTGATTGGCTCGTAGAATGTGAAAGTAAATGTTATTAATAACGGTAGGTAGTACTATACCTTAATAATTAAGAAATACACAATCCTGTTTGAAAATAGTAATCACAATTTATTCCGAACAAGAATGAAGGTATGAATGGAACAGCAAAACAGAATACAGGTATCAATGGTTGACGATAAACTTAACCAGTTGAGATTCTTCTAGAACATATCAGGCTGTAATAACATATATATAATAGAGTGGTCAATCACGGTCTTTCCACAACAGCGCCCAAACTAAAACTAATCTAACGATCTCTAACCCCGTGCGACGTATGACGCGTTTTAATGCAGTGACGTAGTGTCTAGACAGATATGCACGTTTTTTTATTCTTAGTATGGAAAAACATTTTGGGTTAAAGATTTCTTTCGAACTTAATTAGATATTGATAGAGAACCAATATAACTACGGAAATAACACTACTTTCCTTTACGTAACAATAGTATATTATTGTTAATATAATATTATTAATAACAAGTCAAGTCAAATCAACTGTTCGCTACATTTTAATATAGAATTAAAATTATCTTTAAAAAAAACCGGACGAGCCTTTCGGCTCTTGTGTCCAGGGCGTAACGCTTAAAATTTCGCCGAAGGCAAGGCGTGCCGTGTAACAGGGAAGGTCCCCCATGCGTTCGCCCGTCGGTGTATTCTTAATGGGAATGTATCGGTGGTTTACACACTACGCCAGTCTTTTAGGCGAGAAGCTTGACAAAAACAATTCTTATGCATATGCCAGGGTCAGGGCGACCAGAAACAATTAAAAAGAACAAAAACTACATACCGAAAAGAAACGTTCTCACTGCAGTTTTTATTGTAATATTGTCTTGGTCTTTCTCTCTTTACAAAACACATTGTAGTCATTCTTTTCTCCTTCATTTTGACGGGCATAACCACTAGTTATTAATAAAATTTCTTAAGCTTGATTTATTACTCTATGCCATTATAGCTCTTTTATTCTTTTCTCTATCATGTTAGCAAATATTAACTAGGTCTATATTTGTAGGTCTGTATATTGTCAATTTTTTTATATTTCACCCACTCTTTCTCCGTAAACTTTACAATAATTCTTTAAAGTTTTTGTTCAGAAATTAAAATATTTAAAAAAATTAAGTTTTCCATTTTTGTATAAAGTATAAAAGTATTTAGAAAGAGTAAATATAAAAGTATTTTTTAAAATAATTAGAAAGCCAGCACAATTTCATAAACTTGAACTCTTTGATAATTATCTTTA
The DNA here is from genome assembly GCA_949126835.1 of Anisus vortex. NCBI lineage: Eukaryota > Metazoa > Mollusca > Gastropoda > Planorbidae > Anisus > Anisus vortex. The sequence continues at coordinate 12,924,018 of OX421493.1, forward strand.
GAATTATCAACTTATTATCCTTACTCCCACTTCTCGACATGGAACAAAATATGATTTTGAAAAAAAAAAAGGTTTATTGGATAAACAGTTTAAATATTATAATCATTACAAAACACTTATAGGAAACACAACAGTTTAAGAACAAAAACTTGGTATAAAAATAAATATTGTTGTTCTTGACAAATTGTAGCCTTTATATTAATCTTTCCCCCCCCCCCCCCCTACACACAAACACACTCCAGCCGTTTTCCGTTGGCTACGCCTATGTCTATAATGTATGGCAGCCTACTCTAAACCCTAAGCTCGAAAATATAATAGTCTTTAATTTATATAGGCTTTTACAGGTTTGAATACGCTTATAATTTACAAAAATTACAAATATGAACGACAAGACATAAGTAAATTAATTGATTTTACGTTTGACAATTTTTCTCATGTTTCGGCTTAAACATTCTATTGCAATACTTATAAAAGTCCTAATTTCTTAGTAGTGTTTGAAGAATTTGGCAACGTTTAATTATAACGCGTCTCCGTCATCAGAGTCATGAATATATTCCATTCAAACACTTTGATAGGAAGGATGCATGCATGACTGTATATACACATTTATATACATATTTCATTGAGTTTTCTTTTGTAGTTTATTACAACACAATTTCAGCGAAGTATTATAGCGTTAGGAACTTCAGTTATAATTAAAATGTGTACCTTTCAATGTCCGTATTAGAGAAGGGGGGGGGGGTTACTTAATTTCTATATAATAATTACCCAAAGAAATGTATCTGTCATTCCGGAACGCTTAGCGACTTGGTTTTGAGAGTATAGACAGATGACGTCATATCAAAGACTATAATAAGAGGACTGCGTGCGCTTTTTTTTTAGAGCTCAATGAATCGTGTTTGTTTTTTTGGTGCGCAGCAAATGAAGCGTGATCCAAAAGACTTCTGCTGTAAGCTTATACAAATTTCGATTTAAATCTTAATTGTATTTCTAAACTTATAATATATTACAGAAGCTTCTAATATATTACAGACGATCGTCCTATAAAGTATTATTCTACAATTTCTCAATGAGAAGTAATGAAATTTAAAAAATTAAAACATTTACTTTTACAAATACATTATTGAATAGTTTTAATTTACATCTATGCGTCGGCATTTTACGTCTCAAATATTCCTTTAAATTCTGCGACAATAACAGACAACTGGGATAAGTAGGTCTATAGTCTATAGTTTTCCATTCATAATATCATAGCAAATTACTACACCCTAGGTCTATAATTCCGTTTGTATTCGTAAATATCAAAGCAAGCGGTCCATCTTATTTTAGACTTTGGAAATATCTAAACAATATTAATATGCCCCTGGGGCCTACATGTCTATCTGCCTCACTTACAAATACATTCACAGAATAACATAATAAACTCTTTTTAATTGTCTTTAGAATTAGCAACTTATTATCATTATCCCCACTTTCCCTACAGTGAACAAAAATTGATTATTTAAACAAAAACGGGTGTATGGGATAATTAGTACAGATATATAAAACATTTATAAAAGAAACACAACAGTTTAGGTAGAGTAACTTGATATGATAATGAATACAGTGGCGTAGCTAGGGGAGGGAGAGGGGGTTCAAATTCGAAAGTCCCCCCAGCCCCTACTTGAGGGGGGCCCCCAAAGTAGTGTCCGAATTGTTTTTTTCTCATGTTATAATGTCGATTGTCACAATGCAGGGGCCCCCAAAGAGGCCAAGCCCCCCGGGCCCCCAAATCCCTAGCAACGGCACATTGCTTTTCGTGGACACATTTTAGCCTATATATTAGGCTATTACCAATTTCCCTATGGCTATAATGTATGGCCTCACACGAGTTGTGGTAAAATATCCATCCCTATTTAGACCAATTTGATCCATAGGGAACATGAAGCAGTGTTCACAAGTTTCCGTGGCCACAATACCCAGCCCCCGATATTTTTTTCTAACGAATGGCAGGTACCCATCAGAGCTTGGTAGGCTCAGAGACACTTTTTAGAGCCAGGAACAAATCCTACTCAGGTACGCTAGGCGAACGCTCGATTTCACAAACAGTTATGATAATGTCTGGTATCAAACTAATTGTGATAAATATGATAACAATTATTTTTTTAAAAGTATCCCGTCGGACCAAATTGATCCTTAGGGCCAGTGAAGCAGCGTTTGCCAGATCTGGGTTCACGGTATACTAGGTGATTGTGTGGCCAGCACTATGCACAGCCGCCTATACTTTACCCCAACTAAGGTCAGGTACCCATCAGAACCAAATTGATCCATAGGGTCAGTGAAGCAGCGTTCGCCAGATCTGCGTTCACGGTATACTAGGTGATTGTGTGGCCAGCACTATGCACAGCCGCCTTTACTTTACCCCAACTAAGGTCAGGTACCCATCAGAACTGGGTAGACTCAGGACACCTACCAGACCCGGGAAAAAATCCTACCCTGCACCAGGATTCGAAATGTAATCATTATGCTTTTGTGAAATCTCAATTCATAGAATGTCTTTGCAGCGGCTGTTGATTCATCGCAATTTGAACACTTCAGAAATCTTCTCATAATGCAATAGCTAAAAGCAATTTAAATCCTAATTTATCAACTTGGTTCCTGAACATTACCCTATTATCTATGACGTCAACAATTGCCAATAATTCTGGATTTAGTGATAGCCATTATCAAATTTTAATAACAGACATCCGATCATGTCGAAGTTTTCATCTATAGTCAACTTTTATCACTTTTTAAGGAAAAATGTCCCAAACATGTAGTATGTAGAAAATAAACACTCAACAGACAACAAGACCCTAGTCATGGTGAACAAGAAATTACACTTAATATTGCTTTTAAGGAAAAGTTTTATCTGAATTTATTACACTGAAAAAAAGACAGTTAAAGCAAACTATGTTTACGTTTTATTTATCTCAGTAATTCTATAACAATTTAAATATCACCAATTATAATCGTCATTTCTTAAATTTAAAACATGACTTGGGGCTACTTTACTTCCAGCTCCTGTTTCCCAGACTTTTGAAAAAGCATACCAAATATAAAAACACATAGAACTAAATTATTTACCACTGTGGTTTCCCCACGGGCTATTTCTAGTATGATATATTTTATCATAATATAATAGGATCGATGTAAGCGGGCTGAGCCAAATTTGCCTTCTTTTTTTACTTAAAAACTTAAATGTAGTTTTTTTTTACAAGGTTTATTGTCCCTTTATTAGTTTATAATATATTCCTCCGCAGATGTATGTCCCTCAGCACTTTATGTATTTTAAAATTTGTACAATTTTTTTTTTTAGTTTATATTTTGTTATCTAGCTTTAGCTGTCTTTTAAGACTTATATTTGTGTCATCTTTGTTAGTTGTTTAGTATATCCACAATATTTTTGGCCTTTAAGAGAGAACTTCAAGAAAATAAAAATATCTAGGCCCTACTTGTTGTCTAAAATCAGTGCTCTCCAAACTACGGCCCGCGGGCTGGATGCGGCCCTCGAGGCCCTCTCATCCGGCCCGTCACGTTTTTATCTACGAAAAAAAAATACGGAAATTTCCTTGTAGGCCCCTATACTGGTAAGATAAGCCGCCGCTTACGTGAACGTTATGTTTTTACCTAATTAAAATAAAGACGCCTAGTAGTGTGTTATGCGCATGAATCACCGGACAGCTGTTCCTTTTCTTAACTGCTTGTGTTCATTAGAGATGTAGATGCAGACACGAATATAACACAAGAGCTGGCTTGCCTACATAGCATGTATAATGTATGGCACTGTTACCGGAGAGGATATATTCAACGAGTTGAAAATAACATTTGCTGAATATAACTTGGACTGTATTAACCTCAATTTGCCTCACTTGATGTTTGTTATAAAATAGTTTAATTAGTTAATGCAAACTTTTACCCCAGAGCATTCGCAATCAAATTACCCTTAAATTGTGGATATTTTCTTCGGGGTCTAAATGGTTCTGCACAGTACAAAGAAAAAGGAGAAGGAGAAGAAGGAGGAAAAAGCATGAGTGGCATATAGAAAGGCTTGGTTGGACAAGTGAAGCAGATGTGTAATGAAAAAACATTCCACAACCAATGTTCCTGCACTGTATTATTCACCAGCAAGCTTTGTGTTCTAAATATATGGACATTAGCAGTGTACAGCAGGGGTCGGCAACCTTTAATAACAGTGGGCCAAAGTAGGATTTCTAAATCATTCAGCGTACCGAGAGCCTAAAATGTATACTACTCTAGCACTCAATTTCTCGTAGAAAAGACGAATTGCTTTTTTAGGGTCTTCTGTGTGCCAATGACAATATCGTTATGCGTGCCATGTCTGGTACGCGTGCTGTGGGTTGCTGACCCCTGGTGTACTTAATCATGTGGTGAAGATGTTGAATTTAATAAGCTCACATGGGATCAACCATAGACAGTTCAGACACATGTTTAACGATACAGACACAGAATCGAAAGATTTACCATATTACACAGCAGTAAGATGGCTAAGTAGTGAGAAAGTTCCAAGCAGAGTATTTAAGTTATGAAAGAAAATAGGTGACTTCCTGAAAAGTAAAGGCAAGCCACAGCCATTCTTGTCGGATAAAGAGTCGGTATGGAAATTTGCCTTTGCTGCAGAGATAAGTCATTTAAATATTCTGAACCTAAAACTACAATGAAAGAAAAATCTAGTTTCTGATCTATACACCAACATAAAGGCTTTGTCTTGTTTTTGGAACAAGTATATGCCAACAACTTGAAGCACTTTCAGCAGTGCAAGGTCTTCATGACTGAATCAACAGCTGAGTTCCCCACGTCATTTGCTTGGGAGATCATCAAGACCCCCAGCGGCAGTTTCAGGAGCGTTTTTTTTACTTGGAATCAAAGACAGAAAAAGTGAGACTGTTTTAAAACCTATTTAAAGCATTTGTGGCCAGTTGCCCAGATGAACTGCAGCTGGAGGTCATTGAAATGCAAGCAAATGACCTCCTTCGGGACAAGTTTAAACGGCGACTAGTGGAATTTAACTAAGTTCTTGCGCAAGGAAGATTTTCTTATTGTCAAAACTTTTGCATCACGGTACATTTCAATTTTCGGAACAACATACCTGTGTGAAAAAACCTTTTCAAGAATGGAATACGAGAAGAAATATAATTTGAGCACAAACTCGTCCGATGATAATCTCAGGTCACTGAAGATATTAGGAACATCAACTCTAAAGCCAGACATGTTTGCTGCTTTGGTATCCATGAAACAATTTCACCATTCCCACTAATACAGGTGTATTAGTGTATCAATGTGTTATTAAATAATAACTGAATTAAAATATATTAAATAAATAATTTTTAACAATATTTATTTTGATTCTTTTTTTTTTTGGACCTCGAGTGTGTAGTTGGCCTTCAAACTGATGTTTGATAATTAATGCGGCCCTAAGTCAAAAAAGTTTGGAGACCTTGTCTTAAATTAATATTTAACACAGAGGTAAGTTGCCTAGACAAAAACACATTTATCATTGTCAGTTATTAAAATGTTGCTGTTAGGGAAGATAAATGTGCTAAAAAATAAAGTGTACCATTGGTTGTCGGTCCTTTCTTCTTCTTTTTTTTTTTTTTTGCAAAACCCATTTGAGGCGTTAGAAACCATTTGTTGCAAAAAAGCTTATAATATGTCTAGACATTTTATTATGGTTTTTGTCCCTTATAAATATGTTTATGTATCCTTATGTCCGACTTAGATTAACTCATTTCGTACCGGGGGGGGGGGGGGGGGGGGTTACCGAGTTTGTGCCAGGCCATATTTAGGCCGCTAGAATTAGTTTAGGGTGCCCTTATTTATTCATAAATTTCTAAAGGTATTTGTTTAGCAAGATACCTGTATTTCATATCAGATTAAAGATACCTGTATTTCATATCAGATTAAAGATACCTGTATTTCATATCAGATTAAAGATACCTGTATTTCATATCAGATTAAAGATACCCGTATCTCATATCAGATTAAAGATACCTGTATTTCATATCAGATTAAAGATACCTGTATTTCATATCAGATTAAAGATAACTGTATTTCATATCAGATTAAAGATACCTGTATTTCATATCAGATTAAAGATACCTGTATTTCATATCAGATTAAAGATACCTGTATTTCATATCAAATTAAAGATACCTGTATTTCATATCAAATTAAAGATACCTGTATTTCATATCAAATTAAAGATACCTGTATTTCATATCAGATTAAAGATACCTGTATTTCATATCAAATTAAAGATACCTGTATTTCATATCAAATTAAAGATACCTGTATTTCATATCAGATTAAAGATACCTGTATTTCATATCAGATTAAAGATACCTGTATTTCATATCAGATTAAAGATACCTTTATTTTATATCAGATTAAAGATACCTGTATTTCATATCAGATTAAAGATACCTGTATTTCATATCAGATTAAAGATACCTGTATTTCATATCAGATTAAAGATACCTGTATTTCATATCAGATTAAAGATACCTGTATTTCATATCAGATTATAGATACCTGTATTTCATATCAGATTAAAGATACCCGTATCTCATATCAGATTAAAGATACCTGTATTTCATATCAGATTAAAGATACCTGTATTTCATATCAGATTAAAGATAACTGTATTTCATATCAGATTAAAGATACCTGTATTTCATATCAGATTAAAGATACCTGTATTTCATATCAGATTAAAGATACCTGTATTTCATATCAAATTAAAGATACCTGTATTTCATATCAAATTAAAGATACCTGTATTTCATATCAAATTAAAGATACCTGTATTTCATATCAGATTAAAGATACCTGTATTTCGTATCAGATTAAAGATACCTGTATTTCATATCAGATTAAAGATACCTGTATTTCATATCAGATTAAATATACCCGTATCTCATATCAGATTAAAGATACCTGTATTTCATATCAGATTAAAGATACCTGTATTTCATATCAGATTAAAGATACCTGTATTTCATATCAGATTAAAGATACCTGTATTTCATATCAGATTAAAGATACCTGTATTTCATATCAGATTAAAGATACCTGTATTTCATATCAGATTAAAGATACCCGTATTTCATATCAGATTAAAGATACCTGTATTTCATATCAGATTAAAGATACCTGTATTTCATATCAGATTAAAGATACCTTTATTTCATATCAGATTAAAGATACCTGTATTTCATATCAGATTTAAGATACCTGTATTTCATATCAGATTAAAGATACCTGTATTTCATATCAGATTAAAGATACCCGTATCTCATATCAGATTAAAGTTACCTGTATTTCATATCAGATGAAAGATACCTATATTTCATATCAGATTAAAGATACCTGTATTTCATATCAGATTAAAGATACCTGTATTTCATATCAGATTAAAGATACCTGTGATTCATATCAGATTAGAGATACCTGTATTTCATATCAGATTAAAGATATCTGTATTTCATATCAGATTAAAGATACCCGTATCTCATATCAGATTAAAGATACCCGTATTTCATATCAGATTAAAGATACCTGTATTTCATATCAGATTAAAGATACCTGTATTTCATATCAGATTAAAGATACTTGTATTTCATATCAGATTAAAGATACCTGTATTTCATATCAGATTAGAGATACCTGTATTTCATATCAGATTAAAGATACCTGTATTTCATATCAGATTAAAGATACCTGTATTTCATATCAGATTAAAGATACCTTTATTTCATATCAGATTAAAGATACCTGTATTTCATATCAGATTAAAGATACCTGTATTTCATATCAGATTAAAGATACCTGTATTTCATATCAGATTAAAGATACCCGTATCTCATATCAGATTAAAGATACCTGTATTTCATATCAGATTAAAGATACCTGTATTTCATATCAGATTAAAGATACCTGTATTTCATATCAGATTAAAGATACCTGTATTTCATATCTGATTAAAGATACCTGTATTTCTTATCAGATTAAAGATACCTGTTTTTAATATTAGATTAAAGATACCTGTATTTCATATCAGATTAAAGATACCTGTATTTTATATCAGATTAAAGATACCTGTATTTCATATCAGAAAAAAGATACCTGTATTTCATATCAGATTAAAGGACATCAAGCAGAGAATAATAATAAGTAGAATTCAAAACAATATTATAAAAATAAATTTATATATATTATTAATTTTTAGAGATCACATTTTTTGTTTAAAAAAATGTGTCAATTAATAATAACATTACGATTTTTGTGTGAATTGTAAGGGAAAAAAATCAATTTTCAAACATAGTTTTCCTTCACCATTAATGAAGCTTTAAGAATATTTTTTTTGTTGTAGTGTAGTCTTATAGTACTTATCAAGTCCTTTCCAATGGTGGGTGAATCATGACTCTAGGTTAAGAAATGGCAAAGTTATGTGTTTTTTTTTAAAGCATACTCAAAATTGTGGCACACTTTTCACTATACACTGAATATAAGAAAAATATTTACAAAAAAATGTGTAACTTTTTCACTATTAATTGTCATAGAGAGATGTTTTATATAGCCTACCGTTGAAAAGTTTAGACCATGACTATCAGCTTTAATATTATTATGTTGCTTTTAAAATTATATTTTTTTTTTAAACAAATTGTCCTATCACTAAACGATGTTGCTTTTTTCAAAATATTTGATAAATAAACATGTTTTTTATTAATCGTATGTTAGAATGACACACACTCATTCGCCCATCAACATACTACTATTTAATCATAGATTGAGATCGCCAACTTTGTCCCCTGCCCTCTCTATAACTATCTGAACAAACTGGCTGGAGAAGAAGGCGGATAGTGCAAGTGGAGGAAGGGGAATGGGCCGTATTGCTGCTGAGAGTTAACACCTTTGCCACTTATACAAGTCAATCTTTTATGACTGACTTGTAAATTACAAATTAATGACTTATTATAAGGGGCAAGGGTGTTAACTCACAGCAGCAATACGGCCCATTGTGCAATTTGTTAATGTATATGTGGGGAAGAGAGTTGAGGGATCGTGCACGGCAGACGGGCAATTGAAAGTTTATTCTTACAAATATTTTATATATTTTTATATATATACATGTATTATAAATTAGTTGGATTAAATAGATCTATTTCATAATTATCAATGTTATGATTTCCCTCAAACGCGTCATCATTAAATCGTGCATTTTAACGAGGGGTTAATAAGATGGAGTTTACTAGAAGTCATACTTTCATGGTTGACGAGGTGGCTGTATACGAACTGTTGTGTTAGACGAATCGCCCAGATAATTTTAAAATTGAACACAAAAACACCAAATTATGTAGTCTTAGGCGAAACAGGCAAACATTATATAAGATCATTTATTAAAAAAAGAATGTTACACTTCTGGATCAAAATAGCGACCGGCAAAGAAAGCAGGATTTCTAAAATAATTTATAACATTTTACTTAAAGAGCACCTGGTTGAAAAATGCAAATGGTCCGCCAATATAAAGTTACAACTAGAACAACTAGGATTAGGATATATTTGGTTAGAACAAGATATAATAGATTTTAAACTTTCAAAATCAATAATTAACTTACGTAGGCCTATAAATGATCAAAGTAAACAAGAACTTTATGAGAGTATGCAAATAAGCAATAAAGTTAAATTATATAGCGCTCTAAAATATAAATCTGACTGGGAAAATATTCCACCCTTTTTAAATAAATTACATCTGAAAGAAGCTATCTATATACTAAAAATACGAACAAGTAACAATAATTTCCCTGTTGAACTGGGTCGCCACTCCAGAATAGATTATAATTTAAGATTATGTCCCCTTGCTTAAAAGATATAGGAGATGGATTTCACTATTTACTCCAATGTGTGCACTTCAATGCCCAACGAAAAATGTATCTAAAAAAATATTACTATAACAGACCTAATGTAGAAAAAATGTCGGAACTGCTTAATTCTAGCTCTCTAAAAGAACTTAAAAAACTAAGCATATTTTCAAAAATATTAGTATCTGCTTTTAAAAAATGAAAAAAAGGTTAGAAAAATTTAAGTATTTTAACATGTTGGTTTGTCACTATGCTAATGAGAGATAGTCGTAGAAGAAATGTAATTTACTAAGCCGCAAGAAAAATTGTGAATGATTTCTTAAATGTTCGTTCTCACTATGTTAATGCTGTGCAGGTCTAATGAAAGTGATGTACCTGTATGTCTATGTTAGTAAATTAAGTTGTTGTTTTTTTGTTTGTTTTCTTTGTTGTTTTTTTTCCCCCAAAAAATTGTATTATAAACTAAATTACCCCCCTGAATTTTCTTTTAGGATACCTTTAATTAATAAATTTTTTATTACCTTCATTTTTATGACTAATATTGGTATTACTATTATTGTTCAATTTATTATTCACACATGCTATAATTTTCTTATGTTTTTGACTATGCCTTTATTGTACCTATGTACTATGTGGCAAATAAATATTGTTCATTGTTGTTGTTCATTGTTCCGGTATACCAAATGTCGCGTTAGACGAAGTGTCGGTAGACGAAGTGTCGCATTAGATCAAGTGTCGTTAGACGAGTTGTCGCGGTAGACATAATGTCGGTAGATCCTCTTTCGGTAGACGATGCGCCGTAGACGAAAAGTCGGCAGACGAGTTATCGTGACACCTTAGTAAACATAGTCTTAGTGAAGATGCATTCATGTCAACCCCCCCCCCCCCCCTTGCCCCCAATAATGTCTACACTTTTGAAAGCAGGATATGTAGCTTGCTTCTTGTCAACGAAGTCCAGCTAAGGGGAACATAACTCCGCTCATCTAAATGGATGTTGGTTTACTTTTTTTTTCTTCTATTTAACAAGTAGACTAATTTGTAAAAATGAATACACTTTTAAAAAAAAGTAATTTAATGTTCTTAGGTCTTAGAACGAGTTTTAGAACAAGCTACAGATAACGTGAAAATAGGAAATACGTTTTGTGAACAAAAGTAATGTATCTATCTGTATGCATACAACTGTGTTTCTTGATTTATTGGACAGCTACTGCTTCCGGCCAGCAGGGTATGTATATTATTATAGACATATTTGTAGGCTAATTGTATTATACATTAATATAGTAATCATAAAGTCATCTAGTAATATAAAGTTAGTCAAAATTGTAATATAGTAATATATAATATAAAATTAGTTTATCATTATCCAACTGTTTATACGATGTTTAAGTTTTACTAATTTATTTATTTCGTTACTGTTTGAATGTTTTATAACTTTTCATTAAAGGAATTTACATTAATTAATGTATATTGGTATATTTTTATTGCCATCATTTTTACTATATAAATCAAGATATTATTTTATAGAAGTCAATCTAAAACAATAACACATACACTCCCACAAAATCACACACATTCATAAACTCAAAACACATTAAAAAATTGTTCATGCATGTTGAACAATTGAAACATATCTTTGGCTATGACTATTGAATGAATACTGCACATTATATGGCAGCGCGTTCAACTGTCGTACCAAAGGTCCTGGGTTCGAATCCTGGTGAAGGCTAGGATTTGTTCTCGGGTCGGAGGGTGTCCACGAGTCTACCCAGCTCTGATGGGTACATGACTTTAGTTGGGGTAAAGTAAAAGGGGCTGGTCATTATGCTTGCCACACAATCCCCTAGTATGCAGTGGACACAGAAACTGGTGAATGCTGTTTAAGTAAGCCTATGAATAAAATTGCTCCGATTGGAGTACTTTACCATAATTTGTATGTTTCCATTCGTATGGAAATACGTTATTACCGTTTCTATTGCTTTTTTAAGAACTTGTATTGTTATGTTTGATTATATTGTCCATGTATTGTATTAAAGTATAAGAGATTCATTTGATTATATTTTATAGCTAATTTAGATATATTTATAACATACACATTTCATTTGACTCTATAGTCTATAGACTATGTTATAAAAATGAACGTTTAATTTGACTCTATTGTCTAGAGACTATGTTATAAAATGAAAGTTCTTCTTCCTCATATTACTTTGGGGACCCAGTTATGACCGAGGAAAGGGTCCACAATTTAATTAGCCTACACATAAAATAAAATTTAAAAAAACCACCACAAACAACAATTATAAATAGATGTCACTTTAGGTTTTTAGTCCAGCCCTTCAGTTACGATTTGAAAGCCGGCACAGTAGGGACAGTGATGGAGGCGTAGCCTCCTAGTAATAGGTATGTTCCCCGCTCTACTCCTTGAGTATGTGACGATTTGTGTTGTCTTTAAGGCAGTTAGCTTTGTAGATACTTTCCTTTGAGCTTGTTATGGACGCTTGGGTTGGCATTATTTTATTATTGCTGTAAACACTACATTTATTGTATATACTTTATCACCTGAATTAAATTATCAACAACATTTACACTAATGCTTCCTCATCAAGTTACTATTTTCTTTTATCGTTCACAGTATTATAATATATATATTTATTTACAACTACAACGTCAAGGAAAGGAACTGTTAGAACGTAAATCCTGAGTTTGTGCACAGGACAATAAGGAGAGTTTGTGTAATACTGAAATATAAATAATAATAACCAAAGTCTAACCTAGGACGAACGAGAATCATCAACAACATTTACACGGCTCTGACCACAATGTAACAATACTGTAAATCAGTATTTCAAAGTGTTTTTAGACCGTAGTTAAGAAAACAATAATCCAATATCAAACATTATCAAGTAGTCTTTGTGCATTTTTTTAAGTGTTATAAAAATAACAGAAAAAAATATCTATAATCTAACTGTGAGTTTCGGTTTGTTATTAAGAGAACTGTACATAATGCAATTATAAAACGTATAAACCCATATACCTATTGTAAAACTGTGTGTTATGTAACTTTTCTAAGAAATAATTTAGATTTCTAATTATTAATTTATAATACAAAGCCATTGTTACTTTTCATTCAATTGTTTTATTTACATTTCCCAATCATCTATTAAATGTTATAAAATAAAATTCTTTTTTGGGCTATAACAATTATTAACAAAAACACATTTTCGAAGTTCCATACCCGGCAGACCCCGCAAAAGGCACTTTAATAAGGATGCAGAATTTGTTTTCGCATAGAGCGTCAAAAACCTTAGAGCCGGCCCTGGGTGTGACAGAGCAGAGAGCTTTAGTGATGTAACTCAAGGCCAAACTTTTTTAAAAGTTTCATTTGACTCTATTGTCTATTGTCTATAGACAATGTTATAAAATAAAGGTTCATTTGACTCTATTATCTATAAACTGTGTTATAAAATGAAAGTTCCATTTAACACTATTGTCTATAGACTGACTTATAAAACGAAAGTTTCATTTAAATCTATTGTCTTTAAACTGTGTAATAAAATTAAAGTTTCATTTGACTCACTTATACATATTGTGACTGTATTCAGTGCCTTTACAAGCTTATGTGACGCCCCAGGCAAAAGTTTCAGCGCCGCCTCCTTGCATATTAAATCTGCATGTTTAAGCTATATTTGCTATATATAGACTACATTTGTCGCCCCCTCGAAGTGCCGCCCCGGGCATATGCCCCCCTCTGCCCCCCTATGTGAGGGCGCTGATAATTTGTATTGTGTATATATTGTATTATATAACATAAAATGTTATGTTCCTATTGTTACTATATTATTGTATGTTCAGGTTGCAATGTCACCAATAAATTTGGTGAAGACTGTCGTTACACATGCCACTGTAAAGATGGCACATCCTGTAGTCAAGATGGATCATGCAGTGAAGGTTGTGAGTATGGTTGGTTTGGCCCTGCGTGTCAGTACAGTAAGTTGACATTTATATTGTCCACCTTTCAAGTTTGTCACTCGCTTCGTCTTGTGTGTAAAACTTAATGCTAGAGTGGTTCTCTAACCTTCAAGAACAAGTAGAGTTAGCTCAATGTCATTAAGAATTTTGACATTTAGAAATATTTGAAAGATTGTTCCTTCACTAACGATTCGAAAGTAATATAATTAAATTAGCTGACACGGGACGCTAAAATAATACTGCGACTTACTGATTGATACAAGTGTGACGGAGCAGAGAGTTTTAGTGTCGTAGCCAGGCCCCACGAGAGGGAGGTACAGCCGGTAAGCGTGCCGGGGCCCATGAGAGTTTAGGGGGCCCATGAATATTAAAATTAAAAATTAAATTACTAATTAAATATTTTTTAATTGTTGATATTAAGCTAAGAGGAGATGCCCCAATACCTCCTACAAACTCACGTGGCGCAGGGGGCCCTTAATTTTGATATTATTTGAATGTGTAATTGAAAATGTTAAATATGCAAATAAGCCTTTAGTTGTAATATAGGGCGTGATTATTTTCGATAGCATCTAGGATTCTTTTTTTATTATTTTTGTCCAGAGACTCTTACATATATAGACCTGTGAGCCTTACAGGCTTACAATGCTCCCTGTTTGAGTAGTAGCCTAGAACTTCATACTCTATATCGCTGCATACTAGTACTGTAGTCAAAGCTAGTTAATCAATCATTTTACACATTAATGATCTCCTATGCCGTAGCCAGGATGGTAGGTTGAAGGTATCATAATCTTAGACATATGTAAATACACATTATTCATTTGCATCCTCAAGAGGTGAAACATACTGTCAAAGCTTCATGGTATATCTAGCACCTTATGGTCAGATCATATTGAAAGCGTAAAACCATTTGTAGCTCATCTACTATATGTTATGTTGGTTCTTTCACTTGCATCATAATGTCAGTCGTGTGGCACAGTATACTAGTCCCTATTGACTTCTGCTACAAAGATATACATATGGAAGTTGCAAACATAGAAAGCTTATAATAATATGCACAACTAGGGGCTTTGCGAAACAGTTGGAAAGCAATGTGGAATGAAGCTAAGCTTGTTGCAGACAACCTGCAGATAGAAGTACAATTGTTTAGGAACAGTAATACAACTGCCAAAAAAAACTCCATTTTTATATGAGGAATAAACCTGATGATAATGTGAATGAGATGAAAGAAACAGAAGAATGCCCTGAGGAAGCCCAATTTCAAAAACACATATTTTATGTTGTATTGGATAGTGTTATTGGAGGGCTTACAGTTTACAGTTCAGTTCAATTCAGTCAAAGATATTTCTGACACATTCAGCTTTCTTTGGAACTGCCAAAAGATGTCAGTAGAAGACTTAAAGTATAAAACTGTTAAGTATTATAATGACATAAGTTGTAAAGAATTTCTTCAGGAAATAATTAACCTAACAATATGGTTCACAATGCAATTTTCGGTAAAGAACAGTTGGGTGCATTGGAACTGTTAAATGATTTGGCAAATTCCAAATTAGAAAATATTTTCCTAATATAAGTGTCAGTTCGAGGATGTCCCTTACTGCACCAGCGACAGTAGCTTTAGCAGAGAGGAGCTTCAGTAAACTAAAGCTCATCAAAAATTACCTAAGGTCCACTATGAGTCAGGATCGCCTGAACAACTTGGCTCGGCTCAGTATTGATTCTGGCATTGCAAGACAAATACACTTTAACACTGTAATTCGTAGTTTTGCCAAGAAAAAGGCCTGCAATTTAAGGCAGCCCTATTTAATAAAACTAGTCTTTTTCTTCTCTGTCTTTTTTTATCATTCATGGAGGCCTATTGATGTATTGTCTGTTGCCTATTTCTTTTCAAGAAACTGTAAGCATTTAAAAGATGAATAATTTGGGTATATTTGTAAATAATTAATGATTCGACAGACATGCATAAATGCAATAAATATGTATATTTATATACTTTTTTGTTATAGTACCGTATTGAAAAGTTGTAAAGTTGTTAATAGTTTATACTTTATTTAAATACAATTTAAAACGCATTGAACGTTGAAGTCTTTTTAATTGACTTGATATAATATTGTTATTTGTTTATTATTACAGAGATTCACCTGTCATAGATATGTCCCAAATTATTAAATCATGTAGCTATGACAACTAAAAGTAGCTTACCTTAACATGTGTCTCATATTTTCAATTTTTTTCTCCCAATTTTCACATTTAAATTAATCCATATAAAAATGAATTATGACAAATTAATTGACAATTTAATTGTCCAACTTTAAAACCTCCAATACATCTCTCTAGTTATGTTTAACCAAATTACTCATCAATCATCAGTGAGAGTCTTTTTTTCCCATTTTACACATCTTTGTAATATTTTTAAGATAAATTCTGATCAATACTGAAGCGGAGGAACAATTAGATCTACAACAATTTAAGAACTATGTACTTGATTAATGTATTTTTGTAAAAGACCTGTAAGACAGTGATTGAAACGATTACACTCTAATGGTAAATGGTATGACAGTTTCGCAAATTGATCCACAGACATCTTTTAAAAAGATTGCTGAATTTTTTCAAACGTATGTAATACAAATAAATAATCTAGATATTATTAGTGTTAGAAAGAAAAAAGTTGGGGGGGGGGGGAATGCCAGAAAAAATCTCGTACCGGCATCTTTTTTTTTCGCTCGAGGGCCCTGGTCGTAGCTCATCGTCACACTTTTAAAAATGTTATGCATCTATTTTCTATAAAAGTTAAATTTAGATAAAGTGGTATACTCATTAAATAAACTCTTTGCAAACATCTTATCTTATACATTACAGACGCTCCTTCTATAAAGAAGATTATTGCGTCCTACGCTCATCCGTGGTCCGAGTCTAGTCTTGCATTTTTATTAATGTTTTAAATGATGTTAGGTTATTGGTTTTCCTGGTTTGTTCAGGCAACCCATTCCATGCCCGAATGCCACTCGGAAAAAAAGAGTACTTATATGCATTTGTTCTCGCATAAGGGACAAGGAAGGTGTTTTTGTCTTTATGTTTATCTGAGCTTTGCAACAGATTGTTATTGGGTTGTATTTCTAAATTAGAGTTTAATGCCTTTTGTATTATTACTACTTTACTCTTTGCCCTTCTGTCCTCTAGTGTTTCTAGGTTTAGTGATTTGACTAATGGTGTTACTCTTGTCAATTGGGAATATTCACTAGTTATAAACCTTGCAGCTCTTTTTTGAATTTGTTCTAAATTTTTAATGTTTTCTTTAGTTGATGGGTCCCATACAGATCCTGCATATTCTAGTATAGGCCTAACTAATGTGAGATAGCATTTTAGTTTTATATTCTTATTACATTTGTAAAAGTTCCTTTTTATGAATCCTAATGTTTTGTTTGATTTTTTAATTACTTCATCAATGTGAGGGCTCCAAGATAACTTATCATTTATTATTACTCCTAGATACTTAGCATTGCTAGTTTGAGTTAGTTCTTTACCATGAATGAAGTGTTTGTTATTATTTGTTTCTTTTTCTTGGATACCCTTATTAGTTGGCATTTTTCTGGGTGAAAAGACATACTCCAGTTTGATTCCCATTTTTGTAGTTCATCTAGGTCTTTTTGTAAAAGTTCACTATCTTTTCCTGTCTTTATTATTCTATAAATTATGCAATCATCGGCAAATAATCTTACTTTTGTGCCTGTGTTGATGCAATTTGGCAGATCATTAATGTAAATTAGAAATAGTAGGGGCCCTAGAACAGTTCCTTGTGGAACTCCTGAGTTTACTGTTATTGGTGATGACTTAGAGCCATTTATTATCACTGTTTGTTCTCTGCCTATAAGAAAGTCCTGAATCCACTGATGTAAGGGACCAGAGATGCCAAAGTATTTAAGTTTTTTAAGAAGACTAGAATGATGAACTTTATCAAATGCTTTTGAAAAATCTAGTAATATAGCATCAATTTGGTTGTTATTATCTAATCCCTTAGACAAGTCATCTATTAAGCCTATCAATTGAGTCTCACATGATCTATTTTTCCTGAAGCCATGTTGGTGTGGGCACAGTGCATTTAGTTTGTCTAGATGATTTACTATACTACTATATATTATATGTTCAAGTAATTTACATGTTATGCTTGTTAGAGAAACAGGTCTATAATTTCCGGGGTCAGATTTATCTCCTTTTTTGAAAAGGGGGGTTACATTGGCTAATTTCTAATCTTTGGGGAATTTGCCCTGGTTTAGAGAGGCCTGAAAAAGTATTTTAAAGATTGGAGATATTTCATTAGTTAGTTCTTTAAGCAGTCTTGCTGGTATTTCATCTGGACCAGAATCTTTGTTTACTTTTAAGTTGGTTAGGAGTTGTTTAATGCCTTTTTCATCTACATTTATATTTCCTATCTCTTCTAGTTTGTTTAAATTTATGAATATTTCTTTGTCACCTGGATTTGAAAAAGATGATGCAAAGTGTGTGTTTAGGATATTAGCTTTAGTTTCATTATCATTATAAGTTTCGTTGTTTTGGCCTTTTAGTGGAGCTATGCCTGTAGTGTCCATTTTTCTTGATTTAATGTAGGACCATACATTTTTTGTTATTATCTTTAGAAATTACATTGTTTACATATTCATTCTGCAGCTGTCTGCTTAGTTTCTGAGTTAAATGTTTAATTTTTAGGTATTTTTTATGTAGTCTAATTGAATTAGTTGCCTTAAACTTTTTGAATAGATTTTCTTTTTGTTTACACAGTTTCTTTAGTTTAGTGTTAAACCAACATTTGTTAATTTTATTTGATGTTTGTTTTGTTGGCACAGAGTCAGCCATTATTGCTTTTAAGTTGTTTTTTATAAATTGCCAAATATCTTCAACTGGACTATCTATATTGTATTTAATAAGAAAATTGGTTTGGAATTTTATTGCTGCTTGATGTAGTTCTGTTGTGTTACATTTATTCCAGACATAAATTATTCTTTTAGGTTTCTTGCTATTTTGGATTTTTATTTTGTTATTTACTCTGACAATATCATGATCTGAAAGTCCAGGGATTATTTCATAATCTAATACTAGTCCTGGTCTGTTCGTTAAAAATAAATCTAGTATATTATGGTTTCTTGTTGGTTTTTTATTAATTTGGTCTAAGTTTAGATTTTGGATGGTATTGATAAACATTTCATTTATTTCTTTTGTGTTTTGGTGCTTTTCTATACAGTAGCTATTCCAATTTATAACATCGCACACATTGCTTTACGAATTGCAATAAAAACGTTAATTTGTTATAGAATATTGATAAAAATGTCAAAAATACGAAATGATCATTAGACTATTAGACTAATATTGTTTTCACTCCCACTCTTTTGTTTTATGTGTGTATTAAAAATCTCCTTGTGTTTTGTCAAAAAGTCTGTCGACAATAAAACGTTTTATTAAACTGAATTTATTGTTTCTTAAAAGAAATACATTACAAGTATAATATTTCAACAGGTTATGGGCCCAGGACGATTTAGCGCTGTGTCAATGTATTAACTGTAAAAGTGATAATTAACGTTTTATTCTGATAGACTACTGACTGATTCAGTCTAAGTCTAATGCTAAGTCTAACCTAATGTCGATAGTTAGTTTTGAACTGATTGTGATTGTGAATTAACTTATATAGCCTACTGGAATCAATAGATTTATAAATACTGTGAGGGCTGAAGAAAAGAATATTTATTGTTGTCAATATCAACTTGATTAAGACATAAGAATTATTAAGAATGTCATATATGAATACAAGCATTATTATTCCTCTTGTTGGTTTAAATTATTCAACCTGGAAGATTCAGTGCCAGATGGCATTGATGAAAGATGGACTCTGGGGTACTGTAACTGGTTCTGAAGTTGTACCCGGTGAAGAAGAGTCTGAAAAGGTTGCAAAATTTAATGCAAGGAGAGACAAGGCTTTGGCTATTATTGTTTTGGCATTGGACCCTTCACTGTTGTATATAATCGGGAATCCAGTTGAACCTAAGATTGTATGGGAAAAACTAAGGGATCAGTTTCAAAAGAAATAATGGGCCAACAGACTGGCTCTAAGAAGAAGATTATTGACACTTAGAATGAAAGATGGGGATTCTGTGCATGAACATGTTAAAACTTTAACAGAGATTTTCAATGAGCTTGCAGTGGTAGGAGACGCCGTTGATAAAGAGGACAGAGTGGTTCACCTACTTGCTAGCCTTCCTGATTCTTACAATATGTTGGTAACTGCTCTTGAGGCTTGCTCAGACGTTCCAAAGATGGAACTTGTAACTGAGAGATTGCTTCATGAAGAGAGGAAGATATCACAGCGAATAGAAGAAGAACCAAGTAGAGCACTCGTGTCAAAAGAGAAGAAAACAAAGAAAGGTCCTCCGTGTTATCAGTGTAAGAGGAATGGACACATAAAACGAGATTGTCCTGAACTAAAAAGACAAGAAACAAGCAAACACTGGCAACATAAGGCACATCCCACTGATGCTAAAGCTAGGAGAGACTCTGACTCAGGTGATGAAAGCATTGGACTGTTAGTGCGACATGCTTTAACTACTACAGTCAGTGATGATGAAAATTGGGTTGTTGACTCAGGCGCAAGGAGTCATATGTGCTGCAATAAATCAGAATATATAGAGTTGTCAAACTTGGAAGAGCCTCTAAATATTGGACTTGGCGATGGACGAAATTTGACTGCACATGCACGTGGCATTGTCAAACTTAAAATGAAGTTACCTGGTATGAAACACAAGGTATGCAAGTTGCATGACGTACTCTATGTGCCTGAACTAAAGTATAACCTTTTTAGTGTAGATCATGCAACTGAGGCTGGAAAAACAGTCGAGTTTAATTACCAAGGATGTACTATAAAAGATACTGAAGGTAAACTGCTAGCACAAGGAGTGCATTCAGGTGGTCTGTACTATCTGTGTCACTATGAAAATCAGCATCATTGTAATACAGCAAAATGAGATCTAGAAAAAAGCGAGGAACTGTGGCATAGACGCTATGGACATCTAGGTTTTCAAAATCTCAGAAAGTTGGCTGTAGGAAAACAAGTTGATGGACTTGATTATGATGAGTTGACAGATAGAGATCTGTGTGAAGCATGTGCAAAAGGCAAACATCACATGGCCAAATTTCAGTCTAGTGGAAAGGTGAGCAATAATATTCTTGATCTGATCCACAGTGACGTGTGCGGGAAGACAAGCACACAATCTCTTGGTGGAGCTCAATATTTTCTCCCCTTTATTGATGATTGCAGTCGCTATACTTGGGTTTATGTTCTTAAGCACAAAGATGATGTTTTCAAGTGTTTCATTGAGTGGAAAGCAATGGTTGAAAAGTCATATGAAAAACAACTCAAGGTCCTACGCACTGATAATGGAGGAGAGTTTACTTCCAAAGAATTTGAAAGTTATTTAAAGAAAGAGGGGATCCGCCATGAACTGACTGTTCCAAAAACACCAGAACAAAATGGAGTAGAAGAGAGGAAGAACAGGACAATTGTTGAAGCAGCACGTGCCATGCTAGCTGAAGCAAAGTTGCCACGAACATTCTGGGCAGAAGCAGTGTCAACAGCTGTATATCTGCAGAATCGAAGTCCTGTTAAGGCTCTTCAGGGTACTACCCCTTATGAGGTGTTAACTGGTAACAAACCTAGTGTTGATCACTTGCGAGTGTTTGGATGTGTTGCATATGCTCACATTCCAAAAGATGAAAGACAAAAATTAGATGCAAAGGCACAAAAATGCATTTTTCTAGGGTACGGAACAGATGTCAAGGGTTATCGCCTATACAACCTGAAGACTGATAAAGTAATTTACAGCCGAGACGTTCTGTTTAATGAATGCAGGTTTGGTTTTAAGAAGGAGACGGAAACTCCTCAGAAGCCAACATATGTGCCACTGGACTTTATTGAAAATGATATCGATGGAGAAGTGAATCAAGTTGATGATCCTTATGAGACACGTGTTCGTGAACCAGATGAGCAACCAGATGCCAATAGACCAGTGAGATCAACACGCCCACCAAATCGATATGGTGAATGGGTGAACTTGACTCGTGATCTAGAAAAACCCAGTACGGTGAGACAAGCTATGACAAGCTCACACCAGTCTCAATGGTCACTGGCAATTGAGAATGAAATTAAATCGCTCCAAGAAAATGAAGTCTGGGACTTAGTAGAACTGCCAGAAGGTCGAAAGGCTATAGGAAGCAAGTGGGTCTTTAAGATCAAAGTAAATGCTGAGGGACAAACTTTGAGACATAAAGCTCGGTTGGTTGCGCAGGGTTTCTCACAGAAATATGGTCTGGACTATGATGAAACATTCAGCCTAGTCGTTAGACCCGAGTCTGTGCGCACAGTCATTGCTATAGCTGCCAAATACAATCTACAGTTGCATCAAATGGATGTGACTACAGCTTTTTCTAAACGGAGTGTTAGAGGAAGTATACATGAAACAACCAGAAGGGTTTGTTGAACAAGGAAAGGAAAACCTTGTTTGTAAATTAAAGAAAAGTCTCTATGGACTAAAGCAATCTCCCCGATGTTGGAACTCAGTGCTTGATAACCATCTGAAAGATCTTGGTTTCAAGCAGTCATCAAGTGAACCCTGTGTATATACAACTGCAGAAGGAGAGATGGTTATCATCGCAGTATATATTGATGACATCATATTGGCTGCTAGGAACAATACAATTCTAACAAGTGTCAAAACGCTGTTTCTTCAAAATTTGACACAAAGGATCTTGGTGAATTAAAATCCCTTTTGGGTGTGATGTTCACTCGAAAGAAAGATGGTATCTGGCTTGGACAGCCAGGTTATACAAGCAAAGTTCTTGAGCGATTTGGAATGCTTAATTCTAAACATGTATCAACTCCAACGGACTCCGGTGTAAAATTGAGAAAAGAGGAAGAAGAAAGTAGTTCATTTGATCAGGGACTTTACCAATCAGCAGTGGGTAGTCTACTGTATTTGTCAACTTGGACTAGACCTGACATTACTTATGCTGTGAGTAATGTAGCTAAATTCTGTGCTCACCCATCAGAACAACACTGGACGGCAGTAAAACGAATTCTAAGATACCTACAAGGCACACAGAATTATGGACTAGTGTACCACAACAATGACTCTAATGAATTTGTTGGTTACTGTGATGCAGACTGGGCCGGTGACATTGATGATCGAAAGTCTACATCTGGCTATGTGTTTCTTATGGGTAGTGGACCTATAAGTTGGAGAAGTAAGAAACAGTCATGTCCACAGCAGAAGCTGAGTATATGGCACTTTCAAGTGCAGCACAAAAGGCACTTTGGTTGAGACAACTAACGTCTGGATTGATGTGTGACCCAAATGTTGCCACTGTTATTTTTGAGGACAATCAGTGAGCTATGGCCATGGCTAACCATCCGAAATTCCATGGCAGAGCAAAACATGTTGACATCAAATACCATTTCATCAGGGAGCAGATAGAAAATAAGACTGTGACTCTCAAATACTGTCAAACAGATGAAATGATAGCAGATATTCTAACAAAGATACTGTCGCAGTTTCGTTTTAATAGACTCAGGGACATGATTGGTGTTAAACCAATGTTTTAGTTCCATCTTTGTCATTTAGTGTTTTTGAGAAGGAGTGATAAAAATGTCAAAAATACGAAATGATCATTAGACTATTAGACTAATATTGTTTTCACTCCCACTCTTTTGTTTTATGTGTGTATTAAAAATCTCCTTGTGTTTTGTCAAAAAGTCTGTCGACAATAAAACGTTTTATTAAACTGAATTGATTGTTTCTTAAAAGAAATACATTACAAGTATAATATTTCAACAAATATATGTATAGGCCTACAAATAATGAACTTATACTTATCGGATTGTAAACATTCGCTATTTCTCTAGAGGACATTGCAACCAACAGCATTTGGGGCTCATTTATGAATGAAACGAGTTATCAGGTCGTAATAACATTTGAATGGAAGGAATCGTTCAAATTTACCTGGATGAAGTTAACGTTTAATGAATCAGTTACAGGTATTGTTACAAGTAATTACATTTTATAGTTGTCTTATCTAATCATAATAAAAACTAAACATGCGTTTAATAAAGAGACATCATGCGGTATCATTAATGTTGAGTTTGAATAAAGGTTTTTCAATAAAGCTACGCTGTCGGTCTTTCCATAGTTGTACAGGCGACCCATTCCATGCCCGAGTGTATTTCAAACAAAAGATTATCTTACTTAAATATATCTTTGAGAAAAAAATAGTACTCACTCTTGCGGAATATTTTCTGTGGTATGATCTCCTGAAAAAAATTGTCACCCATTGTTTTGCCTGACATGAGCGGTGATCGGCCTGCGGTTGCACTTATCGTCATAATCTACGTACCGTGGTTAAAATCTTTGTAGTCAACTCTTTGACAGAAGTCTTAGGTTTAATTTAACTATGACAAGACAGAGGTCATTCTCTGCGATACTAAAACTAGTCTTCGAAAAGTTACTTAAAATAAACAACAACAAAAGATAGTGCGTTTGCGATCCCTTGCCAAAACCTATGAGAGACAATGACTGCTTAATTGATAGTAGACTCACAATGGCTCTGGTTATAAATTATTCCTTTCATCTTCATGTTCTGAATTAACCAATACAATTTCCGTCGCTATCATTCAATCAATAATAAATTACTGAAACGGTTGTTTGAGTGACACACCTCAAAACCAGATTCAGAGACAGCATAGGGTCAGGGCCGGCTCATCCATATAGTCGAACTAGGCGGCTGCCTAGGGTGCACAATTTTTGGGGGCGCAAAATTCAGGATTTTTTTTTTTACTTAGGGGATTTAAAAACTATAACTATATTAAAGTTTAGTGGTTCTGCGCGCTACTAACATAGGCAGATGGATTACTAGGTAATGAAAGGCGAAATGTATTTTATTTAAGGTATTATATATAAGTTGTCTTAGAAAATAGGAAAGTATGCCCTAACAGTAGGTTACTTAGTTTGGCAACCTCGCTGTGCGTAGCGGAGTGCAAAAAAGGCAACCCTTCACTTTCCCCGGCCACACTCTGGATGCGATGAGGCGGCAGAATATCATAGTGAACTAAGTGAAGTGACGTGACCGTGGCCTTCAAGTCAGTTCGTGAATCGTAAGTCGTGAGGGCGCTGAGTTGTTTGCATTGGTAATGCAGTTGTTGTTTTTGTGCATTTTCGGATTGTTAAATACGAAAACAAGTACATTAAATCCCCTAAGTGGCACAAGATGTCCCAGTCGAACTGATGCACTAACACCTCTGCGGTACCAGTTATCTCATGTTTGTGATGCTTTGGAAGAGATTTCTGAAGACACTAAATGGATCTAGTGGCAGTATTGCGAAGGTAGAAGCACTTAGGTTACTTTAAAATATCTCAGACTTCAAGTTTATTGCTGCAATTGTCACATGGCACAATATTTTGTTTCAAGTAAACATAACTAGTAAGATACTGCAAGAAAAGGACTTGAGTCTTCAGTGAGCAGTTAGTCACCTAAAAATACGAAGAGTTTTTGGTTACAGCTAGAAGTGATTTAGAGTTCAATAGAGTTCTGGTTGATGCTAATGAAGTAGCATTAGAAGTTGCATGGAATGGAACCAGTATTTGAGAAAGAGAAGGTCCGAATTAAAAAAAGAGGAATATGGCTGATTACGAATCAACAGATGAATATGTAAATATTGCAGGTGACTATACAGAAAGTTTCAAGATCCACTTTTATGTTGCTGCTTTAGACACAGCCGCTTATGCGGTAAAAGAAAGATTTTCCCAGTTTAAGAAAGTATCTGGTGTCTTTGGATTTTTGTATAACATTCCTGACCTTAAAAACAAGACTACATCAGAGGTTAAGTCGATGTGCAAAAATTTGGGAAAAGCATTAACAATTGAAAAAGATGAAGGTTTGAATTAATCTGACATTGCAATTTCTCATCATCTCCATGACTCAGTATCAAACCCTAAAGCAGTCCTAAACTACATTTACCAACAGAATCTTGAAAATGGATTTCCTAACATTTGTTTAGCCCTTCGTATTTCGCTTACGTTGCCACTTTCCGTAGCTAGTGCTGAACGAAGGTTTTTCAAAACTTAAGCTAATTAAAACATATCTGCGTAGTACAACGTGTCAGGAGAGATTTGTAGGTCTGGCGACAATTTATATTGAAAATGAGATAGCAAGACAGTTAGACCCAAAAGCCCTCATACAAGAATTTGCCCAGCAGAAAGCAAGAAAAGTACCATTACGGTTTTAGTCTATAGGAGTTTAAATACTGTTAATCAGTATTTAAAAGTGACTTTTGGACCTTAGTTAAGAAAACAATAATCCAAAATCTAACAATATCAAGTAGTCTTTGTGTATTTTTTTAAGTGTTATAAAAAACAGAAAAACTATCTGTAATCTAAACTGTTAGTTTCTGTTTGTTATTAATCGAACTGTATATATACATAATGCAATTATAAAACCTATAAAACTATAGCTTATACCTAATGTAAAACTATATGTTATTTAACTTTTCTAATAATAGTTTAGATTTCTAATTATTATTCTATAATGCAAAGCCATTGTTACTTTTCATTCAACTGTTTTATTTACATTTCACATACATCAATCAAAGGTTATAAAATAAAATTCTTTGTTCGGTATAGCCCAATTAACAATTATTAACAAAAACACATTTCCGAAGTTCCAAACCCGGCAGACCCCGCTAAAGGCGCAGAATTTGTTTTCGCCTAGGGCGCCAAAAACCCTAGAGCCGGCCCTGCATAGGGTACATAACACTACATTACGCATTGTATTGCTGAAAAATAAGTCTAAGCACATCACTATTGTTTTTAAAATCAGCCACTGGCTCACTGTGATTTTAAACGTACTTGGCTTACGCACGGCTGCGTGGATGTCACTGCTCAATATTAGAGATATCATTTCATGTAGCCTTCAAAAGTGCTACGCTCCTGATTGAAGTGAATAATCAGCTACCACTGTGGTTGAACACAAACAGAAGTTACTCTTTTATTATTTTTCAGTGTTTTTCCACCCATAAAATCTGCAACTGAATTGTGGACATAGAGCGCACTGAGCCTGACGACTGATTTATTCCATTATTATTATTATTTAGCATGGAAAGATGCGCTATTTATTTATAGGTCAAAATCATTTTGTAGAATTTAACAAATCATATTTGATCAAAGCAATGCTTTTGTAGTACCCTTTGTATGCCGTTTTTTAATTAAATGTTATAATGAAATAGTAAAACGAACCATTAAGTCTACTCAGCACTGATTCTTACAATTGGTTGACTAAATATGACAAAAATATGTCTGTTGTGACAATGCTTCAATCCCGTGTAGACTAATGCCACTGATTATTTTTAGCTTTTGGTACATTGATTTGAGTTGCGAACTCTACATCATAAAAACTTTTAACTTCTCATCAAATTGTAGGTCACATCATAACCAGCATTTTATTTAGAAACCAAAGTGCCTTGCAGTTCTGTGAAAAGTCCATAGTCACTGTAATAGACGAATACACGTTCAACGTTCATTGTAATACTGTGATGTTTATTGATTCACTAACTATCGATACAGATATTCGTAGTAAAGTATATGAAATCTGCATTAGTGGAGGTAAATCATTATAACTTAGTATTGAAACTAATAAATTATTGCATTGAATGAAAGTCATTATTCTATATAAACTAACCTAACACTTTAAATGTAAACAAGCAATTATTGCTTATTGCCTGTAAAAACAGAAAAACAATTAAATTGAAATAATTTCAATTATTGATTTCTCCACTTAAAGCCTTTTGTGTTTAATTACAAAACTGGCTGAAATTTATATAATATTAACTAATGATTTTGAAGGCATACACCTTAGACACATTATCTATAAGGTTTTATGCACACAGCTCGACCTGAATCCTCAAACTACGGACGATGGGGCTGAATGCGGGTCACCTGGGGCCATAACTTTTTCTTATGTGTGCGCAACATGATTGAATAAAGAGGGAACATACATTTCCTTCTTACTTAAAATCTACATTGTGGCTCCAATAAAAAAAAAAAAAAAAAAGTTAACCGAGTTTTGATAGTAAAATTATGTTGTTGTTGTTTTTTTGTACCAGAGATGCAAGTTTTCTTTGTAACTTATATTCAACAGGACTCGATGATGAATTGGGGCTACCTGCTGGGAATACATTGACTATATGGTCAAGCAGATTTTACAAAGCTGTTGAAGGGAGTACCAATGGATATAACTGCACGTCTTCTCTAGTTAATACGACTAATGCAGACGTAAACAACACGGATATTCTTCTCAATCATTATAGTAAATTATTCGTTATTTTTTTTCCGGTTTACAAATGCATTTACTATTTGTTTTTGTTTTGTTTTTGTTTCAGGTTTTTAAATGTAGGCCTATAGATTTTATTTGTTTAGAACTAGACACATAGGCCCTCTGGAAATTGGCGAAACTTATACAAAGATGACACGAATGAACTCGATTTATTTTAATATCCAATAATCAAATCCACTGCCGTTTTTTATCGTTGGTTAGAATTTGTTACCAATCATCATTCTTTGGCACCTTGAGAGCGAAAAACGATTAGGTTTTGATCGCACTTGGGTTGAGTTAACGCCAGCTCAAAAGCCTGTTGTTTGCTGTGATCCTGGAGTCCCATCTTCGTTTAATTGTTATGTTCATTTACAGACATATTACATCTCTGACATGTCAGTGTAGGAATTCCCAGATGTATGGCTAAGGCAGACTTAGTACTGTATCTATTTGAATGAATATAAATTACAATAAATGTGTAATTTGTTTAAAATGTTAATTAATTTGCACATACATACTTTAACATATAGAAGTGTAAACGTTAAAGATCTTTGACATGCATGGCAATTTTTAAAAGTAAATACTGATTTTAGTATAATTATTGCTTATGTAGTTATATAAAAGCTGAGCTTTAAAAATTTTCTAGAAACGAAATTATCTCTTCCAGTGTTCTCAAGCTTAGATGGCCAAGATCAATTATTCAGATTGGTCAAATACAGCAATAGTGAAGTTTACAGCTTCAATGACTCTGGTAATCTGACCTTCATGTACATGAGAAATAACGAAACTGTCCAACTGATAGCATATAAAGAAATATATTCAAATGTGTCTACTACTGGAGTTATACTTGAGCTCTGTGAAGTTCGTTTGATTAAAGGTGCAATTTTCTCTATTGCAACTGTACTTAAAGAAATATAATATTTTATCGGAAGAAAAATAATTAATTTTGTTATCATGAAATTTTGCAGTTTTATTTAATGTGTAAATCCAAATCAAAATAAACTATTTGATTGATTTTATTCCGATAATGACATTAGCGCTTAACACTGCGCATTTTATGGGAAGGCTATAGATTTAGTGAAGCAAGTTTATGAACTATTCATATCATGTCTCATTAAGTGTAAAGGTTTACCTTTTCTATATTATTAACAATAAATAATATCATGTATATACATATAATATGTATATATATATATATATATATATGTATAGATATACATAAACCAACCAAGTAATATTAATGGAAAGTATACCAAAAAAATGTATCAATAGGAATCAAACTTAGATCGCACGCATGGCAGTCGCATACGCTAACCACTCAGCTAGAGAGCACATACACCGAAAGCTAAATTGCAAAACTAAAATATGAGACAATATGGTCTCGTGTCCTTAAATTAACCAATGGGGATTGGAAACCACACACACAGTCTACTTTATGTATATATATTACAAAATCGGGTTTTGTGCTGCTATTAGGACAAAACATGATCGGTTTGCACAATCAAGCTACCTTTAAATGAACTACATAATAATTTCTATGAAACTAAAGTTTATTAAACTTTAACATCTAAATCTATGTATTACAGGTTTTTTTTGCTTTCTTGTAGGCTATTTGTAACTATATTTATGTGCGTGTAACAGAGGAAAATGCTTGAGCTGGCTTGGTTGTATAGCTATTGTATTATTTTATTAAGTTATTTTTATTATATTCAAACTTAAACCTAAATATAATCTGCCAATTTGTGTATTTTATTTTTTTCTCAGAGATACAGTGTACTGAAATACCTAGATATATAGTAGACTGTAACAGAAGAACCAATTGTTTGAACCAAACGGATGAATGCCTGTTTAGCACCGGCCAATGTCCATCGGGATGTCCTGTTGGATTTACTGATGAGTGCTGTACACATTGTAAGTAGGGACATTGGTATAAAGTTGCTTAGTAAAGATTTGTTTAGTCTAGATTAGTTTCGTATAGATTTTTTTAGACTAGATTAGTTTTGTATAGATTTGTTTAGACTAGATTAGTTTTGTATAGATTTGTTTAGACTAGATTAGTTTCGTATAGATTTATTTAGACTAGATTAGTTTTGTATAGATTTGTTTAGACTAGATTAGTTTCGTATAGATTGGTTTAGACTAGATTAGTTTTGTATTGATTTGTTTAGCTTACATTTGTATAGTATGGATTTGTTTCGCATCGATTTGTTTAAAATTATTTGATTAATATACATTTCTTTAGTGTATTTTTGTTTAATTTAGAGCTGTTTAATATAGATTTGTTTAGTATAGATTTGTTTAGAATAGATTTTTTTAAATCCCCTTTTTACGTCAAGCACTGAAAACTAAACAAACGCTCCGTCACTAGCCAAGTTGCTACTTATGTTTGTTAAATTCTGCTAAAACTGACAGTTGCTTTTTATTAATGTTAATATTTAACGTTTTTTAACCATGTTTAAAATTAACACGCTTAAATATTAACAATTCCATGCATGCTTAAGGGTGAGCATCATGGTGAATATGATTGAGCTAAACGTTATTTGAAAATGTATTTTATACACAAACGCTCATGTACACGAAGTACAAAATATAGAAATATAGAAAGGCAAACAAAGCCCTAATTTTTCATGGGAATTGGTAGATATAGACCAAATACTTTTTCAGAACTATGCTTTAAATGTATGTCATATTATGGGGTTTTATGTTTTGTATATCTCCATGCCGTCGCAGCGAATCTTCAATAAACCAAATATAGGGAGGTAGACAAATACACGAGACACATACAGAAATGGACAAATTCACGAGACACATAGCGAGATGGACAAATACACGAGACACATATAAAGAGGGACAAAAACACGATATAAAGATAAGATAAGAATGGGCATCTCTTATAGCGCTTCTATCCATACTATTAGCATACTGAGTGCGCACTTGTTGTGAATTGCGGTGGCAGATGTATTAGCCAAAGAGAAAAGTGTCATGTATATTGAGTTTCCAAGAATTGGAACACGCAATGTTTATTCTTCTTCCCCCCTCTTTTTCTCACTACACACGATTTTGTGGGCGGGGCTTAGGCTTCCGATCGCTTGACGTTTAGTAAGAAAACAAAAGATTCTAGGTAATGTTGGGATTCATTGTTGATCTCAAATTCTCAGGGTCTGGGAACGACTCATTATTTAATAGGGGAAGTTCCTATCGTTTTGTTATGAGTTTTGTAATGATACCATGATTTTCACCCCTACTGGTAATGGGTCTATCCATTGCACTACTTGAATAGTATTTAATGATGTGTTTGTCTGGAAGACAGAGAGTTTCAAAATATGTTCCTTTGAGGACGCTTGGGTTGCACTATTTTATTATAACTGTACATAATAGATATATTGTATATATTTAACATATCACCTGAATATCAACTATCAACATTTACACTGAAGCTTCCTCGTCAAGTTACTATTCTATTGTGTTGTCTACAATACTATAAGATTTATCTACTACTCTAACGTCAAGGAAAGGAAACTGTTAGAACACAAATACTGAGTTTGTGCCCATGACTATAAGAAGAGTTCGTGTAATACTGAAACATAAATAATAATAATTAAAGTCTCCCCTAGGACTAACGATAATTATCAGCAAGATCTACACAGCTCTAGACACAAGGGGATTGTGGACGTAACAAAAGTCTTTAAGTTCTTTTAAAAAGATTCTCTCAGTGTCTGAGATAAACTGTTCCACAGAGACAGCGCCACTGATTCAAATAAGCGCATTCCCACGTGCTTCTTTCTGTGTCCATCCAATTTAGGAGTTTGCAGAGAGACTGTAATAAAAAGCGCAGTTCCCTAGATGGCTCATGCCTTGATATAATCTCTCGAAGATAGGAAGGAGCAATGCCCTTTATGCATCCGTACTAACGGACATAATTGTTAACTCTTATCGCTTTATCACCGAGAGCCTGTGGAGATTCCTTAGTGTTTATGAAGTATGATCTTGCCTGCTCACCACCAAAACAATGCGCGCCGCGGTGTTCAGCACTCTATGTAATATCTGCAGCAGGTTCTGGGGCAAACCCCACAGGTAACTTGTGCAGTAATCAAACCTTGACTGAATTAGAGAGACTGCTACAAGACACAAGTAGAGATGGACAAATACACGAGACACAAATAGAGATGGACAAATACACGAGACATACATAGATATAGTTTTTAATACACTCCAGACACACAGAGAAAAAGAAAATTAAACGAAATACAAAGAGACATGGACATATACATTTGACAAATAAAGAGTTCACTTATACACAAATAACATAAAATTCTGAAAGTTTCTTTTTTAATTTAAATGATAAATATTTGCTTTGCACTTAAATATCTCCGTTTAAATAATAATATGGACTTTTTATCAAATTTTCTGAAACAAGAATCTGCTTTTCATTTTAAGGTAACTATTTCTACATTCTCTTTAATGTATGCATTTATATAAATGTAATTTTTAGATATCATTTTTCAGCCTAAATCGGGGCAGCGAAAAATATATATATATAAATATTACTGTATAGAAAATGAAGAAACTTGTTTTTTGTTAGATGTTCCTATTTTTATATTAATTGTTCACGCAATCTAAAATACATGACGATATTTGTAACCTAAGTTATAACATGTCATTGATATAATCTTTTAAATTAAATTTCAGCAATTATATTTGTTTAAAAACAATAAAAGCACTATCCATAAGAAAACTGTACAAAGAAAAATACTTTTGGGGCAGGACATCGGCGTAAGTATGAAAAATGGCGCCTGGGGCGTTTGTTGAATTTTGCACTTTTCTATAATGTTATTTAAATTTATTATAAAGCAAACAATGAGTTTTACAACATGGTGGAATGTTAAATTGCAGCGAATAGATTGGATACGCGCGAAAAGCTTTGAATACAAATTCAAAACACTTTATCCATTGAATCGGATATTTACCCTAATTTACTCTCAAGATGAGGGCAAAGGTTGAAAAAAAATATATTTAAAGGGCGAAATACAAGAGACCAGAAATAGGCCAAGACTTTTCAGATAATGAGTAGTATAAAATATTGTGTCAGGAATCGAAATATAAACTTTTATGTAACCATACAATAAACGGGCTTTAAATAAATGTTTTTAAACCGATGCGAATTATTGCAATCTGGGGGAGGGAAGATGTCGAAAATGGTTTAATAGTTTCAATTGAATTATTTTTTAATCGATGAATAATTTTATATCTAACTATTTTTTTTGTCAGAGAGTTAGTATTTAATTTCTTTAAGCGTCAGTTTGGCGTCTATCGCAGACCCCGCCTCTTCCTTATAATAACGCCGCTGTAATTGGCTTAGATATATTTTTACTAACATCTAAATCATTTGAAATCTATTAAAATGTATTAATCATATTATTTATCTTAATTATTAAAATTACTAAAATCTTTAAATCACATTATTTATCTTAATCTTTAAGGTAAAATATTGTATGACTTGGCACCCAAAGTGATTGTAAAAAGTGAAAAGTGATTACAACGAAAAGCTTTTATGAATTCTGTCATGTATATTGTTTTTCCAAGAATTGGAACACGCAATGTTTATTCCTTTCTCTCTCTCTTTTCTTACTACACACCATATTAGGACGTTTAGTAGGAAAATAAAAGGTTCTAGGTAATGTTGGGATTCTGTGTTGATCTCAAATTCTCAGAGTCTGGGAACGACTCATTATTTAATAGGGGAAGTTCCTATCGTTTTTGTTATGAGTTTTGTAATGATACCATGATTTTCACCCCTACTGGTAATGGGTCTATCCCTTGCACCACTCGGATAGTATTTAATGATTTGTTTTGTCTGAAAGACAGGGAGTTTCAAAATATGTTCCTTTGAGAACGTTTGTGTTTGCACTATTTTATTCTAACTGTACATAATAGATATATTGTATATATTGAACATACCACCTGAAATAAACTATCAACAACAGTTACACTGAAGCTTCCTTGTCAAATTACTATCCTATTGTGTTGAATACATTACTATAAGATTTATCTACTACCATAATATACAAGAAAGGAAATGTTGGAATACAAATACTGAATTTGTGCCCAGGACTATAAGAAGAGTTCGTGTAATACTGAAACATAAATACTAATGATTAAAGTCTCCCCTAGGACTAACGAGAATTATCAGCAAGATCTACACAGCTCTGGCCACAAGGGGATTGTGGACGTAACAAAATTTGGGGGCTCGTCCGGGATATTTGAGTTCTACTTTTCCTGACCTAGGATTGACAAGATTTGGTAGTCTCGTTCGGACTGTGAAACTATTCTTTTTAAAAAGAGGAGAGAACTGGTTTGCGTTTTTATTCCTTGGGAAGTGTGAAGATTCCACGAAGTGTTTAATATTATATTGTGCAAATTTCTGGACAAATCGTAAGTTGGAACTTTATATTTTATTATACAATATATACTACTCTACTATAACAAATATTTCGAACGCTATACTATGGCTTCGAATATATCAAGTGAGGAACTTAATGCCATGTCATTTGCTGAACTAAAAGAATTAGCTGAGTCCTTTGGGATTGAGGCAGGACAGGCAAGACCTAATCGTAATCGTTTGACCAAAGAAATTATGACATGTTTGAACGGGCAGAATGCCATGAACACTGGTAGTGTAGTTGAAGTGGGACAGAACGATATCAATGAAGGTTATGTAGCTCCCAGTGGGGGCGAGGTAATTGCCCACGGAGACGAGGTAAGAAATATGTCATCTAGATCATCAAACAATGATGAAGATGAAGGGTTGAGTGAAAACCTAAAATTCCAATTAGCTATGAAGAGAATGGAATTGGAAAGAATTAGGATAGAAAATGAAAGAATTAGGATAGAAACTGAAAGGGAAAATGAAAGAATTAGGATTGAAAGCAGAGAAAGGATAGAGATGGCACGCATGAACAGACCTGACCATCGTAGGGACAGCAATGGTATGGATATTAGCGCAATGAAGCAACACTTGCCTATATTCAGAGAAGAAGATGTTCAAGATTTCTTTTTGCTTTTTGAGAGGATAGCTGTAGATTATCAGTTCCCTGATGATAAGATGGCTTTATTGTTAAGGTCAACTCTCAACACAGGAAAAGCATTGGACGTAGTGTTGAGTTTAACACCCGAGGAAATAAATGACTATGAAGTAATCAAAGATAGGGTGCTAAAAAGTTATTCCCTGACACCAGAAAAATATAGAAAGCTATTTAGAGACAGAAAGAAGGCATATGATCAAACTCATGTAGACTTTTTGAGACAAAAAGAGAAAATGTTAGAACAGTGGCTAAGGTCACAGAATGTAAGTGAGTTTGATAAACTCAAGAACCTAATATTGTTTGAGGAATTCAATGATTGTATTCGAGTGGATATTAAAACCCACATCTCAGACCGAGGGGTTGAAGATGTGCATGAAGCTGCTAGATTGGCAGATAACTATGCCATAATTCACGCCAGCATAAAGCCATATTATGCTGACAAACCCAAAGTGCACAAACCAGAGCCCAAGGAGGCTAGTAAACCAAAAGAGACAAGTGAAAACAATAATAAGAACACTGGTGTAAATAATAATAGTAACTTAGTTCATTTCAGGAAGCAGACAGATGTAAATAAAGCAAAGGTGGTATGTTTCAATTGCAAGAAAGAGGGCCACATGAAGAAAGATTGTTGGATCCTTACCAAGAAGCAAGGTGCTATTCTACACTGTGCCAGAGTGCAGAAAGATAGCAAGCAGACAGAAGAAGTGTGCAACACAGGGTCAAGAAACTCAAAAGAAATGCGGCCGGCATCGCCCATAGTTGTGGAGTCGATGGTTTTTGAGAACAGTCTATCTAAGGTAAAAGAGAATAGCTGTACTCAATCTATTATGCTTTCAGAAGGCCGTGAGGAACAGATGGTTCCTGAAGTCCCGGAAGAGGACGACCTATCCGATTTTCGACCCTTTGTCTACGAGGGGACAGTGTCGACAGAAGTCGATGTACTCAGCAAGAAGAAAATACAGATATTACGTGACACGGGTTCTGCTGTCAGCGTGATCCTGGAGGGCAGTGTGCCGTTAACAGATGCCACCAGTACCGGTGAGTCTGTTGTGCTGAGAGGTGCTAGTATGGAGGCTGTGGAAGCTCCACTGCACAGAATAAAACTCGAGTCGGATATTTTTACAGGTAACATCGTAGTGGGAGTGTGGCGCGCACTACCCGTCAAAGGCGTTTCCATGATATTAGGAAATGACATTATGGGCGGCAGAGTCACTGTCGAGCCCATGGTTATAAAGTGTTGGAGACAAAGATGGCGGAGGACAAAAACCTACGTCCTGCCAATGAACGCCCAACATGTGCACTGACAAGAGCAATGCAGAAAAAGAAGTCGGTAAAGACTCCTGCTACGCCGTGTAGTGCAACGAAAGATGTGTTTGTCTGTTCTGAAGACACACATGCGAATGAAACAGTGATAACAGAAACACCTGACATCGATTTAAGTGCTACGTTCTTTGCTGAACTAACAACTGGTGATGCAACCGAGAACGATAACATTTTGTCACCAAAGCAGAAATTGGTGAAAGAACAATTGAATGACGAAGTAATAATGCAACTCAGAATGAAAGCTGTTGATGAAAAGACTGCAGATGCAATGGCGGAATGTTTCTACATGAAAGATGAAGTGTTGATGAGAAAGTCGAAACCGCTCAACTCAGGTACAAACGAGTGGGACAGTATTCACCAGATTGTAATACCTAAGTGCTATCGTCAAGATATACTGCGTATGGCGCATGATCTTCCTTTCGCTGGTCACATGGGAGTCCGAAAAACGCACCACCGTATCCTCCCTTACTTCTACTGGCCAGGACTGAGAAGAGATGTCGAACAATACTGCAAGACTTGCCACGTATGTCAAATGGTAGGACGTCCTAACCAACGAATTCCTGTCGCTCCACTCCAGCCGATACCAGCGTTCGACGAACCATTCAGTCATATACTCATTGATTGCGTGGGCCCGTTGCCGAAAACAAAAGCCGGTTTTCAATACCTGCTCACAGTCATGTGTTCATCCACTCGCTTCCCGGAAGCCATTCCGTTGCGGAACATAACAACAGTGAAGGTGGTAGACGCCCTGACAAATTTCTTCACACGTTATGGCCTACCGAAGACAGTACAGTCCGACCAGGGGACTAACTTTACTTCGAACATTTTCAAACAAGTCATGGAACAATTAGGGATAAGCCATAGGCTATCAAGTGCCTATCATCCTGAGAGCCAGGGAGCTCTGGAAAGGTTTCATCAGACATTAAAATCGATGCTTAAAAAGTACTGTTATGAAAACGAGAAAGACTGGGATAAGGGTGTGCCTTATGTACTGTTCGCTGCAAGGGAGGCCACTCAGGAATCCCTGGGGTTTAGCCCATTCGAACTTGTGTATGGACACTCAGTCAGTGGTCCGTTGAAACTTCTACATGAAACTTGGCTAACGGACAGTGAACCGATTGGACTTTTGTCATATGTAGATAAATTTAAAAATAGGCTTTATCATGCTTTTAACCATGTGAAGATTCATTTTCCACAGATGCAGGAGCGTATGAGACAGAACTATGACCGTAAAGCTACACCTAGAACTTTTGCACCAGGTGACAAAGTTCTTGTGTTTCTACCTTTGCAAAATCAGCCTTTAAGTGCAAAGTTTAGTGGACCCTATGAGATAGAGTCAAAGCTTGGCGAGGTCAATTATTTGATAAAGACTCCTGACCGGAGACAAAAACAGAGGGTATGCCATATTAATTTACTTAAGCCCTATGTTTCCAGGGAAAAGAGTAAACCACGGGAGGTCCCCATGATTTCATTAGCTAGAGTCCCGACGGATTTATCTAGGATAGAATATAAGTTTGCAGAAAGTAAACTTAATAATACAGATGCCCTTAAGAGTTTAGATAAAAGGCTAGAACATCTTCCGGTAGAAAATAAGGAGAAGATTATTGAGCTGGTACATGAAAATAAGTCAATGTTTACAAATGTTCCCAGTAGGACACATGTAATAGAGCACGATGTAGTGTTAACCAATAGTTCCAGGTCTATTAAACAGCATCCATTTGACCCCATCAGACCTGAGCATATTAAACTAGATGTAAAGTATATGTTAGAAGATGACATAGGAGAAAAATGTGATAGCAAATGGTCTACACCCTGTGTGATGGTACCAAAAGCCGACCACACACTGCAGTTTTATAGAGACTTTGGGAAATTAAGTAATTTGACAAAGACCGACTGGTATCCCATTCCCCGTATCATCGACAAGATAGAGACAAGGTCATAGCTGATACTCTATCTCGGGTGCTACATGATTGACTGAATAACCCATACTTCTTTTTCAGATCATCTCACTTATTCATTAAGATAGTGTCATGATAACCTATTATTCGTTTGAATTTTGATTATGGAATACCTATAGAATACTTGTATCATACAGAAGTCAAGTCTTTTGAAAGTATTAATAATTCTTATAATCATGTATAATATTGATGTTCTGATATATTTTAAATTCATTTGATTATGGAAAAGAAATTCCATTTAAATGTTGATGCATGATGCAATAAATATATTATATGCACGTATTTACTTGATATGGATGGATAAAAGTAATTGTCATCACATGCAATTAAGTGGGAAAACTTTGAGCTTGTTGATTTATTATCTTGTTTTATTTTAGTTAATGAATGGAACTAAATAATAATATGTACAATTTTTATCTTAGAAAGAGATGTAATATCAATTGGTATAAATTAATAGATAATATTGGAAATCTATTGCTAAATTGTTATATCATGGTAATAGAATGGCAAAAACTAGTGGATATTCACTATGTTGTATAGGTTTGTTATATATTCCATATATCCGGGAATGGAGGGAAACAAAGGTACCTAAAGGTGTGCACTCATTCAACCCTGAACAATCTTTTATATTAAACTTTTAAATTTGCCAAAAACGCATAATAGTGGATTACATTTTAATATTTAGATTACTGTAGTAATCGTAACTAGAGTGTATTTTCTCCTCATATTTGAGAAAAGGGGACGTATCATCATCTTAGGCATGAACCCTGTTAATGTCAAGTTGACATTGTAATTTAAAGGGGAAGTAACCCATAGTTTGATTCGAGTTACGTATTACTTATCTTTTGGTTTGTATATTAGAAGTAAACTGTTGAAAATTGACAAAGTTTGAGCAATGTTATATTTGTTTAAATAGATTAAGACTTTTTGCAAATTTTTGGTGGAAATCCACACAACTGTACATAGTTAAAATAAGAATGACTAGAATATTTTTGAATTATTTGTACTTGTTGAGACATTAGTTAATATTAATACTAACGGGGAAATATTTGTCCATCACGTTATAATCACAATTACCATTGGGTAGTGACACTTTTTATAATCTAGTTGTGCCAGTGAGCCATGTTTGCTTAAATTGTCTTATAATCTTCCATTGATTGATGGTTGTTAAAACGATAGTGTTAAGTACGAAAAATGTACCATGTTGAGTATTACTTGGGTAATTATGGTACATTATTTCTTTCATTGGGTGGGGGCGTGTCATGTATATTGTTTTTCCAAGAATTGGAACACGCAATGTTTATTCCTTTCTCTCTCTCTTTTCTTACTACACACCATATTAGGACGTTTAGTAGGAAAATAAAAGGTTCTAGGTAATGTTGGGATTCTGTGTTGATCTCAAATTCTCAGAGTCTGGGAACGACTCATTATTTAATAGGGGAAGTTCCTATCGTTTTTGTTATGAGTTTTGTAATGATACCATGATTTTCACCCCTACTGGTAATGGGTCTATCCCTTGCACCACTCGGATAGTATTTAATGATTTGTTTTGTCTGAAAGACAGGGAGTTTCAAAATATGTTCCTTTGAGAACGTTTGTGTTTGCACTATTTTATTCTAACTGTACATAATAGATATATTGTATATATTGAACATACCACCTGAAATAAACTATCAACAACAGTTACACTGAAGCTTCCTTGTCAAATTACTATCCTATTGTGTTGAATACATTACTATAAGATTTATCTACTACCATAATATACAAGAAAGGAAATGTTGGAATACAAATACTGAATTTGTGCCCAGGACTATAAGAAGAGTTCGTGTAATACTGAAACATAAATACTAATGATTAAAGTCTCCCCTAGGACTAACGAGAATTATCAGCAAGATCTACACAGCTCTGGCCACAAGGGGATTGTGGACGTAACAATTCCATTACCAGAAAGCACAAGTTTATTTTTAATTACCTGAGTAAGTTTAGAGACTTCTGGAAAACTTCTGTGCCCATGGGCCTCTTGGCTGGTGAATAGTGGAAACCATAATATGTATGCTTGCATCAAGAGCACACCGGTTGACTAACGCAAGGGAAAATAGCCCCTTCTGCTTGCTCGAGATCTCTTGCACCACCGAGAGGCTCCGAGACTCGGCGGATAGGAGGCGATGTGCGCAAGTAATGAAGCTCTTTTGGCTGCGGAGACCGTACCTTGTGTTACATGTGGGAAAGCCGGCGCTCAGACAGAAACTTGTTGTCCTCCAACTCCCCCCCCTTTCCGGTTCATTCTTGAACATCGTTACGTCCTTCACGTAAGAGCCTAGAGGCTCGTTCGGTTTTATTTTATGAGACAATTATAGTTTGGTTTACGTAGTATGGAAACTTTTTTAAAAATCTCTAAAGTATAGTGAACACACTTCTTTAGTAAAACTATTCTGTAAGTGTGTTCTATTTATTGTCAGTTTATTGTGTTTGGCAGTTTATACCTGAATCAAATTTGAAAAATTGCAAATATTTATTTAACTTAGGCCTACATAGCTTGGAGATTATAATGTCTAATGGACAAAGTCACTATGAAATTATGAAAATAACTGAATTAACTTTATATTTTCTCATCATTTTTGTTTTCCAGCAAATTGGTCACTCTCTTTTCGTCAGCTGCATTTATGTAAATAAATTACATTCAGTTTAGAATACAGCAGACGGAAACGAAATAAACAATCAATAAGGTAAAAAAAAATTTAAAGAAATTTTGATAAAAATGTAAGCCTAAGTTTTGGATTTTGTTTTTGGTAAACTTTTTGAACAAAATTAGCTATATTTTATTTCAATTTTTCAACAGTTCACTAAACTCAATCTCACGAAATACCAAGTAACTTTGACATTGACTTCGTCTCTGGAGAATGATCATATGTCGATGCCTCAAGCTGATTAGTTTTTAATGTTAATAAACTACCTGAAGAGATTTCATAAAAATAATCTTGAAATTTATAATAGTTTCTTGAAATATTTGTGCATGTATTAAAGTAAGTTATATTTTGAATTTATTTAGACAATAATCGTCGCTTATGAAATATTTCTCCTATTCAATTTATCTTACAATATTATGAAAGGCTTCAGCCAAAGTCGTATTATTCGTAATGCTCAGTAGGCGCTGTGTCTAAGGCCTACAAGCGGGACCTAAGAAAGTCAAAGCTACAATTTAAGTTTTTTCAAATCATTAAGCTGGAGATTGATGTTTTGTAATATAATAATCTTAGTCAATCACCATGCACTCGGAGTTATTCATTTATAAATCAACGTCGACTCTATGAAGTTGATCACAACAGAAAATAGTCACAGAAATCAAAGCTACAATTTAAGTTTTTTCAAATCATTAAGCTGGAGATTGTTGTTTTGTAATATAATAATCTTAGTCAATCACCATGCACTCGGAGTTATTCATTTATAAATCAACGTCGACTCTATGAAGTTGATCACAGCAGAAAATAGTTTATAACATCACATACAATTCCAGTAATTTTTATGCTAACACAATAACACATGGATATTCATCAAATAAATCAATCTTGAATATTACACATTGGCTTTACACCTGGGAGTGCGCTCATTTGAATCATTTGGGCCTTCTTTATATAACAATTTATCTCAGACACTGAGAGAGTCTGGGACAAGAGCATCTTTTAAAAATAACTTAAAGACCTTTCTCTTTGGCTAATACAACTGCCATTGCAAGTCACACCGAGAGCGCACTGAGCTTGCTAATTTAATAGCATGAATAGAAGCGCTATAAGAATTGCACATTCTTATCGTATCCAGGATTTTGAAAAAGCACACCAGATATATAAATTCAATTCTAAAAATAATAAAAACACTTAAACAAAATTCTTTACCCCCGTGGTTTCACACGGGCTATTTCTAGTCAACATATAATTACTGTGAGTTTGTACCTATGATAATATTATGTCTGATTGCTTTATACTTCTAAGCCAGCCTTTTTGACCGATGAGGAAGAAAGCTAAATACATAAACTGGAAATTTCCACCGAAATATATTTTTAAATTTATGACATATTATACTGCTGTGTATGTTCATTGAAATGAATGAATGAAATTACAAATTATAATCATTGGCGATTAAAGCTTTACATTGAGCCATAGCGTGAAATAAAGTTGTATGGGGGATTTCTCGACTTTGTGTTTGATTGTACAGTTTGTATTTGTTTATACTTTTATAATGTACCTTTTGTAGGGCTACAATACGTTCTCTGGTCAACTA
This sequence comes from Anisus vortex, assembly GCA_949126835.1. NCBI lineage: Eukaryota > Metazoa > Mollusca > Gastropoda > Planorbidae > Anisus > Anisus vortex. The sequence continues at coordinate 12,966,915 of OX421493.1, forward strand.
GTTGTAGTATTATGTAGGGCCACAATATGTTCTCTGGTCAACTAGTTGTAGTATTATGTAGGGCCACAATATGTTCTGTGGTCGACTAGTTGTAGTATTATGTAGGGCCACAATATGTTCTCTGGTCAACTAGTTGTAGTATTATGTAGGGCCACAATATGTTCTCTGGTCAACTAGTTGTAGTATTATGTAGGGCCACAATATGTTCTCTGGTCAACTAGTTGTAGTATTATGTAGGGCCACAATATGTTCTCTGGGCAACTAGTTGTAGTATTATGTAGGGCCATAATATGTTCTCTGGTCAACTAGTTGTAGTATTATGTAGGGCCACAATCTGTTCTCTGGTCAACTAGTTGTAGTATTATGTAGGGCCACAATATGTTCTCTGGTCAAATAGTTGTAGTATTTTGTAGGGTCACAATATGTTCTCTGGTCAACTAGTTGTACTATTATGTAGGGTCACAATCTGTTCGCTAATCAACTAGTTGTAGTATTTTGTAGGGTCACAATCTGTTCTCTGGTCAACTAGTTGTAGTATTTTGTAGGGTCACATAATGTTCTCTGGTCAACTAGTTGTAGTATTTTGTAGGGTCACAATCTGTTCTCTGGTCAACTAGTTGTAGTATTTTGTAGGGTCACAATCTGTTCTCTGGTCAACTAGTTGTAGTATTTTGTAGGGTCACAATCTGTTCTCTGGTCAACTAGTTGTAGTATTATGTAGGGTCACAATCTGTTCTCTGGTCAACTAGTTGTAGTATTTTGTAGGGTCACAATCTGTTCTCTGGTCAACTAGTTGTAGTATTATGTAGGGCCATAATATGATCTCTGGTCAACTAGTTGTAGTATTGTGTAGGGCCATAATATGTTCTCTGGTCAACTAGTTGTAGTATTATGTAGGGCCACAATATGTTCTCTGTTCAACTAGTTGTAGTATTTTGTAGGGTCACAATATGTTCTCTGGTCAACTAGTTGTAGTATTTTGCAGTGTAATGTTACGTCCACAATCTCCTTGTGGCCAGAGCTGTGTAGATCTTGCTGATAATTCTCGTTAGTCCTAGGGGAGACTTTAATTATTAGTATTTATGTTTCAGTATTACACGAACTCTTCTTATAGTCCTGGGCACAAATTCAGTATTTGTATTCCAACATTTCCTTTCTTGTATATTATGGTAGTAGATAAATCTTATAGTAATGTATTCAACACAATAGGATAGTAATTTGACAAGGAAGCTTCAGTGTAACTGTTGTTGATAGTTTATTTCAGGTGGTATGTTCAATATATACAATATATCTATTATGTACAGTTAGAATAAAATAGTGCAAACACAAACGTTCTCAAAGGAACATATTTTGAAACTCTCTGTCTTTCAGACAAAACAAATCATTAAATACTATCCGAGTGGTGCAAGGGATAGACCCATTACCAGTAGGGGTGAAAATCATGGTATCATTACAAAACTCATAACAAAAACGATAGGAACTTCCCCTATTAAATAATGAGTCGTTCCCAGACTCTGAGAATTTGAGATCAACACAGAATCCCAACATTACCTAGAACCTTTTGTTTTCCTACTAAACGTCCTAATATTGTGTGTAGTAAGAAAAGAGAGAGAGAGAGAGGAATAAACATTGCGTGTTCCAATTCTTGGAAAAACAATATACATGACACGCCCCCACCCAATGAAAGAAATAATGTACCATAATTACCCAAGTAATACTCAACATGGTACATTTTTCGTACTTAACACTATCGTTTTAACAACCATCAATCAATGGAAGATTATAAGACAATTTAAGCAAACATGGCTCACTGGCACAACTAAATTATAAAAAGTGTCACTACCCAATGGTAATTGTGATTATAACGTGATGGACAAATATTTCCCCGTTAATATTAATATTAACTAATGTCTCAACAAGTACAAATAATTCAAAAAATATTCTAGTCATTCTTATTTTAACTATGTACAGTTGTGTGGATTTCCACCAAAAATTTGCAAAAAGTCTTAATCTATTTAAACAAATATAACATTGCTCAAACTCTGTCATTTTTCAACAGTTTACTTCTAATATACCAACCAAAAGATAAGTAATACATAACTCGAATCAAACTATAGGTTACTTCCCCTTTAAATTACAGTGTCAACTTGACATTAACAGGGTGCATACCTAAGATGATGATACTTCCCCTTTTCTCAAATATGAGGAGAAAATACGCTCTAGTTACGATTACTACAGTAATCTCAATATTAAAATGTAATCCACTATTATGCGTTTTTGGCAAATTTGAAAGTTTAATATAAAAGATTGTTCAGGGTTGAATGAGTGCCCACCTTTAGGTACCTTTGTTTCCCTCCATTCCCGGATATATGGAATATATAACAACCTATATACAACATAGTGAATATCCACTAGTTTTTCCCTTTCTATTACCATGATATAACAATTTAGCAATAGATTTCCAATATTATCTATTAATTTATACCAATTGATATTACATCTCTTTCTAAGATAAAAATTGTACATATTATTATTTAGTTCCATTCATTAACTAAAATAAAACAAGATAATAAATCAACTAGCTCAAAGTTTTCCCACTTAATTGCATGTGATGACAATTACTTTTATCCATCCATATCAAGTAAATACGTGCATATTATATATTTATTGCATCATGCATCAACATTTAAATGGAATTTCTTTTCCATAATCAAATGAATTTAAAATATATCAGAACATCAATATTATACAGGATTATAAGAATTATTAATACTTTCAAAAGACTTGACTTCTGTATGATACAAGTATTCTATAGGTATTCCATAATCAAAATTCAAACGAATGATAGGTTATCATGACACATTCTTAATGAATAAGTGAGATGATCTGAAGAAGAAGTATGGGGTTATTCAGTCAATCATTTAGCACCCGAGATAGAGTATCAGCTATGACCTTGTCTCTATCTTGTCGATGATACGGGGAATGGGATACCAGTCGGTCTTTGTCAAATTACTTAATTTCCCAAGGTCTCTATAAAACTGCAGTGTGTGGTCGGCTTTTGGTACCATCACACAGGGTGTAGACCATTTGCTATCACATTTTTCTCCTATGTCATCTTCTAACATATACTTTACATTTAATTTAATATGCTCAGGTCTGATGGGGTCAAATGGATGCTGTTTAATTGACCTGGCACTATTGGTTAACATTACATCGTGCTCTATGACATGTGTCCTACTGGGAACATTTGTAAACATTGACTTATTTTCATGTACCAGCTCAATAATCTTCTCCTTATCTTCTACCGGAAGATGTTCTAGCCTTGTATCTAAACTCTTAAGGGCATCTGTATTATTAAGTTTACTTTCTGCAAACTTATATTCTATCCTAGATAAATCCGTCGGGATTCTAGCTAACGAAATCATGGGGACCTCCCGTGGTTTACTCTTTTCCCTGGAAACATAGGGCTTAAGTAAATTAATATGGCATACCCTCTGTTTTTGTCTCCGGTCAGGAGTCTTTATCAAATAATTGACCTCGCCAAGCTTTGACTCTATCTCATAGGGTCCACTAAACTTTGCACTTAAAGGCTGATTTTGCAAAGGTAGAAACACAAGAACTTTGTCACCTGGTGCAAAAGTTCTAGGTGTAGCTTTACGGTCATAGTTCTGTCTCATACGCTCCTGCATCTGTGGAAAATGAATCTTCACATGGTTAAAAGCATGATAAAGCCTATTTTTAAATTTATCTACATATGACAAAAGTCCAATCGGTTCACTGTCCGTTAGCCAAGTTTCATGTAGAAGTTTCAACGGACCACTGACTGAGTGTCCATACACAAGTTCGAATGGGCTAAACCCCAGGGATTCCTGAGTGGCCTCCCTTGCAGCGAACAGTACATAAGGCACACCCTTATCCCAGTCTTTCTCGTTTTCATAACAGTACTTTTTAAGCATCGATTTTAATGTCTGATGAAACCTTTCCAGAGCTCCCTGGCTCTCAGGATGATAGGCACTTGATAGCCTATGGCTTATCCCTAATTGTTCCATGACTTGTTTGAAAATGTTCGAAGTAAAGTTAGTCCCCTGGTCGGACTGTACTGTCTTCGGTAGGCCATAACGTGTGAAGAAATTTGTCAGGGCGTCTACCACCTTCACTGTTGTTATGTTCCGCAACGGAATGGCTTCCGGGAAGCGAGTGGATGAACACATGACTGTGAGCAGGTATTGAAAACCGGCTTTTGTATTCGGCAACGGGCCCACGCAATCAATGAGTATATGACTGAATGGTTCGTCGAACGCTGGTATCGGCTGGAGTGGAGCGACAGGAATTCGTTGGTTAGGACGTCCTACCATTTGACATACGTGGCAAGTCTTGCAGTATTGTTCGACATCTCTTCTCAGTCCTGGCCAGTAGAAGTAAGGGAGGATACGGTGGTGCGTTTTTCGGACTCCCATGTGACCAGCGAAAGGAAGATCATGCGCCATACGCAGTATATCTTGACGATAGCACTTAGGTATTACAATCTGGTGAATACTGTCCCACTCGTTTGTACCTGAGTTGAGCGGTTTCGACTTTCTCATCAACACTTCATCTTTCATGTAGAAACATTCCGCCATTGCATCTGCAGTCTTTTCATCAACAGCTTTCATTCTGAGTTGCATTATTACTTCGTCATTCAATTGTTCTTTCGCCAATTTCTGCTTTGGTGACAAAATGTTATCGTTCTCGGTTGCATCACCAGTTGTTAGTTCAGCAAAGAACGTAGCACTTAAATCGATGTCAGGTGTTTCTGTTATCACTGTTTCATTCGCATGTGTGTCTTCAGAACAGACAAACACATCTTTCGTTGCACTACACGGCGTAGCAGGAGTCTTTACCGACTTCTTTTTCTGCATTGCTCTTGTCAGTGCACATGTTGGGCGTTCATTGGCAGGACGTAGGTTTTTGTCCTCCGCCATCTTTGTCTCCAACACTTTATAACCATGGGCTCGACAGTGACTCTGCCGCCCATAATGTCATTTCCTAATATCATGGAAACGCCTTTGACGGGTAGTGCGCGCCACACTCCCACTACGATGTTACCTGTAAAAATATCCGACTCGAGTTTTATTCTGTGCAGTGGAGCTTCCACAGCCTCCATACTAGCACCTCTCAGCACAACAGACTCACCGGTACTGGTGGCATCTGTTAACGGCACACTGCCCTCCAGGATCACGCTGACAGCAGAACCCGTGTCACGTAATATCTGTATTTTCTTCTTGCTGAGTACATCGACTTCTGTCGACACTGTCCCCTCGTAGACAAAGGGTCGAAAATCGGATAGGTCGTCCTCTTCCGGGACTTCAGGAACCATCTGTTCCTCACGGCCTTCTGAAAGCATAATAGATTGAGTACAGCTATTCTCTTTTACCTTAGATAGACTGTTCTCAAAAACCATCGACTCCACAACTATGGGCGATGCCGGCCGCATTTCTTTTGAGTTTCTTGACCCTGTGTTGCACACTTCTTCTGTCTGCTTGCTATCTTTCTGCACTCTGGCACAGTGTAGAATAGCACCTTGCTTCTTGGTAAGGATCCAACAATCTTTCTTCATGTGGCCCTCTTTCTTGCAATTGAAACATACCACCTTTGCTTTATTTACATCTGTCTGCTTCCTGAAATGAACTAAGTTACTATTATTATTTACACCAGTGTTCTTATTTTTGTTTTCACTTGTCTCTTTTGGTTTACTAGCCTCCTTGGGCTCTGGTTTGTGCACTTTGGGTTTGTCAGCATAATATGGCTTTATGCTGGCGTGAATTATGGCATAGTTATCTGCCAATCTAGCAGCTTCATGCACATCTTCAACCCCTCGGTCTGAGATGTGGGTTTTAATATCCACTCGAAAACAATCATTGAATTCCTCAAACAATATTAGGTTCTTGAGTTTATCAAACTCACTTACATTCTGTGACCTTAGCCACTGTTCTAACATTTTCTCCTTTTGTCTCAAAAAGTCTACATGAGTTTGATCATATGCCTTCTTTCTGTCTCTAAATAGCTTTCTATATTTTTCTGGTGTCAGGGAATAACTTTTTAGCACCCTATCTTTGATTACTTCATAGTCATTTATTTCCTCGGGTGTTAAACTCAACACTACGTCCAATGCTTTTCCTGTGTTGAGAGTTGACCTTAACAATAAAGCCATCTTATCATCAGGGAACTGATAATCTACAGCTATCCTCTCAAAAAGCAAAAAGAAATCTTGAACATCTTCTTCTCTGAATATAGGCAAGTGTTGCTTCATTGCGCTAATATCCATACCATTGCTGTCCCTACGATGGTCAGGTCTGTTCATGCGTGCCATCTCTATCCTTTCTCTGCTTTCAATCCTAATTCTTTCATTTTCCCTTTCAGTTTCTATCCTAATTCTTTCATTTTCCCTTTCAGTTTCTATCCTAATTCTTTCATTTTCCCTTTCAGTTTCTATCCTAATTCTTTCATTTTCTATCCTAATTCTTTCCAATTCCATTCTCTTCATAGCTAATTGGAATTTTAGGTTTTCACTCAACCCTTCATCTTCATCATTGTTTGATGATCTAGATGACATATTTCTTACCTCGTCTCCGTGGGCAATTACCTCGCCCCCACTGGGAGCTACATAACCTTCATTGATATCGTTCTGTCCCACTTCAACTACACTACCAGTGTTCATGGCATTCTGCCCGTTCAAACATGTCATAATTTCTTTGGTCAAACGATTACGATTAGGTCTTGCCTGTCCTGCCTCAATCCCAAAGGACTCAGCTAATTCTTTTAGTTCAGCAAATGACATGGCATTAAGTTCCTCACTTGATATATTCGAAGCCATAGTATAGCGTTCGAAATATTTGTTATAGTAGAGTAGTATATATTGTATAATAAAATATAAAGTTCCAACTTACGATTTGTCCAGAAATTTGCACAATATAATATTAAACACTTCGTGGAATCTTCACACTTCCCAAGGAATAAAAACGCAAACCAGTTCTCTCCTCTTTTTAAAAAGAATAGTTTCACAGTCCTGAAAACGAAACACAAATATGCCGCTCTCAGTACTACTAATGTCACAAAATATTTATAGGTCAGGAAAAAATATAACTCAAATTTTCCAGACGAGATCAACAAATTTTTTCCAATCCTAGATCAAGAAAAGTAGAACTCAAATCTACCGAACGAGACTACCAAATCTTGTCAATCCTAGGTCAGGAAAAGTAGAACTCAAATATACCGGGCGAGACCACCAAATTTTGTTACGTCCACAATCCCCTTGTGGCCAGAGCTGTGTAGATCTTGCTGATAATTCTCGTTAGTCCTAGGGGAGACTTTAATTATTAGTATTTATGTTTCAGTATTACACGAACTCTTCTTATAGTCCTGGGCACAAATTCAGTATTTGTATTCCAACATTTCCTTTCTTGTATATTATGGTAGTAGATAAATCTTATAGTAATGTATTCAACACAATAGGATAGTAATTTGACAAGGAAGCTTCAGTGTAACTGTTGTTGATAGTTTATTTCAGGTGGTATGTTCAATATATACAATATATCTATTATGTACAGTTAGAATAAAATAGTGCAAACACAAACGTTCTCAAAGGAACATATTTTGAAACTCTCTGTCTTTCAGACAAAACAAATCATTAAATACTATCCGAGTGGTGCAAGGGATAGACCCATTACCAGTAGGGGTGAAAATCATGGTATCATTACAAAACTCATAACAAAAACGATAGGAACTTCCCCTATTAAATAATGAGTCGTTCCCAGACTCTGAGAATTTGAGATCAACACAGAATCCCAACATTACCTAGAACCTTTTGTTTTCCTACTAAACGTCCTAATATTGTGTGTAGTAAGAAAAGAGAGAGAGAGAGGAATAAACATTGCGTGTTCCAATTCTTGGAAAAACAATATACATGACAGTAACAATATGTTCTCTGTTCAACTAGTTGTAGTATTTTGTAGGGTCACAAAATGTTATCTGATCAACTAGTTGTAATATTTTGTAGGGTCACAATATGTTCTTTGGTCAACTAGTTGTAGTATTTTGTAGCGTCACAATCTGTTCTCTGGTCAACTAGTTGTAGTATTTTTTAGGGTCACATTATGTTCTCTGGTCAAGTAGTTGTAGTATTATGTAGGGTCATAATCTGTTCTCTGGTCAACTAGTTGTAGTATTTTGTAGGGTCACAATATGTTCTCTGGTCAACTAGTCGTAGTATTTTGTAGGGTCACAATCTGTTGTCTGGTCAACTTGTTGTAGTATTATGTAGGGCCACAATATGTTCTCTGGTAAACTAGTTGTATTATTATGTAGGGCCACAATAGGTTCTCTGGTCAACTAGTTGTAGTATTATGTAGGGCCACAATCTGTTCTCTGGTCAACTAGTTGTAGTATTATGTAGGGCCACAATATGTTCTCTGGTCAAATAGTTGTAGTATTTTGTAGGGTCACAATATGTTCTCTGGTCAACTAGTTGTATTATTTTGTAGGGTCACAATCTGTTCGCTAATCAACTAGTTGTAGTATTTTGTAGGGTCACAATCTGTTCTCTGGTCAACTAATTGTAGTATTTTGTAGGGTCACATTATGTTCTCTGGTCAACTAGTTGTAGTATTTTGTAGGGTCACAATATGTTCTCTGGTCAACTAGTCGTAGTATTTTGTAGGGTCACAATCTGTTGTCTGGTCAACTTGTTGTAGTATTATGTAGGGCCACAATATGTTCTCTGGTAAACTAGTTGTATTATTATGTAGGGCCACAATAGATTCTCTGGTCAACTAGTTGTAGTATTATGTAGGGCCACAATCTGTTCTCTGGTCAACTAGTTGTAGTATTATGTAGGGCCACAATATGTTCTCTGGTCAAATAGTTGTAGTATTTTGTAGGGTCACAATATGTTCTCTGGTCAACTAGTTGTATTATTTTGTAGGGTCACAATCTGTTCGCTAATCAACTAGTTGTAGTATTTTGTAGGGTCACAATCTGTTCTCTGGTCAACTAATTGTAGTATTTTGTAGGGTCACATTATGTTCTCTGGTCAACTAGTTGTAGTATTTTGTAGGGTCACAATATGTTCTCTGGTCAACTAGTTGTAGTATTTTGTAGGGTCACAATCTGTTCTTTGGTCAACTAGTTGTAGTATTTTGTAGGGTTACAATCTGTTCTCTGGTCAACTAGTTGTAGTATTTTGTAGGGTCCCAATTTGTTCTCTGGTCAACTAGTTGTAGTATTTTGTAGGGTCACAATCTGTTTCCTGGTCAACTAGTTGTAGTATTATGTAGGGCCATAATATGATCTCTGGTCAACTAGTTGTAGTATTTTGTAGGGTCACAATATGTTCTCTGGTCAACTAGTTGTAGTATTTTTGTAGGGTCACAATCTGTTCTTTGGTCAACTAGTTGTAGTATTTTGTAGTGTCACAATATGTTCTCTGGTCAACTAGTTGTAGTATTTTTGTAGGGTCACAATCTGTTCTTTGGTCAACTAGTTGTAGTATTTTGTAGTGTCACAATCTGTTCTCTGGTCAACTAGTTGTAGTATTTTGTAGGGTCCCAATTTGTTCTCTGGTCAACTAGTTGTAGTATTTTGTAGGGTCACAATCTTTTTCCTGGTCAACTAGTTGTAGTATTATGTAGGGCCATAATATGATCTCTGGTCAACTAGTTGTAGTATTGTGTAGGGCCACAATATGTTCTCTGGTCAACTAGTTGTAGTATTATGTAGGGCCACAATATGTTCTCTGGTCAACTAGTTGTAGTATTTTGTAGGGTCACAATATGTTCTCTGGTCAACTAGTTGTAGTATTTTGTAGGGTCACAAAATGTTCTCTGTTCAACTAGTTGTAGTATTTTGTAGGGTCACAATATGTTCTCTGGTCAACTAGTTGTAATATTTTGTAGGGTCACAATATGTTCTTTGGTCAACTAGTTGTAGTATTTTGTAGGGTTACAATATGTTCTCTGGTCAAGTAGTTGTAGTATTATGTAGGGTCATAATCTGTTTTCTAGTCAACTAGTTGTAGTATTTTGTAGGGTCACAATATGTTCTCTGGTCAACTAGTTGTAGTATTTTGTAGGGTCACAATCTGTTCTCTGGTCAACTAGTTGTAGTATTATGTAGGGCCACAATATGTTCTCTGGTCAACTAGTTGTAGTATTATGTAGGGCCACAATAGGTTCTCTGGTCAACTAGTTGTAGTATTTTGTAGGGCCACAATATGTTCTTTGTTCAACTAGTTGTATTATTATGTAGGGCCACAATATGTTCTTTGGTCAACTAGTTGTAGTATTATGTAGGGCCACAATATGTTCTCTGGTCAACTATTTGTAGTATTATGTAGGGCCACAATATGTTCTCTGGTCAACTAGTTGTAGTATTATGTAGGGCCATAATATGATCTCTGGTCAACTAGTTCTAGTATTATGTAGGGCCACAATATGTTCTTTGGTCAACTAGTTGTAGTATTATGTAGGGCCACAATCTGTTCTCTGGTCAACTAGTTGTAGTCTTATGTAGGGCCACAATATGTTCTCTGGTCAACTAGTTGTAGTATTATGTAGGGCCATAATATGTTCTCTGGTCAACTAGTTGTAGTATTGTGTAGGGTCACAATATGTTCTCTGGTCAACTAGTTGTAGTATTTTGTAGGGTCACAATATGTTCTCTGGTCAACTAGTTGTAGTAATTTGTAGGGTCACAATATGTTGTCTGGTCAACTAGTTCTAGTATTATTCAAAATAATAAAACAATTCGTTGATCTTTTGTGGTAGCCCAGGGGGAGTAACAAATTGTTTCCACTTCACCAGCAGTAAAATAAATCTCCATCTCTGAACTTTGACCTTATATCCAGATTGTAACACTTGAAGAGAACTTGTCAAATTGTTTCAATGAATAGATGATAATCATTGAATTTGCAACACAATGCTGGCAATATTCCGGCATAGCAATGTAGCTAGTTCCTACCATACAAAACTTGTAACAATTTTAAGATTTGTTCAGTGACTTTAGAATAGTTTAGAAGTTTTGCTGCAGTGAACTTTAAGTTTCATTATCATGTTTGTTGTTTGAGAAATGGGTTAACATTCTAGTTACTGCAACTATGGCGGTACAATTACATAAGGTGCGTTTTATTAACAATACTTCATTCAAAGACTATAGTAAGCTGGACCGGTTGCTTTAATATTTCTGCTATTTGATAACTTGAAACACTTAGTTTCGGAATTTCCGATCGCACTAAGTCCTCGAGACTTCCAGTTTAATAATCCGCAATGCTTTTCTCAATGGAAAATTAAGATTAAAATTTAACGTTGTAAACAGCGGATACATTAAACGAAATCGTAGGTGCGTAAAAGTCATTCAAGACAGTCTTATTGGTTGCGAAACGGAAAAAAATAATCATATAAGCCCTAAAAACAGAGCAAGCGGTCCATCTTATTATAGTCTGTGTTTATTCTTATGTTAATACTGGAAGTCATATTAGGTCATGAAAACTCCATAAATAAACATTACAAAATAGATGGTCTTTGAATGGTATCACAGTAATTACAACCCAAAACTCTATTATTGTACTCTCAATTTTTAAAAAACAAGAAAGAAAAAAAAGGAAGAGAAAATGTTGAAGGCTTCAAGAAATACATTTAAAAAAAGAATGAAAAAAAAAACAAAAAAAACGTGCAGGACATTTTTCGCTAAATATTTTTGCGATACCCCTAAATGTAGCCTTATCAAAGGGAGAAAACCAATGTAATTTTCATTATATATTTTTATTTCCTGAGTAATCCTCCTTGAGCAACCTTTTTTTATTCTCCATTTTACACATTAATTGTGCCCCACGCTTAAGTTTACTGTCGTGAATATAAAAAAAAACATGAAATAACAACACGTAATAACAGCACTAGAAATGAATACGTTGTTTCATTTCAAGACTCGTGTATTGTGAGCCAACTAAAGAACAAAGTAAAGGATAAAGTAAAGAGACGTTTAAAGAACTCATCCAATGTGACAACCTCGATATTCTCACAATAAGAACGACTTGAAACGTCAGGCTTACATGAATAACAACAGGTCTGGGGGTAGGGAAGGGAGATCACTGCATCTCATTGCATTCTGCTTTACTCATCTAGTTAATGAGAAACATTAAACCTTATAATGTCAACACTAGGTCATATTCTCCCGTAATGAGAAAATCCAAACACCACAACCCATACACAGTTTCAATTGTACAGCTCAGTAAAGATGCCTTAAAGGGGATCTTTATGTTTTTCCTGACATAGTTAGTCATTCTTAACCCTTCCCGTACCGACCTACTTCTATCTAAGCTGCCTTCAGTTCCGCTATATACGCGCCCGGGACTGTAAGGGTTAAAATGTACCCCGCGGTTTCAGATGAAGACAATGGCTTTTTACTTGACGGTGGAGGTCAGGTTGTGCGTCTGTGTGCGGGCGACTAGAGTAAAGTGCTGCTCACGTTGGCTGCCATACGAGATATACATACTTAGATGAATCTGCATTACAATTTGATTTAGAGAATTCATCGGAACTGGGATGCTAAGGAGAATGAAAGTATTTAGCCAAACTTAAGCCTAAACACTGTTAATTAGCTATCTATTTTTCTATGTACATATCTATTAATCTGCCTACCTGCCTACATACATACCTACCTACTTACCTAACTACATGTATACAAACATACCTATATATATGTATATCCATCTATCTATCAATCTATCAATCTGTCTATCTATCTGTATTTCTATCATCTATTTATCTATCTAGTTCTTGTATTTATCCATCTATCCAGCTATCTATTTATCTATCTATATGTCAGTCTGTATGTCTGTCCCTCTCTCTTTATATATATACATACATATACAACACTCTACCCGCTCTACCCGAGGCCATCAGCTCAAGCTGCATGTCCCACATGCACGCACGGACGTCTACAAACATTCTTTTTTTTTCGTCAGCCATTAGGCTGTGGAACACCCTGGACCAGGCCTCCATCACTGCCCCTACAGTTCCGGCCTTTAAATCGTCACTAAAGTGCTGGTCCAAAAACCTAAAGTGACACTCTTTTAAGTTTTATCTGTATATAACTGTTGTTTGCTATGTAAAGGTTTGCTATGTTATTTTATGTGTATCTAAATTGTGGACTTTTTCCTCGGTTCTACGGGGTCTCCACAGTATTACGAAGAAGAAGAAGAAGAACACGTGTGTGCAGGTATGTGGTAATTGGAAAGAAAAGCTACATATGGCTCTCACCGACCTCATACATGCATGCTCATCCCTTGTGTATGGATTGGTTGGGTGTGCAATGATATGAAGACTTTACTGAAAGAACGCACGTAGTCACAGATTTTAACTTTTGAGAAAATTTAATTTTAAACTTTGAAGACTTACCAAAGAAATACTTATTAAAATAAATTTTATTTTTACTAAAATGTAATTCATTTGTGAATGAGAAAACAGAAAATCAATTATTTTTATACACAAAGAAAATTTGTATGGTCCAATTTCATGATAATTATAAACAACGCAAAGCTACGAAAAAAGACGATTAGCCAATTTGCGTCGCATTACAAAAACAATGAGGACTATGCACGTTTGATCAAAGTAAACATTGGACTACACATCTTTTTATCAAAGGATGGGTTTTTTTTCTTTGTCTAATATCTCCGTTACTTGATCGATTTAGATCATGAGAGCTGGTCACATTGTTGAGAGACATTTGACGAATAAAACAGGGGTCATAACTCAAAATTTACCAAAATGTGACTACGTGCGTTCTTTCAGTGGAGTCTTCATATGGAAATACTTAATATTTTATTAGCTCACCATGTGAATGAACATGGTAACCAGGATGTGAGTATTAGACGTCATGTTATTTACCAATAAACTATTTTTAAAAAAAGATGCTAGGTGATGAATTAAGTATCGGGGCGATAGTTGACAAGAGAATTCCTTACAGACTGGAATACGGTAAAGTCTTGAGATGTTGGTGTATGTGCGATGGAATGGAAGTCGTGGTTGCAATGATTTATCTACTACATGTTTTCCGAAGAATACAACATTAACGTATTGCTCAAAGCACAGTGTCAGTTGCCATTGAACGTACCGGTTCAAGTTGTTTTTATCATACACACGATCCTTATTACACCTTGTCTAGTTTTTTTAATTAAATACACAGACTTAGCACTGTTCAATTTATAGTATCCTCATCCACCAAAAACAACAACAAAACATACATCTGGTGTTAATGTCTATAGTTATCAAACCTTTCCTTTGTGGACATTTCCTTTAAAATCGATGATCATTTTAACACATCCTTCCTCAGTTTACATACAGAGAAAACAAACAAAAAAACAATCAAATTTGTGAAAATCTACATACAAAAAAGATACTTTAACATCTTTCATATCACAAATATATAAATAAAAGATAAAACAATGTTAAAAATAGATTTCACATTTCTTTATTTCGTAAAATTGTATTTTTTATATAATTGGAAAGAGAAATATAAACATGTGTGTGTTTGTTTATTTATAAAATAATAAACACAATCTTCCGTGGTCCAGATCATGCGTGTTGAATTTAGAGCTTGTTTTTTTTTATTATACTTTGGGGTTCGAAAGAATTATCATTCATCCGTTTTTATTGCTACAGGATCTGATGGGGCAATGGGGGTTAGTACGTCGTACTGCCAGCGGAAGTCATGCAGACATCATAGTCACGTGGACTCAACACTCTCACGTGACCCTAGGCCTGGCCAGGATTTAATCTCGTGACCTTTGGGGTTAGGCTACCGGCTACCGTTCGATCTGCGTACTAGCAACGGGGATTGGAAACTTTCTTGGCAGACTTGGCACGCAGAGCGATTTTCAGTGGCACACGGAAATACCACTAAAAAGACAATTTAAGTCTTTTATACAAGAAAAGAGAAGGATGAATTTTTGGCTCTTCGCACTCTGAATGAATTAGAAATCCCATTTAGATACACTATTATCAAAAGTTTGCCGATTCCTTTACTACCAAATAAATGTGTAGCTCTATCAATATACTATGAGGGCGAGGACGATAATGTCTAAGGTTGCATTAATGCGCGAATTTACAACCATGTTCTATTTTGACCATAGAACTGAAAAAGTTAAACGTTTTCAACAGTACTACTGCGTTGGGACTATTCTTTTGTGCGTACTATTACATATTAGTAGCTGTCGGATTTATGTTTTGATTTGTCAAACGAATAGTGCGCAACCCCTCCTTTAACTTTAAAACCAATCAAACTGAACCAAGTGCGGGCTGACCAATATAATATGACATTAAGTACTTAGCATAAAATGTAAAACGAATATATTTAAATAGAAACCAGCGATATAGGATCCGTTTTCTCCTATGACCTCTAGAAAGCCGAGACAGATTAAATTATAAAATATTATATCAATAATGCTTAGGTTATTTAATAAACAATAGTCTCAAACATTAGTGTATAAGCCTACTGATCTAATCAAATATTAGAAAATATTTCTTTCAACCGTTTCTTTGTCATTTACTTTTATACTTCACTCTATAGTTCCATCTTTCTTTATATTTCACTCTATAGTTCAATCATTCTTTATATTTCACTCTATAGTTCAATCTTTCTTTATATTTAACTCTATAGTTCCATCTTTCTTTATATTTCACTCTATAGTTCAATCTTTCTTTATATTTCACTATATAGTTCAATCTTTCTTTATATTTCACTCTATAGTTCCATCTTTCTTTATATTTCGCTCTATAGTTCAATCTTTCTTTATATTTCACTCTATAGTTCCATCTTTCTTTATATTTCACTCTATAGTTCCATCTTTCTTTATATTTCACTCTATAGTTCCATCTTTCTTTATATTTCACTCTATAGTTCCTACTTTCTTTATATTTCGCTCTATAGTTCCATCTTTCTTTATATTTCACTCTATAGTTCCATCTTTCTTTATATTTCACTCTATAGTTCCTACTTTCTTTATATTTCGCTCTATAGTTCCATCTTTCTTTATATTTCGCTCTATAGTTCCATCTTTCTTTATATTTCCCTCTATAGTTCCATCTTTCTTTATATTTCGCTCTATAGTTCCATCTTTCTTTATATTTCCCTCTATAGTTCCATCTTTCTTTATATTTCACTCTATAGTTCCATCTTTCTTTATATTTCACTCTATAGTTCCATCTTTCTTTATATTTCACTCTATAGTTCCATCTTTCTTTATATTTCACTCTATAGTTCCATCTTTCTTTATATTTCACTCTATAGTTCCATCTTTCTTTATATTTCACTCTATAGTTCCATCTTTCTTTATATTTCACTCTATAGTTCCATCTTTCTTTATATTTCACTCTATAGTTCCATCTTTCTTTATATGTCACTCTATAGTTCCATCTTTCTTTATATTTCACTCTATAGTTCCATCTTTCTTTATATTTCACTCTATAGTTCCATCTTTCTTTATATTTCCCTCTATAGTTCCATCTTTCTTTATATTTCCCTCTATAGTTCCATCTTTCTTTATATTTCACTCTATAGTTCAATCTTTCTTTATATTTCACTCTATAGTTCCATCTTTCTTTATATTTCACTCTATAGTTCCATCTTTCTTTATATTTCGCTCTATAGTTCCATCTTTCTTTATATTTCACTATAAAGTTCAATCTTTCTTTATATTTCACTCTATAGTTCCATCTTTCTTTATATTTCACTCTATAGTTCCATCTTTCTTTATATTTCACTCTATAGTTCCATCTTTCTTTATATGTCACTCTATAGTTCCATCTTTCTTTATATTTCACTCTATAGTTCCATCTTTCTTTATATTTCACTCTATAGTTCCATCTTTCTTTATATTTCACTATAAAGTTCCATCTTTCTTTATATTTCACTCTATAGTTCCATCTTTCTTTATATTTCACTCTATAGTTCCATCTTTCTTTATATTTCACTCTATAGTTCCATCTTTCTTTATATTTCACTCTATAGTTCCATCTTTCTTTATATTTCACTATAAAGTTCCATCTTTCTTTATATTTCACTCTATAGTTCCATCTTTCTTTATATTTCACTCTATAGTTCCATCTTTCTTTATATTTCACTCTATAGTTCCATCTTTCTTTATATTTCACTCTATAGTTCCATCTTTCTTTATATTTCACTATAAAGTTCCATCTTTCTTTATATTTCACTCTATAGTTCCATCTTTCTTTATATTTCACTCTATAGTTCCATCTTTCTTTATATTTCACTCTATAGTTCCATCTTTCTTTATATTTCACTCTATAGTTCCATCTTTCTTTATATTTCACTCTATAGTTCCATCTTTCTTTATATTTCGCTCTATAGTTCAATCTTTCTTTATATTTCACTCTATAGTTCCATCTTTCTTTATATGTCACTCTATAGTTCCATCTTTCTTTATATTTCACTCTATAGTTCCATCTTTCTTTATATGTCACTCTATAGTTCCATCTTTCTTTATATTTCACTCTATAGTTCCATCTTTCTTTATATTTCACTCTATAGTTCCATCTTTCTTTATATTTCACTCTATAGTTCCATCTTTCTTTATATTTCGCTCTATAGTTCAATCTTTCTTTATATTTCACTCTATAGTTCCATCTTTCTTTATATTTCACTCTATAGTTCCATCTTTCTTTATATTTCACTCTATAGTTCCATCTTTCTTTATATTTCACTCTATAGTTCCATCTTTCTTTATATTTCACTCTATAGTTCCATCTTTCTTTATATTTCACTCTATAGTTCCATCTTTCTTTATATTTCGCTCTATAGTTCAATCTTTCTTTATATTTCACTCTATAGTTCCATCTTTCTTTATATGTCACTCTATAGTTCCATCTTTCTTTATATTTCACTCTATAGTTCCATCTTTCTTTATATGTCACTCTATAGTTCCATCTTTCTTTATATTTCACTCTATAGTTCCATCTTTCTTTATATTTCACTCTATAGTTCCATCTTTCTTTATATTTCACTCTATAGTTCCATCTTTCTTTATATTTAGCTCTATAGTTCAATCTTTCTTTATATTTCACTCTATAGTTCCATCTTTCTTTATATTTCACTCTATAGTTCCATCTTTCTTTATATTTCACTCTATAGTTCCATCTTTCTTTATATTTCACTCTATAGTTCCTACTTTCTTTATATTTCGCTCTATAGTTCCATCTTTCTTTATATTTCACTCTATAATTCCATCTTTCTTTATATTTCACTCTATAGTTCCTACTTTCT